>JAJOZX010002893.1:0-125000 GCA_023014485.1 Bathynomus jamesi | reverse complement strand
CCTGATGCTGCTGAACGACTAAATATAGGGATAGCTGGTGAGGGAAGCTATATTTTTGGGGCCTCTTTGCGAGTGACCCGTTGCCCACGTCGGGCTAACATCATGAAAAAGAAAAATTATAGTGTTTGGCATTTACCATTACTTATTAGGAGTATAGTGGATTTAATTTTCCCAGAAGAGTTCCTTGTTCCATGCACGGTCTGTGTGTATCATATATATATATATATATATATTATATATATATATATATTAGTGTGTGTGTGTGTGCGTGCGTGCGCGCGCTTTAGTCAGTCTAAAATTGGGCAATTTATAAATTGATTGAAATTCAAGCAATGTGTCAAATTGGGGATATACACAAAATCTAATCTAACGGAACCTAAAGTCATGAATTTTTAGACAACATATTGGGAAATACCAGTGGGCATGCATATGCAGCATTACCAGAAAGGTAAGGTTAAGTTAAGTTAGGTTTTGTGTGTGTCATCAATTTGACACATTACCTAAAATTTCAGTCAATTTATGAATTGCCCACTTTTACATATTAACTAATATATATATATAAATACAGTGGCGTTCAAAAGTCTGCCTCCACCTTTATAATCACCCAATTTATTATAAAGTGTACAAATATATAAGATTATTACAACAAAATTTGAGTTTTTGTTACATTATTTGCTTCTAAATGTAATTATCATAAATTAGTAAAGGAATTAACAACTTAATGGCATAATCTTATTAATAATCGATATGACCTCCTTTTGCTTTAATGACAGCTTCCACTCTGCGAGGCATAGATTCGACAAGTTTCTGGATAACATCTTGTGCTATGCCGTTCCAGCATTCTTCTACATTCTCCCGGAGAGAATCAAGAGAAGTTATATTCTTTTTAGCTTTCAGACTCTTCAAATGGTCCCAAAGATGCTCTATTGGATTGGGATCAGGACTTTGTGGAGGAAACTTCATAATTCGTAGAACACATCTTTTTTCGTGTTGAGATAGTTCCTGCAAAGGTTAGAAGTGTGCTTTGGGTCGTTATCTAGCTGGAAAATGAATCCTTGACCACAAAGCCTCAATCCTGATGATATTGCATGTCTCACTAGTATGGAGTGGTCCCAGACTTGAATGTTGCCTCCACTATGTTTTACTGAATGTTTTATGCAGGGATCTATCAGTTTTTCGTTGGTTCTACGTCTAACATAAACTCTTCTATGAGACCCCAAAAGTTCCACTTTTGATCATGAGTAAAAGGAATTTTTTCCAATCGTCTACAAAAATTTCGATATTCTCTTGGCCACTCCAATCTTTTAGCCTTATTTTGTTTCTTCAGTAGTGGTTTGGACACAGCAACACTACCATGGAGACCAGCTTTTATGAGTTCTTTTTATGTACTTGTACTTATTGGAGAGTCCCGTTGTTTATTCAACTGTGCCTGAATCTGTGTAGCTGTGGCTTTTCTGTCACGCAGTGATGTAATGATCCTCAGGATCAGTAATTACTTTAGGTCTGCCAGATCTTGTCTTTGTAGAGCACGATCCAGATTCTTTATATCCGCTTATAGTTCTTTGGACGGCCCCTTTTGAAACGTTAATTTTTGCCGAGATTTGGCGTTGGGACATTCCCTCTCCTGAAAGGGCAATATTTGTCCTCTCTGGGATAAACTTAGTTCCTGAGACATTTCAATTACGACTTGTAAAGAGAGAATAGAGAAAATTATTAATTATTTTTTAATCAAATTGCTACAATGTCATTGACTAATCGGTTTTATCAGTTATAATAGACCAGTTGTTAAAATTACTGTATGAATACGCTATTTTGAGGATTAATAACATTTGGCTATGGGTCTGTCACCAATACCTGGGTTAAAAATTAAAATCGGTGGTGTTATACTGCAAAGAAAAAAACGTAACACGACCGAAAAGGACAATTTTCATTAATGTGTCCTTTCTTATGAAATAAAAGACTACATTACTTACACATGTAGTAGAATATTGAAATACAATTTCTTGTAAAAGAAAATACCTTAATATAGCGGACATACTTTCTCAGAGTTGTATTATTTTCAAAAAATTGTCTAAATTAGGTGGGCGCAGATTTTTGAACGCCACTGTGTATTATATATACACGCACCTTTATTACTACTTGCTTCACTACTTGTGTTTTTACATTTAGTGCTATTTTTTTTTATTACTATCCTAGTTATATTATGGAAGTTTTGTTTTCTATTGCCAATAAATTTTTAATTGTTCATTTGTCATATATACAGTATATATAAACGGTATTCATAGACAAAACAGTTCAAGAGATGCTACTAATTTTAAAAGAAATGACGCTAGAGATTTTTGTAAAATATGTTCTAAAAACCCGATAAAAGAAAAGTGGAACTGTTTCGAAAGGCAAAGGCGAACAATATTTCGCAAAAGAGAGAGAGTAGCTACCAAATTAATAAGCTGCACGAACAACAATAACAGTAAAATTGTACAAGAAAAAGTAAAGAGAATCGATGAGGAAATACAATCCCTCGTTGAAGGTCATTTTGAGAGGGGAGTGGAAGATGTGGTAGAAGTAGTAAAGGAAAGCCCAAAATACTTATAACTTTCTGAAAGGAAAAACGGGAACTCGCGCCAATATTAGGCCTTCAAGGAATGAAATAATGAACTAACCGACAATGAAAGAAATGTCTGAAATACTGAGAACTCGGTATGGATCGGTTTTCAGTACCTCCAAAACTGATAAAGTGGTGTCTGATCACGATACCATTTTTGAAGAAAAATTACGAGGAGAGAATATAACTGGTTTTGACTTTGGCCCTGTATGTAGCGTGAGGTATAGAGCAAATGAAATCACATTCAGCTGCAAGTCTGGAGAAATGGGACACCTTGAAGATTGAAAAATGTAAGGATGAAATGTATTGGATATGGAGAAGATCGCTGGACACCGGAAAAATACCGAGCATCCTGAAGAGGACGAACATTGTCGAAATATTTTCAGGATACAGATATCAGGCAAAAAAACTATAGACTAGTGTCACTGACATCACGTCTCGCCAAAATATTCGAAAGAATTATTAGAGAAAATTTATGCCCTTTTGGAGACACAGGAGATTCAATGAGAACCAGCATAGTTTCCGATCAATAAGATCAGACCTACCACATTTGATAGAACATTATAACAACATAATTGATGCTCTTGAAAACTGAGAAATATGATGTAATATACATAGGTCTTGCTAAGGCATTCGGCAAGTGTGATCATGGTATAATAATATGAAATGAAGCGTATGGGAATAACACGCAAAGTGGGAAAATGGATCTGCAACTTCCTCAGGGGACGTCAGCAAGTCGTAAAAATCCATGGAATCTAGTCATCATCAATACCACAAGGAATAGTATTAGCCCCCACTCCTATTCATTATCATGCTAACAGACATAGTTCAGTAATATCCTTTGCTGATGATGCAAAATCAGCAATTTAGAGATGCAGATGATGTGAAATCTTTAGAGATGGATACAAACAGAATATACAGATGGTCAGAAGAAAGCAACATGAAATTTAACGCCAAAATTTTTCGGCTCTTCATATATAGAAAAAATAAGGAGCTTAAAGAAACAGAATATTTTACCCCAAGTAGGCAGAAAATCCAAAGAAACAAAAGCAAAAGATTTACTAGTAATAATGCTGGACGATGCTAAATTTCAGACCCAAAATCAAATAGCGATAAACAAGGCAAAAACGAAATACGGGACAGATACTGAGAACCTTTAAAAGAAGGGACAAAGAAATAATGATTCCCTTACTGAAAAACTAGAGTACTGCTCAGTCTTGACGTCTCCATATAAAAAGGAAATCAATAAACTAGAAGAAATACAAGAAATTTCACAGCCAAGATTGATAGCTGCAAAGAACTCAACTGCTGACGAAAGATTATCATCTACATTAAATCTACATTCACTGGAAAGAAGGGGAGGAGAGGTACACCGTAATATATGTATTGAAAATAACAAAAAAAAAAAATAGTGCCTAACTTCAAACTGAACCCCATAACCAACCAGACAACACTGCAAAATAGGAAACGTAGAATGTGTAGTGTTCCCGAACTTAAGACCAAACAAGGGACATCTTCAACTCTGAAAGGAAATAGCTTGGTTGTCAGAGGGCCAAGATTATTCAACCAGCTACCCACGGACATCAGAAACGTCACGTATGTCAAAGTTGAAGTCTTTAAAAGATGATTAGACTCTTGGCTCATGACGGTTCCAGATGAGCCGGGTGTGCCTGGCTATGTGAAGTGGAGATCTCAGGACAGCAATCCTATCCTGCATGAAATCAGGTTTAGAGGTGGGACCACCAACCTGACCTCCGTGTGAAGAAACCCACGCATGGAACATCTGCAAGTTTGCAAGGTATATATATATTAGTGATTAGCATCCATGGCTACGATTCCACCCGCTCCGGATTTGAGTCCCGCCGAGAGAAGGCGGCGCGCAGCTTACCCAGCTCTTCATTGTTCTATGAAAAATAGGTTGGTAGATAAAAGGGTACCCCGAGTGGCCTAATGATTAAGGCGCTGGGCCGCTGATCGGGAGATGGGGTTCGATCGAGGATTTTGTTACTTCAGACTTCCTTGGCGGGTCGTGCTTCGGGTTTCACGTTGAGCTGTAGGTCTGAGGTGGAGCAGTAAGCTTGACCTTCGTGAGAATGAACAATTCTGGCGGAAGCAAAAGCAATCTTACTAATCGAGGTACGATGGGTATAAAATATATTTATATGTTTATTTTTATTGTAACTCGGAGAGAGAGAGAGAGAGGAAAAAATATCCAATAACGAAAGAAAAAAAAATTTATAACCTTTTGTTCCAAATTCTGAAATTAGTCGAGCCGTTATCTTGTTTTTTTAGGGGGGAGGGGTGTGAGACGAGTAAGATTTTGTTCTTGGGGATGGACAGTTTAGGGAGCTTGATATATAATCCTATTCCCATATTTCAGTTCCAGTTTAAGTTTGTTGCTTGAAATTCGAAGGGCTCTAGTTCCAATTTTATCCCTCCAAAATGGTTTAATAGTATTAGTATTAGTGTTACTGTTCGAGGCTTAAAGCTGACTTTCCTTTTGACGAAATTCCTTCCTTCCTTCCGTGCCTGAATGTCCTTACTGAAACGCTGCCTGCTGGAGTTTCCTTCCTTCCTGAAAAGTCCCCGACTGACCGTCTCAAATGAAAGAAGAAAAAAGTTAGTTTTTACTCATATTGCCAAGGTTTCTTTTTAGTTGGGGCGGGGGAAATGGCTTCCCTATGGGGAGGGGGGATGCGGGGGCACCGCAGGAATTGCATATATATGGGAATTCAAATAGTGTTGGAATGATAAGAGGTGGGGAAGTACGGGGATGTTGATTGGGGGTGGGAGTTGTGTAGTAGCTTTGTTATATAGGCCATGAATACATGAATCGGAAATTCGTAATGGCTATTTGTCTCTTGTGCTTATTATTATTAATTATTATTATTATTATTAGTAGTATTAGTATTAGTAGTAGTTGTGTTGTTTGAATTAGGTATATATTTATTTTATTTTTATTTATTTATTTTATTTTTATTTTATTTTATTTTATTTTATTTTATGTAGAAAGGAGAGGCCAGGGTAGGTGCCCGCGAAAATGCCCTTTTTATATTACAGGAAAGAGAGCCAAAATAAAGGTCTTCCAGACTCACGATGCCATTTTTATTTATTTATTTTTTTAAACGATTTTGTAGTGTGTAAAATGCATGAATGTGCAGTGAAGAATAGAGGGAGAAGTGTGTTTGAGAGCATGCTACACTGCTCACAGGTTAGATGAAACGGAAAAAGATTAACTAAAGAGGACAGTGACAGTAGAAACGAGAGTTCCAGCACTCCATGTCTCCCGCCGGACATTCCCCCCCTTGCAGTACTTACCCACATTTTTTTTTTGCATAGAAACTACCGGGATTTTGTCTCGCTGGTCCTTCATATTGCCCCAGCAGTGATGTGCCCCTTGCCCCCCTTTTCCAGAAGTACAGTTATTATTTAAATTTAAGTAATCAAATGTAAAAAATTCTTAGCCAGGAGAAATATTATGGTTTGCCCTTTTATTTATACAAACGTTTTCTATGATCGATATTCTCATATTCCATAAGAGAAAACCAATTGTAAACAGCATGGGTTGTAAACAGAATCTCTCAATTTCTTGTTTGGGTCTCTCTCCTTTACATATAAGGCACGAATGAGATTATTCTATATTTTTTTCTGTTGTGCCCTTTTTGCAAGTGCCCCTTTATTACACGATTAGATGCCCTTTTGACTTTTGTCTCAGCAGTAAAAATTCCTTAAAAATGGACTGTACTTACCTAGTCGATTGGTGTCCACAATCTCTCTCCCCCCCTCTCTCATATATACAGGGTGGTGCAAAAGTCTGGACCCATAGGCGGTTTATATGGAAAAAAAGTGTGGCCTGCATGAAGTTTATTATGAAATGAAATTTAATTAACCATACACCAGTGACTAAATTGTTAAATTTAACGTTCTAGTTCAGAATTTACAATAAGTGTAATGGTATTTCGTATAATCGAGGCATAAGGAAATTTGCCACTGAACGTGAGGTGGCTCCTTCTTTTGCGTACAAAAGCACAAGCTCTATTCTTTCTGCTATTGTTAACTTGTCTGCCATAGGGTAACAATCTGAAAAATATTTAGTAAAATTATAAACAAAAATTAAATTATAAAAACTATTATAAAAATCGAAAGATATTTTTTATATAGTAAATTGCCTATGGGTCCAGACTTTTGCACCACCCTGTATATACACACACCTCGTAGAAGTTCCGTGAGTTGGTCTCTCGTCACGCG
This sequence comes from Bathynomus jamesi, assembly GCA_023014485.1. Lineage (NCBI taxonomy): Eukaryota > Metazoa > Arthropoda > Malacostraca > Isopoda > Cirolanidae > Bathynomus > Bathynomus jamesi. The sequence continues at coordinate 118,150 of JAJOZX010002893.1, read as the reverse complement.
AAGGTCAAGCTGGTGGCCCCGCTTCTAGGCCTGGCTGGGTGGAGAAGCGAGTTGCTATCTTGCGCGCTCCACCGCACATAGCCAGGTACACCCGGCTCATCTAGTACCGTCCTGAGACAGGCATCTAGTCTTCTTTTGCGGACTTCAACTTTGACCCCCATATAACGTTCCTGAGATTCCTGACAGCCAAGCTGCTTACCTTCAGTGTTGAGGGAGGTACCTTGTCGGGCCTTTAATTTGGAAGCACTACGCATTCCGCCTTTCATATTTCCCAGCGTTGTTTGGATGGTAATTTGGTTTAGTTTGATGTTTGGTACCAGGCTTTTTTATCATTTTCCATATGTAGATTATGGTGTACCTCGCTCGTCTTCTTTCCAGGGAGTACAGATTTAGTTTATATAAGCTTTCCCAACAATTGAGTTCTTTGTAGCCATCGATCTTGGCTGAGAGATGTCTGAATATCTTCATTACTAATTTCTTCTTTCTTGTATGGGGACGTCAAGACTGAGAAGTATTCAAGTTTTGGTATGATCAATGTTTTCAACAGAGGAATCATTACTGTCTTGGCCCTTCTTTTAAAGGTTCTTAGTACCTGCCCCGCGACCTTTTTTGCTATGTTTATCACTATCTGATTTTGTGTCTCGAATTTCGTATCATCGTTCATTATGACCCTCAAATCTATCGCTTGCGTGCTTCTCTGAATTTCCTGTCTGTCCGGGGCATAATATGTTGTTTAAGTTCCTCATTTCTACCATATCTCAAAAGCTGGAATTTCTCGTTGTGAAATGTCATGTTCTAACCATTTTTTATTCTGTTTGTCCCCCTCTGTAAGGCCTCCACCTCATTTGCATCGCTGATTTTTTGCTGAGCCTTGTATCGTCCGCAAAGGATGTTACTATGCTATTGTTATTATTTCATTGTCTATATCTGTTAGCATGATGATGAAAAAGGAGCGGGGCCAATACTATTCCTTGTGGTACTGAGCTGTGTGCTTCGATTCGATGATGTTATACCTTGAATTTTAACGACCTGTATACGTTCTTTGAGGAAGTTGTAGATCCATTTACCAACTTTGCCCGTTATTCCCATCTGTTTCATTTTATGCGCTATTACACCATGATCACATTTGTCGAAAGCTTTAGCAAAATCTATGTATATGACATTGCCTTGAAGTGCGTTTAGGATATTGTTATAGTGCTCTACAAGTTGTGATAGGCATGATCTTCCTGAGCTGGAATCCGTGCTGATTTTCGTTGAATATATATATATATATATAATGAAAATTATTATGGTGTTCAGTGATTTAATGGTATTATATTTGCTGAAGTATAACATTTGAGAATCAATATTTAGTAATCGCCTTTTCTGCCTTTTGAAGGGTTTTTATGCTCTTATTCTCTTTAATTGGGGATTTAATGCAATCAAGGAGTTCGTCGTCATGGAAACATTTTAATGAGGCACTCAATTAATTGTACTTTCGTGGTTGAGGCCATGTCAGCAAATTCTTTTCTTCACAATTTTTCAAACATTCTCAATCAAGTTCATATCAGGAGTCGGAACTGTTTCCTGGTTATTTCAGTGTTTTCTTCCTTGACTAGTCCAAAAATTAATTGGAACATGAAAATACACTCTTCTCTTCCCGATACCATTTCTGATTTGGGGTATTAGTGATGTACCAATTCCCAAATCTAACCGATGCCGATTCTCTGCTTATATTTAAAAAAAATCAATTCCTTTCATAAATTTCATTAATCTAATGTGAAAATTTTCAAATTTCAAATTTATTTAAAGGTTTTTCCTTAGCTCACTCCACAATATACAACACCAGAATTTGTTACTCATATACCGAAACTAAAATGATGATAAAGAGTTTTATTACTCAGTAAAATTATCAAATAATTTTAGTTTAATTTCATAAATTGAATACCAATAATTAAAGTAATTGGTTTTCCTTATGTTGAAGGTATTTTCTTTCTTCAACAATGTCAACAACAAAAATTTTCATTAAAATTTAAAGTCCCTGGTCCTAAATTTGAATGAAAAAAAATGTATATATAATTTGGGTTTATAAAATTATTAAAATACTTAAAATAAAGTCAACATAATAAGATGGTTTAATATATAAATTATAAAGTGCAACTTAATATAGAATTATGATTAATTTAGAGTAGATGACACTAGTTTATAATATTTAGAGAATAGCTAATTAGAGAAAATGTAAATTTATGGGCAACTTAACTTGTTAAGCTTTGCCTTTTTCGTGAATGCGAAATATTCTTATATAATTATTATACACTTCGAAATGAGTATAAATTATCATAAATTGCATTTTTTGTATGATTAATTTTCTGTAAATATGGATTTTGTTTTGTAATGAAAATTTTAAAATTTCAAAGAATCGGTGAGCATCGGCTAGATTTGGCCGATGCCGATACCCAAATGGGCGATTTTTCCGGTGCCGATGAATTGGTACACCACCATTATTAACTTTTTGCGAATAACTTCAATATACTTTTTAGAATTTATTATACCATCAGTAATGCGTAATCCGCTCGTATCCTTATTACAGATAATAACACCATTTCCTGAGTAGGACGTTTCACTCTGAATCACACAATATTCATGGAATTCTTCATTTTGTCGTCTTCTGACAGTATGGTGAGGGGCAGCATTTGCAACTTGGAAAGGTGAATCGCCTAAAAATACCACCTGATGAAATATTTGCTTTAATTTCAAATTTCAATGTATAAATACAATTTAAAATAGGTATCGTCCACCACAAGGTGCGTGGAAAACAAATGTTGACAATAGAAATCACTCCAACATGATATTCTTTAAAAAAAAAAAATTATAACAATGAATACAAAATTGGTAAGCAAATAATTTACTTTGTATTTCGGCCAAATGTATCTTTTTTACTCATTGCGGCAGTCAATTTTTGTTTTACCCATGGACGCCGGGCGGGGAGACCCGCTTTCAACAAGCCATCTGCGAACACCTCAGACACTAATATCAGTTCCGGTACTTTTAATTTACTGTCTATTTGAGTCCATGTCATTTTTATGTCTTTTGAGGAAGTTTTCACTATTTTTCGCCAAGTTTTGAGGAAGTTTTCACTATTTTTTGGCGTTAGTTTTTGTCTTTCTGCCACGTTTGCCGGAGCGTGCAGGAGAAGCGGTACGCCCCCCAAATCATCTACAATTTTTACTATTTCTGCTTATGTATTACAAATTTTGTTCAAAAGACCTTCAGTTTTTGCTTTTTTCGTGCAGTCGCATGTTTTTTTTTTTTTTTACCCACATTGTGCTGAGCTGCTTTCTCCTTCAGTCAGGCACAGATTATCTTTCTTCTACAAATTACAATTTTAAACGGAAAAAAAAATTAACTGGAACCCGTATAAATAATTTTAACAATTTAATTAAGCTATCATAAATATATGACTGGATATGACCGTTGTAAACACCCATAAAGATAAATCTGTACTACTATAGCGTGCGTCCATAAGGATATCTTTAGTTGACAAAAGAATTTGCGCTGACCTCCACTATGCGCTGAAATGACCTGACCTGACTTGAATTTGTGCTGACCTGATCTAAAATGACTTGACTTTATCTTTGGGGACGAATGTGAGGTTAGGTTAGGGTGTATATATTCTAAAGTATTGGAAAAATTGTAGACCGCAGTCTATAGTGTAAATATGTTGTAGACCGCACGCTATAGTAGCACCGAAAGTCTACTTTAGGAGTCGTGTATGTAATTTTGGGTCATATACGGTATTAGTTTAAAAAGAAAAGTTACAAAAAAAAGATTACTGACGATTGAATGAAAAAAAATTATTCAAAACGAGGTTACTGTAATAATAATAATAAGGCAACCACTACATACAGGGTGGCGCAAAAGTCGCGCATCATAGGAATGTTAAGTGTTGATTATATTTTTTATCTTTTAGGTAGGGGATGGCTACGAAATTAACAATAGACGAGAGGGTGAGCTTGGTTTTATGCATGGAATACGAGGTACTACAAATCGATGAATGGGTACAGAATTTAAATTCTGTACCGATTCATCGATTTGTTGTACCTGGTACTACATACATTAAAACCAAGCTCACCCTCTCGTCTATTGTTAATTTCGCAGCCATCCCCTACCTAAAAGATAAGAAATATAATCAACACTGAACATTCGTATGATGCGTGACTTTTGCGCCACCTTATATATATATATATATATATAATATATATATATATATATAAAATATATATATCAGGTCATCCCATAAATAATGTCGTTTTTTAGATTGGAATTTGAAAGACAAAAAAAAACTCCATTGAAACTTTTTAATCTAGTATATATTTTCCGTCGGAATCAATGACACTGCCAACGTCCTACAAGCTTTTCAATGCCATGTTTATAAAATTCAGGCGGTTTTGGGGCAAAAAACGTACAAAGACTGGTGTGCAGGTCATCTAAAGAAGTATACTGTTTCTCGTGAAGATAGTCTTGCAGACTCCTGAAGAGATGATAATCTGAAGGCGCAAGGTCTGGAGGATGTGGAAGTTTTTCCCACCCAAGCTCCTCAATTTTTGCGGAAGTGATCCGAGCGGTATGAGGACGTGCGTTGTTGTGGTGGAACACGATTCCTTTCCGATTAAACAAAGGTGGTCTCTTTTCTTTTAGTGCAGTGTTCAATCGATCCAGTTGTTGACAGTAGACTTGAATGGTGATTGTTTGGTTGTGTGGTAAGGTTTCAAAGTGTATTACACCACCTTTATATAATTATCCCACCAAACACTAAGCAACACCTTCCGAGGGTGAAGATTTGGTTTTGGCTGTGGTGTCGCTGGTTCTCCGGCACAAACCCACTGTCGACGGCGCTTAACATTCTGGTATAGTATTCACTTTTCATCACCAGTCACTAAACGGTACAAAAACGCACCCTCAGATTGTCGACCGACAATTCATGTGGCACCCATTTTCCTAACTTAGGCACTTTCCCGAGTTGTTGCAAATGTCGATGGATGGTGGACGGGGATGAATTGAACAGTCTTCTTCAAGTGCGGCTAACAGCGGGTCATCATCAAACTCAGCAGGGCGTCCAGAGCGTGCTGCATCTGTCAAACAGCAGTCACCATTCCTAAACTTTTGAAACCATCTTTGACATTTCCTCACATGCAGAATATCGTTGTCATAAACGTCCTGAATGTTTCGCGTTGCTTCAGTAGCACTATTCCCTTTTTTGAACTCGTAAAGCATTATATGCCTGATATGCTCTTCTGATACCGCCATGTTTATGAGGTGTTCACATAAAGCAAAACGCACGTCTTCACTGGTCAAGGTCTGTAAAGTATGTAGCGAAACACGATAGATTTTCTCTTAAATATAACCTTCGGAAAATTTATGCTTAAACCGAGTAGGACTAGTTTAAACAATCTATCGTAAAAAACGACATTACTTATGGGATGACCTGATATATATATATATTATATATATATATATATATATATATATATATATATATATATATATATATATATATATACAGTATATATATATATATATATATATATATATATATATATATATATATATATATATATATATATATATATATATATGAAAATTATTTCACGAAAGTGACACATGAAAAATATTTATGATGAATAAAACCACGAAGGGAAAAGAAACACAAAGTGGTGCTCAAGCGCTTGAGCACCACTTTGTGTTTCTTTTCCCTTTATATATATATATATATATATATATATATATATATATATATATATATTATATATTCTGGATTTTCATCCCTGAATTATTTTTTTTGAAGATACGTTAGGTTAACCTAACTTAACCTAACCTCAAACAAATAACACGGTGTGTAAAAACTTGGGTATAATATTATCCGAGTTATCAGAATTTCAACTTTTTGGATCAAAACCTAAACACGGATGAAATTCGAAAAAAAGTAATTATTGTAAAAGGTAAAAAAATAAAAAATAAAAATTTTCATTGGCGTCCTCTGCTATCTTAACAAAAGCTTAAGTAATTAAAAATGCGAGGAAGTAAAAAATATCAGTTCTCCGAGTTATTGACTATTCGATTATCATGGACAAAAAATTACACAAAAAAATTTCCGATATACAGGGTAGACCATAAGTTGCTTTATCTTCGTATTATAACAGCCTCAGAAACTCGAACTCCGTTTGAGTTTCTAAGGCTGTTAAAGCGTTTACCTGATCGGCTTTGTGTGGTTGCTTGCTACCATGTGCTCCTTGAGAGCGGGGAAGTGGTGTCACGATAATTGTATGGGTCTTTGTTCGCTTCCCCTTTTCCCCATGAGGATACTATCTCGATGCCCTTGGGAGGAACGCACCTCGAGGAGAGAAGGGTGCGTAGATATCATTTGTTAGCCCCTTCCAACACAGAGGCATTTATTTATCTATATCTGAGTTTCCATATATTATATGAACTCCTTTAAGCGCGCGCGCGTTCTCTCTCTCTCTCTCTCTCTCTCTATTTGTGATACTTTTTCTTTTATCTTTTATTTCTACGTTTGAAATAATTCGTTTCTTTATATTTTTTGTTTTGCTAATTTAAGGATTAAATTAACTTTTTGCACGTTTGTAGAAGCGAGTTGGACGCTTCTGTTGACTTTAGTCGGGAGAGTAAGTGGAATCGCTTAAGAGCACAAGTTAAAACATTGTTTAAAACGATACGTGTGAAAACGTGTTTAACTTCATACTTCCACTATATACAGGGTGGCCCATAAGCCCGGTCTCGTAGGAAGATTTATTTCAAGTTAAATTTATGAAAGTAAGACATTAGAGCTAAGGTAACGTTCAAACGTGTCTTATTTTGACTTTTTTTTGTTGCGGGTAGAATAACACGCAGTCGCTAGTATGTGAGTGAGTTACACTCCTAAGTTAAAGGTCTCCGCCTTTTCCTCACCAATGTAACTCCCTTCCATATTAGCCACTGCGTGTTATTCTACTTACAAAAAAGAAAAAAGGTCTCAAAACAAGACATCAATTTGAACATTTGTTTGTTTTAATGTATTACTTTCGTAAATTTAATTTTAAATAAATTTTCCTACTACGAGACCGGATTTATGAGATACTAATATACACACACACACACACACACACACACACACACACACACACACACCTGATTAAGTTCGTGTCCATGCTATAAATGTGTTTTGTGTTATTGGATGTTTTCTTTTACAGAATCGAAATTGGTGTTTTCAATGCGATATGGTTTCGGAAAAAATGTTCGCCTAAAAACCAATTCAAAAGATTAGGAGTTATTATTGATTGGATTTGTTTTTAAAACGTTACGAGTGTCACCAAAATAAGAGAATTAAATGAAGAAAAACAAAAAATTAACAATTAGGAATTTTTCATAAATTTCAGAATTTTTTTGGAGGGTGGGCGGTTAAGACCCCCCCCCCTCGAGACTGAATGCGCGCCTCTCGGTAACCAGTGTTCTCTCGTGATTTTAGAGGTCGTACAATTGAGAGCATTTGTATGTACGGGTATATCGGATGCCTGGCAAAGGGTCTTAACGAACTTGAAGATTCGTACTTGTAACTTTTTTATTTCTTTTTTTGCTTTTCGGTTTTTCTTTATATTCTGGCTGTAAGCACAGTTTATATATATATATATATATATATATATATATTATACACACACACACAACCTTTGGTTAGCTTCTGCCGGAATTGTTCATTCTGAGGAAGGTCAAGCTTTTCACTCCACCTTAGACCTACAGTTTAACGTGAAATCCGAACCACGCCCCACCAGCAGTCCAGCGTCTTAACCACTAGGCCACACAGGGTACCCATTTATCTACCAACCACTTTCTTATTGTGTGGAAAGATGAACAGCTGGGTTTTGCTGTGCGGCGGCTGCCGTCACCGGGTCTCGAACCCGGTGCCGATGGATTCGTAGTCAGCGACGGTAACCACTACACCACCGAGGCGCATTCGGCGCAAATATATATACACCCAGTATATATACTGGTCAAAAAAAGAAACGCAATTTTTGAGATTTATTAATAAACATGAGGACTCAGTATATAGTAAATGATTCTTTAACATAACAAACAGTCAATAACGCGTATGGCCACCCCTAGCCACAATGCAGGCTTGGAGTCTGGCCCTCATCGACCTCAACAGTCTCTGCAGGAAAGCAACAGGGATGGCCCTCCACTCTTCAATAATTGCATTGGTCAGTTCCCTGATGCATCAGTGTGAAAAGGACCTCTGTAAGGCCTGCGGGATCGGAGTCCTGCATTACGGAGTCGGTTTCTGACGGTCTGGTCACTAATTCTGTTGTTGTGGATACCAGGTGTCTCTCTGGCTGTCTGACGAGCATTCCGCTGCCGATGACGCAGGTGCTGCAGTACAATGTGGCGATCCTGGCGTTGGGTCGTCACACGAGGTCGCCCACGTCTTGGCAGGTCCTGAACACTTCCTGTGGCATTGTACCGTCTAACAAGCCTAGAGATTGTGCTGGGATGCACATGCATTCGTTGTGCAACTTGGACAGCAGACATGCCTGCATCCAACATGCCCAAGGCACGACCTCTGTTGACCTCTGAGAGTCGTGGCATGCCTCAATCGCGGGAAAAAGTTTGGTTTTCTCCACGGGCAGTGTGTATTCTGTGAAGTCAAAAAAAAAATGCATGCCTTCATAAAGAATACATTCAATTTAATCTCTGTTTATTGTTTGTAACAAAATGGCGTCTTAGCCGGGATTAGTCAGGTTTAAAAACATGCACTAAGTGGCTTTAAAAGATTTGAACAAACATTTAACCATAATCTTGAAACTGTGATAATACCACTAACAACTTAAATTTTACACCATATGCAAGCTAATTGCGTTTCTTTTTTTGACCAGTATATGTTAGTCAGTGTATCCAGCCATTTCGCGTAATCGCTGAAACTTTGTCACTTCGCGAAATGACTAAAATCTTCAGCCATTACACGAAATGGCTAAAATTCCACCTTGGTCATTTCGTAAAAGATCATTTGCCCGGTTAGGTCAACTGTATGCCCTTGACAATTGGTTAGATTGTGTTATTTTCGTTCGTTTGAACGAAAATAACACGACTAACCAATTGTCAAGGGCATACATTTGACCTAACCGGGCATACAGTTGACCTAACCGGGCAAATGATCTTGTAAATTGCGGTTTTCGTTAGTTTTAACGAAATAACACTACTTAACCTAACCAGTTGTCAAGGGCATACATTTGACCTAACCGGGCCTTCAATGGCGAACATCGGAATAACAGTGAAGACCGGTTAGTATTTGAAAACCTCTATATATTGAAAATTCAAATGTGTTCAAATGTGTATTTGAAGTGTGTTTCTCACTTATTTGAACAGACCTGTGGATGTATGTTTTAGCAGATTTAGTAGTTAAATAAAGATTTCCAATTTTATTGTGATGTTTGTTATTTCTATGAATTCATGACAAGTCATTTCAGCCATTTCGCGTAATGGCTGAAGGTTTTAGTAATTTCGCGAAATGACCAAGTGAAACAGCCATTTCGCGAAATGACAAAAGTTTCAGCCATTACGCGAAATGGCTGGTTACACACTTTGACTGTAATATATATATATATATATATATATATATATATATATAATATATATATATAATTGCAGTGGCGTTTGGTCCATGGCAGCATTGCTTCCCCACTTAAATGATTAGAAGCGCTGTTAAACAATATTAATGACGATAAAATTTTGATAAATTACACTATGTAACACAAGTTTGGAAAATTTGTGTTTATCTTATTTTTTTGGTGTTTCTTTGTTTTTGGGTGCGCTGAATTAAAAAATCAAATTAGTTTTCTCGTGAAAACTCTTGTTTCTTCTGAAAACCATAATCTATTTTTTGTACCTAGTGGTTTATCAGAGAGCAAAATCACAATGAAGAAAAGGAAAGGAAGATAAATATAGTTCATATTTAAAGATATATAATGTATAAATAATTCACCCAAATTTAATATGCTCACAAATCTAAACGGATAATGCTTGAAAATGTATATTTGAGCGACTTTTTCTCTTGTAGTCCCGTGGATTATCTCGTACTAAACACCAGATATAGTCGTTCATCATGGCTTCGTCCCATTTTCCCTGATATCTCCTCTCCATGGTTTGGATATCTTGGTGAAAATGTTCACCATGTTCTTCACTTACGTCACCCAAATTTGGTCAGAAGAATTCTAAATGCGAGTCCAGATAGTGTAACTTCAGGGACGTTCTACAACCTAACCTTTGAAAGTGTTTGAGTAGATTTTCTACTAGCTCTCTGTAGTTGTCGTTGTTCTTGTTACCTAAAAGTCCATGGACTCTAAGCCGAAATGACTGCAAGCATTTTTTTTTCCAAGAGCTGTCATTTTTTCTTCTAACTCTTTAGATGCTAACATGCGTCTGACTTGGTCCAACAAATATGCCTCCCTTGATTTTAGCTTCAGAAAGTTTTCGAAAACATTGAACGTATATGATAAAAAGCATCACTTTCAGTATCCAAAGCTTTGATGAATTGCTTAATAAGACGAAGCTTGATATGCAGCGGGGGTAGCAAAATTTTGTCTGTTGGAACAAGGGCTTCGTTAAGAACATTGTGTTTGCCTGAATTAAGCTCATTTCTCACGGGCCATTCCTTTCTGACAAAGTGCTCACCATCTGCTCTGCTGTCGCAAAGGCAGAGGAAACACTAATATTTAGTGTAACTGCCCTGTAGTCCAAGCAGGAATCCTAGCATTTTGAAGTCTCCACATATATCCCATCTATGTTCACTGTAGTTTATTTTGTCAAGCAACTGCTTTACATTTTCATATTCTTCCTTCAGTTCAACCGAATGAGCCACAAGAATAGATGGAAACATGTTTCCATTGTGTAGTAGGAACCCTTTTAAACTTCTAGTTGAACTGTCAATAAACAAAGCCAATCAGCAGGGCTGTATTCAATTCCTATCTCAGCAAAAAGGCCATTCACATCACAGCAGTAGCAAAGAGAGCTCGATGCAAATCAGGAGTAGAAAGAAGCGTATCGCAAATGCCTATTCCTGTAGAAAGAGATCTTGACGCTTGGGTCCAAAAGATTCCACTCTTTAAGACGGGACGTCATAATTTCTGCATTGATTTTTGTAAGGATCATATCCCTGACTAGGTCGTCTGTTTTTCTGGTTGGGGAAATGGGGTGATGTATTGGAGCTTGCCTCGAAGTCAGCATCTTCATCGGAGGATATTAAAGGGGTTTCTTCTATTTTCTCCATGGTGGGTGGGCATGGATGGAACTGGTAAATCTTCATTATGGGGGACTGGGGCAATAGAAAATGGGATATTTGGATATAGGACTTTTTTTCGACCTTTACCTCTCTTGTAGAGTGAAATGTCTACCATGCAGAAGTTAGCAGTCATCGTGGTGATTGGTTTGCTCCCTCCAAATGCGAGGAATAGCAAATGGCATGCCTTTTCTGGTACCTCGCAGCCATCCTTCTAATGTGGGACGGTAGCCATGTTCAAAAATCAACTTTTTCTTATTTTCATAGGTTTTTGTACTTTTTCCCATGCTTTTTGACTTGAAAAGGCCGAAAATCACAACCATTTTGACCTAGGTTGTTGGGAAGCATTGCCGCATGGAGCTTTAAGTTTTCTGCCTTGAAATCGGCCAAAAGCACCAGTTCCGGGGTCCCTTGAATCATGTTTTGCACTATAACTTTTTATCTAAACAAGATAGAGCAACAAAATAGGCACCAAATTAAAGTGTTTTTAATCCTCTTTCTAACTTATACAATTATGATAGTCTTGGAACAAGAAATGGCACATTGGTACATACAAAGATTTCAGAAATATCACAAAATTCGTTTTCTCACACTCAAGGCAGACAAGGCGCCTTATTCATGACACAAATTTGAGATTAACATTTTGTCACAAGTCTAATCGATCAAGAAGTGAAAGCATTACATGATGATTAATTTCATAATGACATTTACACATTCAGTTGTTGAGAGTTTGTTTCTTGAAGCTGTCATAGCGGCGTCTGTTGAACTCCACAGCTTGAAGGAGATAGTCCCTTTGCTTGGCATCTGTTGTTATGACATTTGCAAAGTCGCTCATCATCTTGACACCACGTTCAGCAATGTCATTCACCGCTTTCAGATTCTTAACATAGTCCAACGCTTTTCTGTAGTCCTCATTCTGTGGCCAAGACGTGACAGGTTCCAGAAGCCACTCGGATCCAATGTTCAGTGTGTCCAGCAGGAAATGTGATTCTGGGCCAATGAGATCAACCAGGGTGGTCTTAGCTGTGACACTCTGGAATAGAGGCGTTCCTGTCTGAAGCTGTCTGGCTTCTCAGTGGCATGTAACTGGGCAGCAATGTCGTGCTTCAATGTGTCACTCAATCTACTGCTGAACAGGGCAAATGGCACGACTTCCTGCGTCAGGTACCATTTGTGGTTTTCCATCTTATTAAGTACTGCATCAGCAAGCTCTGGGTTAGTTTTCTTGTACTTCAACATGTCCTGGATTAGACTTAGATCATTCACGGGAGCATCTGCAGCAGACATTGACATCATCCATACAGGAGTGTAGAACAGCGCAAGGAAGGTGTTGAGTCTTTCCAGCTTTGATACAGTGTCTTCGTCGTACTCAAGTTGATCTGCAAACATCAGCATTTTCATGGAGTACAGGTTTCTGGCCATCCATCTGGCCTGATGAATGGCGCCTGGTCGACTCCAGTGAATACCTCGAGGAGGCGTTCCTCCAAGAACAATGACTGTCAGTTCAGCCATTTCCTTGTAGTCGGCTCTTGGAAGCTTTTCTGCTGTTAGAATGTCTTGGAGTATTTCTTCACTGTTGTTCTTCTTTTCCTTCAGCCATTTGCTGTTGATAGCCAGCATCTTTGGGTTTTCCTTGGACAAGTCCGTCCAAACAGCCTTCAGATGCTCAAACCAGGGATTATCTGGCCCCTTCACCTTCCCAAACAGCTTCTCCCAAACTGCTCCTACTAGGATTTCCAGGATGTGATGTCGACAGGCCAGATAAAACACCTTTTTGTTCAGCATTTTCTCTAGCAGTTTGGCAGCTCCTCTGTGAACTCCACTGTTACTGGATGTATTGTCAAAAACAAGGGCAGTAACATTATCCGTAAGTTCCCATGTCTCCAGTAAATCCATTGAAGCCTCAGCCTGAGCTGTGCCAGAAGAATTGTCGATGACAGGTACTCCCAATAACTTTCCTTCAGTGTATGAAGGTGGACCAGACACTACCACAGCTAAAGTCTGAGGTACTTCCAGGTTCACTGCCCAAGACATCTTTGAGCAACTTTCCATCCCAGTGTAAGGCAGCGTACTGTGGGGGTTTTCACAAAACTTGGACATGTGACTCTGGCTGATATTATACCTGGACAGCATTCTGTTGCGACGTGTTGTTGAGGTTGAGATGACGAAGTTATCCAGATCAGCCCCTCCAGCTTTCAAGGTGGCAGAAACCATGGCAGTAACTTGATTGTCTGATAAACCAAGACGATCAGCTGTATTGCAGATGACATCACATTCCATGACCTTCCTTGGAAACGTCAGTCACACTAGTCACAGTGTCTTGATGGTGAGAACATCCAGGACGAGGCTGATGGTAATCCATGTCCTCTGTGTTAGCGTCGTTGTCAGTTGAGTCACCCCAGGTAATGTCATCCACATGAACAACTGCCTCTTGTTCTGCTGCAGCTGTAAAATAGTACAACATGTTAAGACAGTAATTGTTAAGTACATGCTAAATATCGCAATGGAGTAAAACTTAAAACTTTTTGTAACGTTCAAAGTAATTAGTTTTACCTTCTTCTTGTCTATGCTGCAGTCTTTCATTCCTCGCTGCTTGCTGCAGGGATCTTGTCTCAAAAATCTTGTCATGACCAGACATATGACCTTTCCTCTCAGTCTTTTGGTCTTCGTAGAACCTGATTATCCTCATCTTTCTTCTCTCTGGATAACAGTCTGTTGTTCTGTATTTCCTGGATTGCATCTGGAGCTCCTATATCGAACAGGCTGTCTAATTCCAGCACAAATGCTCCTCTTTTTCCTCCAGGGTTACTTGCTCTTCCTTTGCTTTTCACCAGAGCACGATGTTTCTCATGTAGTTTCATGAAGAGCTTCATTGCGTTGTACTTGGTCATTGTCTTGATCCTAGCCATCTGCCAGAATGGGATGATAGATTCAACTGTTTCATATGCAAGGTCTTGAACCATGGGCCTCCCTGCATTTTCCGGTAAATTCTGAAGATTAAGGAAATACTGGAACGCCTGTCTGTTGGTGGGAAGCTGGGAACCACTGATAAAAGCTGAAGGGTATCCAACCAGGAAAGTTTCAGTGAGATATCTGGTAGATGGCCCAGTTGACACCTGCCTGTGGACAGTACGTGGAGGTTCTGAGATATCAACTGTGCGCCCACGCAGCTCCCTCAGCTCCTTGCTTAATGTCATTGTGAAGTTGTAACTTGTAGATGGTTTTCTAGATTTTGATTGAGTTTCTGTTGTTTCCTGAAAAATGATAGATAATTATTATTATTATTAATTATTGTTTATTTATTATTATTATTATTATTATTATTATTTATTAATTTTATGCTCTTTCATTTGATACCTAATTTGTTGCTCTATCTTGTTTAGATCAAAAGTTAAAGTGCAAAACATAATTCAAGGGACCCCGGAATTGGCGCTTTGGCCGATTTCAAGGCAGAAAATTTAAAGCTCCATGCGGCAATGCTTCCCAACATCCTAGGTCAAAATAGTTGTGATTTTCGGCTTTTTCAGGTCAAAAAGCATGGGAAAATGTACAGAAACCTATGAAAATAAGAAAAAGTTGATTTTTGAACAGGCCTAGTGGGACGGCAACTTCCACAGCAAAAGTGAGATGCCCATGATTTATCTTGATCGCCCATGGGCATGCCAAAGTAAGTGTGATATGCTGTACAAAACTTCGTTCTTGTGTCATTTTTGTGCTTTACTTGCTTTTGATTGATGTAATGACCGCAAACATAAAATGAATCTGCAAAGTGTCTGCAGGGCCTATTGGTAGCAATCACCATATAATTCTAATTTAAATATCTGAAAAATACAGAAAAAAAAAATTATAAACAGAAATAAGAAATCAAATGTGTACAAATATTTAATAATGGGCCGTAACCAATAAAACATTACTAATAAACCCCAGTTTTGGGAACATTTTGAATTTTGCACTCGAAATTACTTTTGCTATCTTAGAAAAATGCCTTAAAAATGGCGAAAAAGTAACCTTTCTAAATTTGACCATATCATAAACACTATAGTTTTCCTAGCAAAACCGATGCCAAATCTGTCATCAGCGTGGCCGAAACATATAGAAAATATCGAAAAATCAACATAAACAAAAAATTGTTGTACAGTGTTATCACTAGGCTATACTCCTTTCAAATATTTTTTTAATAGAAAAAGCTCGAAATCCAAATCAGTGCATTGAAAAGGGAGGGGGAGAGCAATAATTTTGTTGCGTCGAGACGGGCCAGTGGAAGCAACCTTGAGAATTGCTGCTTTTGTTTGAATTAGTATATTCATGTTTTATAAAAATTGTATCAATTCACCGATAATTTCACTGCTTATACGATAGTATAAATGTAATAAATGATATACAATAAAATTATTGATCGCTAAACTTGGGGATGAATTAATATTATGTCTTAAAAGAATAAAAAATATTCACCGATGGAAACACAGACCTATAACGCATTCATTTCTTTTGGCAAAACGTGGATCGTGGAAGCAACTTAGAGAGTTGCTTATTCCCGCTATTATGCTAACGGAATCCTTTTAAAGCGCTTAATTAATGAGCTTATAACATTAAATGACTAAATAACTGGCAATTATTACCAAATATATTTTTAGAAGAAGAAATACAAGCTAATTGTAGTTAGAGTTTGCTTAATTATGAGTAAATCAAAGTGAAGTTGTTATATTGAGGTTAATGTCGTTCGACAACTGCCCATCCCCTTCCTACCCCGCCCTCCCCCTCCACCTTAGAAATTCACAGGGGCAAGACCGCCTTTCCTCTTTATCACTCTTTTCTATTGAAAAGAAACTTTTAACTCGATTATAGGAGAAAAATCGATTTTCACGATAAAGTAATCTACGCATTTGCAAAGAACAGGAAGATAGATAAATAAATAGATAAATAAAAGAGGTTGGTATATATATATATATATATATATATATATATATATATATATATATATATATATATATATATACACACAGGGTGTTTCAGGGGGAAAGGTCAATACTTCGGGAGGTGATAGTATCAGTCATTATGAGAAAAGTTCAAATGGACATGTCTAATTTTGAATGGTTACGGAGATAGAGCTGTTTGAATCTGATGCGCGCGCAGCTCTTCCTCCCCCTTCCCTCCCTATAACCTTGAACCATGTAAGCTGTAATGTAAGCATGTAACATAAGCCAATCGACATCTGACTGTTGTGAGTGACATTGTTTGGTGTTTGAAGCAGTGTTAAGAATGCCACACACCTTCACACATGCCGGATATGCAGATATGGTGTATGTCTACGGTTTTTGCGATGGAAGTGCAATAGCTGCTGCTGCAGAATACTGTCGACGGTTTACGAACCGCAAAATTCCAGATCGAAGTGTGTTTACCAGGGTTTTCAACACATTGCGTGAGATTGGTACACTTCCCAGCGCTCATGTTTCATCTGAATGTGAAGGTCAACAAGATGTCCACGGATGAAGTGGAAAACATTCTTCAGTTGATAGAGTGTAGTCCTACTACTAGCTCACGAAGAATTTCTACACGTCTCGGTTTACCACACACAAGAGTATGGCGAACATTACGTGAGGAAGGCTTGCATCCATATCATGTACACTCGTACAGCGTGTACAACACCTTCAACCAGGAGACGCTGCCATGCGACTGGAGTTTTGTCATTGGGTAAATGCTAATCGCCGATTGCTTCGATTAATACTGTTCACCGATGAAGCTACTTTCACCCGTGACGGTATCAACAACACTCGTAACTCTCATCGGTGGTCAGGCGAAAATCCAAATGCCACTGTGGAAACATTTTCAACATCGCTTCTCTGCCAATGTGTGGTGCGGTATCATCGATGATCAGTTGATTGGCCCTGTTACTTTAGAGAATCGTCTTACAGGACAAAGTTAACGAATTTCTGCAAAATGAATTGCCAGGACTATTGGAGGATGTTCCTTTGGCTACACGCGCTGGTATGTACTTTCAGCATGACGGAGCTGCTCCACATTCTACCGGTCTGGTGATGCAATACCTAAATCAAACTTTCTCTGGTCGATGGATCGGCCGCGGTGGTCCCATTCAATGGCCACCAAGGTCTCCAGACCTCTCTCCGTTAGATTATTGTTTGTGGGGGGTGGATTGAAAAGTCAAGTTTACAAAAGAAAGGTGGATACACGAGACGAATTGCTCGCGCGCATTTTGGATGCTGCTGCCGGCATAAAGGAACGTCAAGATCAACTCGGATGAACAACACGCGATCTTCGCACACGAGTTGCAAAGTGCATTGAGGTTGACGGTGGGATTTTCGAAAACGTATTGTAAACTTTAACAAATTTGTCATTTCTGTATCTGATACCATTCAAAATGCCAATGTTTAAACATTAAATGTTAGAAACAGTAATTGGTTTCTCCAGGTGCCGACTGGCTCAAAAATTTCCACCGGCCAAGTGTCACAGAGGTCCCCCAAAAAGCTTCAGTAAATTCTGCCCCCAAGAAAGTGCTTATGGATGTTTTAAAAATCTAGTAATTTTGTCATGACCTGTAAATCCCCGCGAGTTTTTAATATAATTTTGAACTCGACCAAAATCAAATCTAATTAATACGCAGTCAGGAATGACGAGGTGTACTTCTGAATACACGAAAGGCCTTGGAATCATTTTTATTTTTCCTTGTGGGTTTGCATTATACTATATATATATAAATTAAATAAGTTAGAAATACGCAGCACGGTTTTAGGCGAAACAAATCTTGCTTAACTCATCTTTTAGATTTTTTCAAAGCGTGGTTGAAATTTACGATAATCATCGGGCGGTTGATGTAGTGTATTTAGATTTTCAAAAAGCGTTTGACACCGTACCGCACAAAAGACTCATTGAAAAAACTAAGGCTCATGGAATCAGGGGTGTAGTAATAAATTGGATAGAAGAGTGGTTGCGAGGTAGGAAACAGAGGGTGGTCGTTGATGGAGCGGAGTCGTGTTGGGCTAATGTAGCGAGTGGCGTTCCTCAGGTTCTGTATTGGGCCCCTTGCTTTTTCTTATATATATTAACGATTTAGATGTCGGCCTAGTCAATACAGTTTCAAAGTTTGCGGATGGCACAAAGTTGGGTGGTAGGGCGATTAATGACGAAGATAGGTAAAATCCAGGAAGATCTGAATAAAATCATTGATTGGTCAGTCACATGGCAAATGAGATTTAACGTCGATAAGTGCAAAATTTTACATATAGGTTCGCGTATAGTATGTCAGGGAAGGAGTTAGCAAGCGTAGAGCAGGAAAAAGATTTAGGAGTTAGTCGCTGGTGATTTAAAAGTAGCGAAACAAAGTACAGCAGCGGTCAATAAAGCGAACAAAGTGTTAGGTTTTATAGCTCGGAATTTTGGGTACAAATCGCGGGATATTATTGTTCCTCTTTATAAATCATTAGTTAGACCTCATTTCGAGTACGCGATCCAATTTTGGAATCCTCATATGCGAAAAGATACAGAAAAAATCGAAAGAGTTCAAAGACGAGCAACTAAGATGATTCCGTCGCTTAGGTCGAAGTCGTACGAGGATAGCTTAAGGAGTTAAAATTGACTACACTCGAGACTAGGAGGCTAAGGGGTGATCTAATCCAGGTCTTCAAAATTATGAATGGGTTCGATAACGTAGATAGAGATAGCTTTTTCTAAATATCTCAATATAATAGGACTAGAAATAACGGTGTAAGTTGACAAGTAGAAGGTTCGAGACAGCAGTTGCCAAAAACGTTTTTACGCATAGAATAGTAAATAGCTGGAATAGTTTGCCGGTAGAAGTAATTAGTAGCACGTGTATAAACATGTTTAAAAATCGATTAGACGCATATGTTAATAGATTGGGTATAGTTTAAGGTAGTAAAATTAAGGCTTTGTGGTTCAGAACCCACATAAAATTGTAGGTCCCCTCCGCCACCACGGAGGACATGCACAATACACAATTACTAACACAGTTAGGTAGACCAGCCATGAGTGGATCCTAGGGTCTTTGTTGGTCTGAAACATTATAACACATATACGGGGCTCCAATAAACCTTAGGCCCCCGCCCATGGCCTAAACCACTAGAGGTACAGTGAAACTAAACATTCCTTACAAAAGAGAATTTAATCCTGCATTTAATGAGAAACAATTAAAACTTGGTGTTCCCGCCATTGGCTTCCAAGACAGCCTGAATTCGCTTTGGGTAGCTTGCCAAAAGTGACGTGAATAGATCTTGATCGTTACGCAAATTTGTTAAAACAGTTTCAATGTGTTGCGTCATTGTATCCTTCGAAAATCGATTTGCTGCAGGTTCTTGAAACAAGAGACATTCAACCTTGTCCTTTATAACTGATCCAATGTGTTCACAGACGTTCAGGTCGGGAGAATTTCCTGGCCATCCTTCATTTCCAAAGAAATCGATCTCATGGTTCCGCAACAACTGTTGAGTGGCTAATGCCTTAAAGCAGGGGGCCTTATCGTGCAGAAGTGTGACCTGATCGACATCCATAACATTGTTTGAGTTTCTTAGAAAAGGAATGACATGCTGGGATAGAATAATATCACGAAAATATTGTCCATCCCAACTCTGACCATTTGACTTCAGCACCCACATGAGCTTCTTTGCAGTGAACAAAACAAACACACCAACACAGTCTGGACTTTTTAATAATTCGCGATAATGTTCATTGTCATCGATTTCATCTGGTGGTGTGGCCCACGCTCGATCATTTTGGTAGTTAGGCCGACGTGTTACGTAAACAAAAAATTCATCGGAGACAGCTAAATGCATGAAATCATCCACATCCCAATCTTGAAGATAATTGGCAAACCACATTCTGTCATCGATGTTAAGTCGAGTTTTTCTTGGCTTTGGAAGTTCATGCCAAGGCTTTAAACCTTGCCTATGACGGTACAGTCGAATGATCTCACCACTAACGATCTTTCCTCTCAACACTTCGATCTCTCTAGAAAGTTTAGCACAGCTGTTTTTCCGCTTACGCGTACCGCATTCAATGATGTCCTTTGTTTCCTGAGAGAGTGGCAAATTTGGGCTCCCAGATTTGGTTGTATCCATTTCACATTCATCCAAAGTTTTATTCCAATTTCTTTTGACGAAGTCCTCACTTCTTCGCAACTTTTTGGCAACCCATGAACATGTTATAAAGGTGGCTCCAGCATCACGAGCTTCGCGAAATGTTATTGCTCGTATGCGATCTATCACACGTTGCCTCTCCGAATCACCAATTAATTGAGAAGCCATTATATTATCACTTTATCAGCTAGAGTAATTTTAATACCTGCAATAAATAAAGAATTTTATATATTTTTATAATCACTAGAAACTATTTCGATATAAGTAAACATGTAAGCTGCAAATGGGGGGGGCTAAGGGTTTTTGGAACCCCTTATATATCTGTTCATTAAATATGAAAGTTACTTATGAAAGTCATAGAAAACGTTGAAGTAGAAAGAGCCTTTTTTTCAATCCCAAACTAAACTGTCACTTACTTAAACTATTACAGAGGGGCCCATTATCAACAGTAGGCCACAGGCCTTTCTTTTAGTTACGCCTCTGATAATAATAATAATATATATTTTATATAGCGCACAATATTACTGAATAACGTTTTCAAAGGCGTTTAGAAAAAAGGTATATGAGGAAATTATTAGGGTGTGGATTGTAGGTTTGGGTATGCAGGTTCTTGGGATCTAGGCTGAACTGGCTGGGCCCTGCTGGCCTTTATTCAGCTTCTAAGATATTTGTGTGTTTAAAGCTTAAAAATATAAAAAAGTAACAATTACTTAAATAAAAATTCAGTAAATTACTCATGTTATAAAGACCAAGAGCAAAAAATCGGCGCGCCAGGACAAATGCAACACCGCTTAAAAAATATTTACTTTATTTACTTAATTTTATTTTTCGCGCCAAAAATAGTGTCCTAGAGTGCTGGTTGGTTATACTAGAAATCTCAGAAATGCGTTTGGCAACATAGCGATTTTTAACATTTATTTAATTAATTTTCAACAAATAAAATAAATATATAATAAATTTAGTATTTAAATACAAATTTATTTAAACGGACATAATTTATCAACGAATAAACTAAAGTTAATAATCCTAAACAATTTAAATATCAATTATTTAATTCGTATTAAAAAAAGTGGAAAATTTTTAATGCCGTTTTGTCGCCAACGTACGTTGCCGTGTTGGCACTTTTTTTTACCCCTGTGAACATCCCTGAGGTCTTGTATAGTAGTATGTCGAACAAATTTAGGGCCCCCAACGGAAAGGGCCCACCGGCGGGCCGCCGGGGCCAGTCCGCGCCTGGGTTTCTCTTTCTTGATTACCATTAACAATGCTTTTGTATTTGTAGATTCAAACAGCTCTGTCTCCGTAACCATTGAGAATTAGACACATGTTCATATAAACTTTTTTTCTCACAATGACCGATACTATCACCTCCCGGAGTATTGACCTTTCCTCCTGAAACACCCTGTGTGTATATATATATATATATATATATATATATATATATATATATATATATAATATATATCTATATTTATATATTTATTTGTGAAAAATTAAGCAGCCTAAAAGGGGGTTATCTTTACGGCTACCCGCGTCCACCCTTACCTCAGGTTCGAAAAGGTATTGTTTAAATTAAACTTAGGGCTCACAAAACTTGGACGCTGTTAATTATTTAAGCATATTCACTTAAAGGAAATAATTCTTAAGGAAACCTTAACTCTTTATGTGATAGATTTAACTTTGTTTAGTTTAGACTAAGTTGGATACATTTAAATTTGTTTAATTTCAATTGATAAATAAGTTAGTCTTTAACAAGCCTAACTATAAAGTATCGATTTAGGTTGCAACGTTATGCAAATGGTTGTTCCACAGTATATATGCTCGTGAATCGCAATTAACTCGTTTCAAGCTGATAACCCCAGTCAACCTGTCGGAGGTTCAATTTGACGATGGTTAATGACATTCCAAACCAATCTAAATAGCTACCACTGGATGGTTCTCCTCGTGTAAGACAATCCACAAATGGCATTCTCAAACACTTGGTCAACGATTAACACCCGGGTATAAACATATATGTGTGTTATAACGACTAGAAATTAGAGTGAGGCGTGATGCTTAGCCTCCATATACGAGTACAAGTGAATCAGCGAAAGATATGATAAAGGTTCCACTGACCGAGAATAAAGAGCTTAAAAGGTATTCTAAATCTTAAAAGAATTCGATTTATTAGAATCACTAGTGAATGATGTTAAATCTTGGCATTTTATTATAAAGCGAAGTTAATTGAAATGATAAGTGGCTAAAATTACGGAGTCAAAACCGATACGTATTACTCGTATGAGAGCTTCGAATGAACTAAGATGGCGACTCAAGCTCCTTTCGCCGGCATCAGAGCGCGCCAAAGGAGAAGTATGACATTGTCGCCCAGAATTTCCAGATGCTGGAAAGAATTGAGTGTCAGTACTCTGGCGGCGTACGATTTTGGTTCTATTTTTAGCGATTGGTCGATATCTGTAAACGTTTTATATGCAGCCGATCAACGCTGTTTTTATGAAATAATACAATATATATTATGGGTATATATATATACTTTTAATAGAATACATAATTACCATGATCGAACATGAATCAATTATTCATTCTCGTTGATTTTGTGGTTACGTTCCAATAGTTTTTAATTGATTTCTTATATACTTCGATCACTTATGCCGTCAGGAGTATATTTCAAGAATCCCTGAACCCACTGTCTAAGTATTTTAGACAATATTAGGGTGTCACTTAATTGTATGGTAAGAATTCATCCATCAAGAAGTTTCGGTCTGACCCTCTAGAAATGTGACATTGCATGTAAAAACGCTGATTATGACGTTTCATGAGAAAATATTAATATTTAGAGGTCCTCAAGGCCATTAAATTTTTGATGACGCGTCGTTATTTGTCCTAAATTGAAATGCGCTTCCTTTCTATGCCTCACCCCAGTATCATTTCAGTCGCCTTAATGATAGGATGTGTTTGCATTAGTGTGTTTTTATTTTAGTCTTTTAGTCCTCCCTGATATCAAAAATAGCATGGTCATATCTGTGACTAGTGTTGATGAACAAGAGAATCTTCCAAAGCGTGTGGTTGTTGACATGGATACTGTGAAAGAAAAAAGCTTGGAAAACTTTGTAACAAAAAACACAATCATTGTTCACGAAGCTCGATCTCCCAGATGAATTCTTGGAGAAAACTGAGAGCAATGGGAAGAGGATACCCATTACCAGACTGCGAAAGAGACTGTAAAAACTGTAACTGTAACTAACTGTAACAAATGATTTCGCTGAACGTGGACTTGCTCTCATCCAGGATTTTTCTGGATACCTAACCAAAGATGAAGAACAACTCCAGTTTCTTCTCCAGGTTGTTGAAGACCATCGCAAGCATTGGACATGGTGACAAAAGCATACCTTGAGTGGAAATAATGATTAATCATAATAATTACGCTACTGTCTGATGTTACTGTACTTCATCTTAATATTATGATAATGTCTTGCGCACTTCCTGCTAATGTAGGAACATAATAAATTGTTTAAATACATTTGGAAGTTGTTTATATTCACACACACTGAGAATCTCGTATCCAATACTTCGAGGCCGTTGAGCGACCTCTAAATATTAAAATATCTCAATAAAACTTTGTACACAGTGTTTTTACATCATATGACATACTTTGATGGGGTCAGAGCACGGAAACTTAAAAGTTGAAAAATAAGTGACACCCTGATTATATATTAATATATATATATATATATTATATATATATATATTATATATATATATATATATATTTATTTATATTAGTGATGCAACGTGTCATGACAAGTTGCAAAATTGACATGTCAAGTTGACAAGTTGCGACTTGTCAGTGACAAGTTTGACAGGTTGAAATTGGACTGGACGGTAATGCTGATAAAAACACTAATTACAAGCTGTTTTTTATTAATCCAATTATATATATATATATATAGAGAGAGAGAGAGAGAGAGAGCCTCAAAAGGCATTGCGGCCCATACCGAGGAGGTACCAATGGCAACTTTTGCCAGGGAAAATTTTCTATACACAAATAGTGTGCAAGATTTGGTCTAACCTTTTCTTGAAAAGATCCACAGAGGAACTGTTCACAACTTCTGAAGGTACACTGTTCTACGTGTCACAGATCTTATACGTAAAGTAATTCCCACACACACTAGTCCTAAACCGTTTCAAATCCAACTTCCAACCATTGTTGCGAGTTGGGTTATCATTTAAACTAAACATGCTTCTAAAATCGACATCGTTGAACCCGCGTAAGAGCTTGAAAACCTCGATCAGTTGACCGCGCAGCCTCCGAGTTTCCAGCGAAAACAAGTTCAGGGCGCGTGAGCGTCGATTGTAGCCCATATGCCTAACGGAAAGGATTAACTTTGTGGCCCTCGCCTGCACTCGCTCCAGCCTCTCAATATCTTTCCTGAGGGTGGGCGACCAGAACTGCACAGCATACTCCAGGTGCGGCCGAACCAGGGAATTGTACAGAGGGAGCACAATCTCCTTGTTCCGAAACTGAAATTGCCTCCTGATATAACCCAACAGCTTCTGGGCTTTCTTTTCCACCTCTACGCACTGTTTGGTAAACTTAAGGTCGCTGTTGATTAGCACACCCAAGTCCTTTTCCAAATCAGTGGTCTCGATATTGTTCCCCAACATCGAGTAGTCCGACTTGGGATTGGCGTAGCCAATGTGCATCACTGCATTTACCCAAGTTAAACGGCATTTGCCATTTTTCGGACCACTCTCCTATCCTACCTAGGTCCGCACGCAGTTCCTCGATCGCTTCGGGCGTCCCGACATTGGCCCCAAGCTTGGTGTGTCAGCGAATTTGGCGATCCGACTGACGATGCCACCGTCGATATCATTTATGTAAATGATAAACAACAGTGGCCCCGAATCGGAACCCTGAGGAATCCCACTAGTGACCGAGGCCCAACCCGAACTAACCCCTTTAATTACAACCCTCTGCCGCCTATTCTTCAGCCAGTTTTCAATCCACCTACCTATTTCCCCACCGATACCGCGTGCACTTTCGCCATTAGCCGGCAGTGAGGTACTTTATCAAAGGCTTTCTGAAAGTCGAGATAAAGTATATCAATCGCCCTACTCTTATTATCTTATCAGAGAGAGAGTCAAACTTGTCACATATTTCAGAGCATTTTGACATGTCATTGACAAGTTCAAGTTGTCATGACAACTTGTCAGACCTCGCATCACTATATATATATATATATATATATATATATATATATATATATATATATAAATATATATATATATATATGATACACACAGACCGTGCATTGAACAAGAAACTCTTCTAGGATAATTAAATCCACTATAGTCCGAATAAGTAATGGTAAATGACAAATACCATAGTTTTTCTTTTTCATGATGCTAGCCCGACGGATGTCTGCAGAATGCGGTGTCAGCCAAAGGAGTATCGTCCGCATTATGAAAGAGCACAGATGGTATCCATACAAAATGCAAATGTTGCAGTATCTTAGCGAAGACGACCCGGACAAGCGGCTGGAATTCTGTGAATGGGCAAGAACAAAAGTGGACGAAGACACGGAGTTCTCGGCTGGCATCCTGTTTTCAGATGAAGCCAACTTTTATGTTCATGGAGAGGTTAATCGTCAAAACGTACGTTATTGGAGTGATGACAACACAATTGTTGGCCCTTTTTTGATTGATACCAATCTGAATGAGGACGGGGGATTTCCAGCGTACTTTCAGCAAGACGGGGCGTCACCCCATTACGGTATCTACGTGCGCCAGTGGCTGGATCAGCAGTTTCCGGGTCACTGGATTGGCCGCCGTTGTCCCGTGGAGTGGCATCCAAGGTCCAAACCTCACCCCCTTGACTTTTACTCGTGGGGGCACTTGAAGGCCATGGTGTACCAGGTGAAAATACAAAACACGGACCACCTAAAGGAACGCATTCGTGATGCGTGTGCACGCATAACACCAGACGCGTTAACGCGCGTTTGCCATGACTGGGAGGAACGCATCCGTATGTGCATTCAGTGTAATGGTGCCCACATAGAGCATATTTTGTGACTTACGAGTGATTGCGTAATAAAGTGACCATTTTGCCTATGTATGAAGACTTTTGACTCACCATATATATACAAAACGTAATATAATCCGTGATCGTCCTTTATTTCTAATTTCTAAATAACGAGATGCGCTTTTATCCTGGATTAAAATATGACTCCCGTTATAATTGCTCTCCGCTCTATTTACAACTTCGTAAATCCGAGACAAAACATTTTCTCGAAATAAATTATTTATTCTGTTTTATACAATTTATTTATTTAGATTTTCTTTTTATTTTAGTCGTAGAATTATTATTTAATTTTACTCGTGTTTATATTTTGTATATTTTTAGTAATTAATTCTTTATGGGATAAATTTTTGCAGTTTTCAAAATTTATTTATTTATTTTTATTTAAATTCAGATTTGAAATCGCTGAATCATTTTAGATGTAAAAAGTTTCAATGAATGAGATCACACACACACACACACACACACACACACACACACACACACAAACCTTTTAAACGTTCCGCGGGATGATTCCTCATTTCACGAAGGTCAAGCTTGTTGTCCCTCCTCTCGAGTTGGCCTGCTGAAGTAGAGAGTTGGTCTCTTGTACTCTTCATCTCACATAGGTCTCACAAGCGTCTAATCTTTTGAACATGTCCACCGCAACACCACTCGTGTTCCTTAGTTTCTTGGGCAGCTGGTTAAATAGTCTTGGTCCTCTCACAACAAAACTATTTTCCTTCAAGGTTGAGGATGTTCCCTGTCTAGCCTTTATATATATATATATATATATTATATATATATATATATATATATATATTAGTGATGGATCGAGTGGTCGGTTTTTCACAACCGCGCTTGCGGTTGTGTTTTGCGGTTGTCGAATTTTTTTCCAACCGCGGTTGCGGTTGCGGTTATCATATACTAGGAAAAATGCGTAATTATTAACTGGATTTAGCCACTATAGTGCGATTTAGCCACACTTGGTACATAATATATACTAAATAGTATTTATTTAGTAAATACCTTATGTTGAACACAAGTTTTGCAATACACCGCTACCGCTATTTGTGTGTTGCAAAGCTTGTGTTCAACATAAGGTATTTACTAAATAAATACTATTTAAATGAAGTATATTCTAAACTTATATAGCTATTATGAAAGAATAGGTCAAATTAATTAAAACCATATTTTGCACTAAGTGTGTTACCAGGATGAGGGACGAGGACCCATCGCACTGTTCATCCCACCTACTACTTTCCCCAGCCTCCACCCATTGGAAAGTTATGGATTATTATTCATTTGAAAAACTGATGTCAAACTTAATGACAGGCAGTGTGAATTTCAAGAATAATATTTTGCTGCATTTTCACCTTTCAAGCGGCAACGCCTCTCATCGTACAACGTTCCCGCTCCACGCATAAGGAGACCCATCATTTTCTTTTTAAAAAAAGAAATATTTCTAATTAACCTAAAATTAAAATTAACTAAGCTTTTACAACCGCAACCGCACTTATGGAACGGCGGTTGCGGTTACGGTTGCGGTTGTGAATTTTTGTGCGGTTGTAGTGCGGTTGCGGTTATTCGATCCATCACTAATATATATATATATATATATATATTATATATAAATATATATAATATATATATATATATATATATATATATATATATATATATATATATATATATATATATACAGGGTGGGCCGTAAGTTTCCATACATAGGAAAATTTAAATTATGGTCTTCACGTGCGTCGGTATTTGGATCAGCAGTTTCCGGATGCTTGGATTGGTCGGCGTGGTCCTGTGGAGTGGCCTCCCAGATCCCCAGATCTCACCCCCCTTGATTTCTATCCTTGGGGCACTTGAAGGCCATGGTGTATCAGGAAAAGATACGAGACATAAATCATCTAAAGGAACGCATCACCAACGCCATTACAAGCATAACGTCAACTGTGCTAATGCGTGTTCATCAACAGTGGGGAACACGTATTGAAATGTGTTTTCAAACAATGGCAACCATGTAGAGCATATTATTAATAAAATGGTTTCCATAAAAAAATGTTATTTTTCCTATGTATGGAAACTTACGGCCCCCCTGTATATATATATACTGTATATATTTCAACTGCAAACACGCAGTATAATTAACGTAAAGAACGACGCTTGTATAGGAGATATTCCGCGCAAGATGAGAGAGAGAACGAAACAAATGAAAAAATGAGGTAACCACCCGGGAATCGAACCCGGGATCTTCCGATTGCCGGTCAGATATGATAACCACTACACCATGGGCCTCACTCATTCAAATGCCGTAATTCTTCTACATACGCGCAGAAACCAATGCCCCAAGGGGGCACCTCCCGCATGCCGTAACATTATATACATTTACCTCATTTTTTCATTTGTTTCGTTCTCTCTCTCTCTCATCTTGCGCGGAATATCTCCTATACAAGCGTCGTTCTTTACGTTATATATATATATATATTATATATTATATATATATATGTGTGTGTGTGTGTGTATATATAGCGGTTTTTTTTTCGCTGTAGGTTTATCGAATAATTTCATCGTACAAGAAAGGTTTTATCGTCATTATCGTGAAGCACTCGACCGTAGTTCACTGTTCGGGGTGTTTCCCACAACAGTTGAGTTCCCTTCCTATCGGCAGGGACCTCAACGCTGCGGTCGGGGTTCCTGGTGACCCGTTAATGACCTAAATAACAGGAGAAGCCACCCCGAAATCAGTAGAATGTCTTCCTTTAGAATAATCCTATGACGTCATTTAGTCCATTTGAGTCTGTGCTTCCAAGAAATCGTTATCTAGCGGGGTTCTTCACTGCACTTCGCGACCCTCGTCTCTCAGCAAGCAGTCGCTCGGCGTTTCCGTGGTAACCAGTTCGCAGGAAAACGCTTGCCCTCAGATTGGGTTGTTTAAGGGTGGGATTTGGATTTAAATGGGCAGTTCTCGACAGAGAAGAATATTACTGTAATGGGGTGGAAGGACGCTCTTTGGCGTCATCCCTCCCCATGTCGTCGTCGCTGCGATTGTTGTACTTTGGAATACTCTCGTCAGGAGATAGCTTCGTCATCATCCGTCCGGACTAACTTTTGTCAGCGGTCACCGTTTCGTACAATTAACGGTCAGGGGGAGGTTTCGAAAGGGTTATTGAATGATAACGATGATGATTGCGGGAAAGTGTCGTCGTCAGATGCTGCGACGTTTAAAATCTACGGAGTAACGGAGCCATTTTCGAAGATGAGTTTTCCCTCGAATGACTTTCGTTTGCGAGGGAAGGATTGTGTAGAGAAGGAACTGGGATGCACCACTGAAGGATGGACTGACAACAAAAATGCGTCTGCTGATACCGAGGTAAGAATTTTATATATTTATGATCCACAGTTTTGGAAAAAGTTCGACTAGAAAGTGTGTGTGTGCGAGAACGCGAAACGATGCAGCACCAGTATCTGTTTTCACTGAGAGAAAAATCTTGAATGTATAACTAAGAAAGTTCAAGATAATATACAGTGCTTTATTATCATTATCATTTGGAAGGCAGTCTTGCTTACAAGACGAAAACATCGCCCTTGAAAGAGTTCAATGAAGGTGTTTTGGCAACATTTTTAACGTGCCTGGACACGCTGTACGATCTAAGACGTGTAGGACAATGTAATGGGCTGTATTAGAATGTTTTCTGTCTCCCCCCTTCACCTCTTCCCCCGTCTCTCCACTGTGAAGAATTTCCATACGCGAAATATCTTCTATTCCCTAGTACGCCAGGTAATGCTTCGAGTGGTTTCTTCCCGTCTGTCTCGCCCTTAAAAGTACCTATGATGACGGGTCACCGCATCGGGGATATGGTTTCTCTAAGACAGAGCCAGTGGAGGGAGAGGGGTGGCATGTGCCATAAACATTCTCAAGGAGAGTTTGGCAAGGGCAACGTTGCTTTGAGCATCGTTCTAGAGTCGAGTCCGGAAGGAAGTTACTTCGGAGGAGGAAATCGGCACAAATTTAGTGATAATAATTACTCTCTTATGCTAGTCTTGAATTATTATTTTATTATTATTATTATTGACTGCAGTGCGTATTCCTAGTTTTCTGTACATAGAACGGAAGTTGAAAGAAATGTATTGTTTTTAATTATTGCTGCGACCACACACACAAGTCGGAAGCGATTGTTCGTGTGCCGGAAGTGGTGTTCAGTTTTACAGCTAAAAAAAACGGAACTTTGATCGAAAAGTTCAATTTCACAAATTGGTTGAGTGAAATATATATATACAGGGTGGGCCGTAAGTTTCCATACATAGGAAAATTTAAATACGTGCGTCGGTATTTGGATCAGCAGTTTCCGGATGCTTGGATTGGTCGGCGTGGTCCTGTGGAGTGGCCTCCCAGATCCCCAGATCTCACCCCCCTTGATTTCTCTCTTTGGGGGCACTTGAAGGCCATGGTGTAATCAGAAAAGATACGAGACATAAATCATCTAAAGGAACGTATCACCAACGCCATTACAAGCATAACGTCAACTGTGCTAATGCGTGTTCATCAACAGTGGGGAACACGTATTGAAATGTGTTTTCAAACAATGGCAACCATGTAGAGCATATTATATAAATAAAAATGGTTGTCCATAAAAATGTTTATTTTTTCCTATGTATGGAAACTTACGGCCCACCCTGTATATATATATATATATATATATATATATATATATATATATATATATATAATATATGATCAAAAGTATTCGGACACCGCATGGTTTTGGGGAAAATGGTTTTATTATGGCATTTAGTAACCAGTAGGTCCACCCTTTGCTTTTCTTACAGCGTCAACACGTCGAGGCATACTTTCCACCAGTTTTCGGTAAGTCTGTGCAGGAATGCTCGCCATTCCTCTTGCAGAGCTGATGCAAGAGATGAAAGTGAAGCCGGGCGTGGTGTGCGGTTTCGTATCCGTCGCTCCAGTTCGTCCCACATGTGCTCGATTGGGTTTGAGATCGGGGCTCTGAGCAGGCCAGTCTAACAAATCCACCTTATTTTCACGAAACCAGTCCTGCACACGCCTGCAGTATGCCAGGAGCTCGATCCTGTTGAAACAAACAATGGCCATCTCCGTAGTATTGCCACAGTGTAGGGAGGGCCGAATTGTCCAGAACGTCGAGATAAACGTCAGCGTTCATGGTAGTGGGTATAACAACCAACGGGCGAGCCCTAGCCAGGAAAAACAACCCCATACCATGATGGACCCTCCACCGAACTTCACCGTTGGACGTACACAGTCAGGAAGAAGCCGTTCTCCGGCTGTCGCCACACCCAAACACGCCCATCAGACTGGAAGAGTGAATACCGCGACTCGTCGCTCCAAAGAACAGTTTTCCAGTCCTCCACGGTCCAGGAACGACAGGAGACACACCAGGCCAAACGACGCGTGGCATTAACTTTTGTAATCAGTGGCTTTTGTACAGCTGCTCTACCATATAACCGAGTCTGTGCATCTCTCTGCGGATAGTTACAGTACTAACGGAGGTACCGGATGCTCTTCCTACCTCCTCAGCGATGGAAGCGGCAGAGGACGTGCGGGACTTCTTGACATGTCGTACCAGACTTTCTTCATCACGTTCCGTCAGTTTGCGTGGTCGTCCGGAACGTTTTTTCGCGTTAGTTGCACCGTCGTGCTTCCATCTCATGATAACATCCGCTACAGTCGACTTTGGTATATCCTGTTTGGCTGCAATGTTTCGTATAGAAACGTTACTTAAATAACATCCGATGACGAGTCCACGTTGGAACTCGGAGAGTTCACGTCCGCGCGGCATGGCTTCACAACAGTTTACTGATAACTTAACAGAACACCTAAGCATTATAGTTTCGCCACGCTTTTTCCCAACATACCTTTCGGCGAAGGTGATATTTGCAGAAATGCGGATTTCCGGGGTGTCCGAATACTTTTGATCATACATTATATATATATATTATATATCCCACACCCACAGGGTGTTCAAAAAGAAACGCAACCCACTGGAAAATTCATTTGTACGAAAAAAAAAAAAACATTTTCTGATGGGTTTTTTCTTTATCAATATTCCCCACCCCCCACCCCCACCCCACCCCACCCCAAATGCACCAGCTTTTAAATACAAATAATCGGAAGAGTGGATACATTTTTTTGTTGCGGGTAGGGGTTTGGGGGGGGGGGCGTTACTAAATGTATGTTTACTGTTCAAAAGTTCGGAAACGCCACTAAAATTGACAAAAAAAAAAAAATGCTCTATATTCCGCTTTAAATCTAGAATTTGGCAACAATTGTTCCTAAATTGCATAATATTACTTGTCCACATTACGCATCAGTCCGTGTTTCTTTGGCGATCGTACCGTGAATGGAACGAACCATATTTAACATTATGTACATTTTTTCTTCCTCATCTAAAGGGCTGTTGGGGTTGACACGAGAAGAGTAATCTTCCAGTAAGATCTTTCCCACTATTTCGCTGCTGTTCGTGACTTTCTAGACGCAACCCTTCCTCAGCGCTGCATAGGCCGTGGTGGACCAATAACATAGTCACTTCGATCACCTGACTTAACCTCTCTGGATTCTTATCTGTGGAACAGGGCTCCCAGAGCTGCCAGCAAGGATTACCTTAGACTCTACCTTAAAATCAGCAAAATTACCTTACATCTGAAAGGGAAATTTCCTTAAAAATTACCTTAAATATTTTACTTATATATATATATATATATTAATGACATTATTATGGTACCAAGATATTCGGATTATAAAACACCCTGTAGTATATTGAAAAAAAAGTTTATTTCCAAAAGTACACATCTTAAAACAAAGTTGAAAAGCAATAGTATACTATATTGAAAAATAAAAGTTTATTTTAAAAAAGATATAAATTTTTATTATATAAAAATGAATAAACTCAAAACTTCAATAGAACTTAAGGAAATTAATAAAAACTTGTTCCAAATAAGTTGAAAAGCTTGATCTGAAATGAAAATCTACTCAAATTGCTTAACATAATTTCCTTACATATTTCGTCAGTTTCGCTACTATTTACATTTCGCTTTACTTTTCGCTTCTTGATTTTCGACGTTTCCTGACGCTCATCACCCGTATTGTAATCACTTTCTTCATCACTCATTTCTTTTTGATGCCATTTATCATTTATTATAAACTTACTTTTACTTTTATTGTAAAGTTATCTACAAAACTGCAGTGAATGTAATCACTGTAATGTGAAATGAATCACATTTGTCACCTCAGGCCTAACGAAAGCAATGAAAAAGTTAGGTCCAGCTTTGTTTACATCTTTAATACGCAACTGTAACGCGAGAGGGCGCAATTGTAGGTAGAAAAATAATGTTTTTTCAGTATGTAATAATTTAAATTTTATCTAATTAATTTATTTCTTATATTTTATATTATTTTTCACTATTTTATTTTATATTTTTTCAACAGATTAT
Organism: Bathynomus jamesi; assembly: GCA_023014485.1. Taxonomy (NCBI): domain Eukaryota; kingdom Metazoa; phylum Arthropoda; class Malacostraca; order Isopoda; family Cirolanidae; genus Bathynomus; species Bathynomus jamesi. Next base: position 84,213 of record JAJOZX010002893.1, on the reverse strand, counting down.
GAGAAACTGCTTTCGAACTGAATTACCTCAGATTTACCTTAAAAATTCCCGTACCTTAAATGTACCCAAATTACCCTAAACTAAGGTAACTACCTTGAAAGTGGGAACCCTGCTGTGGAAGTATGTTAAAAGATTCGCGTATTGTGACAAACCCAATCGAAGAAACGCAAGTCACGGGATCCTTTCCACGAGACTGCCATCTTATGAAAGTGTTCATTTGGACAGTTTGGAAATGTGTAAACAATCGTATACATTCAAAACATTATGGTTAATAAGAAAAATGACGAATTATTTTTGCGCTGTTATTTCTTGGTCACCCTGTATATTCAACAGAAAAAGTTAATGATTCTAAGATATGTCGAGAGAGGGTTTTTCACAGTATTTAGTCTCTCTTAGGTTTAGATTTGAAATACTGTAAAATTGCTTTTGACCAACATTTAAAAAAAGTTTAAAAACAACTAAAATATCGTCGCATATACTTGTGTGTGTATATATATATATATATATGGGATGAATTTCACAATTAAACGTGAAATGAATGAATGATGCATCATTATATATATATATATATATATATATATATATATATATATATATATATATATATACCTTGTTTGAGTTTTGTGCGTCGGTCTTTCTTTAGACGAAGGTCAAGCTGATGGCCCCCCTCTAGTCCTGGCTTCGTGGAGGAGCGAGTTGCTCTCTTGCGGTCTCCATCGTACATAGCCAGGTACACCCGGCTCATCTGGTACCGTCCTGAGCCAGGCATCTACTCTTCTCTTGAAGACTTGAACTTTGACCCCTGTAATGTTTCTGAGGTCCTTTGGAAGCTGGTTGAAAATTCTTGGCCCCCTGACAACCAAGCTATTTTCCTTCAGAGTTGAGGAGGTCCCTTGTCGGGCCTTTAATTTGGGAACACTACACATTCTGCCTTTCCTATTTTCCAGCGTTGTCTGGATGGTAATTGGGTTTAGTTTGAGGTTTGGTACCAGTTTTTCGATAATTTTCCATATGTAGATTATGGTATACCTCTCCTCTTCTTCTTTCCAGGAGTACAGATTTAGTTTGCGTAGTCTTTCCCAGTAGTTGAGTTCCTTGCAGCCATCAATCAATCTTGACTGTGAAATATGTCTGCGTTTCTTCTAGTTTATTAATTTCTTCCTTTTTATATGGGGACGTCAAAACTGAGCAGTATTCAAGTTTTGGTATGATCAGTGTTCTCAGCAGGGTAATCATTACTGTCTTGTCCCTCCTTTTGAACGTTCTTAGTACTTGTCCCGCGACTCTTTTTGCTTTGTTTATTGCTATCTGCGATTTTTTGTCTCGAATTCGGCATCATCGGTCATTATTACCCCCAAGTCGATCGCTTTCGTGCTTCTCTGAGTTTCTTGTCTATCTGGAGCATAATATGCAGTCTCTTTAAGTTCTTCATTTCTACCATATCTCAAGAGCTGAAATTTCTCGGTGTTAAATGTCATATTGTTGTCTTCTGACCATTTGTATATTTTGTTTTTGTCTCTCTGCAAGGCCTCTACTTTGTTTGCATCGCTGATTTTTCTGCTGATCTTTGTATGTCCGCAATGATGTTACTATACTGTTGCTGTTTACTCCACTGTCTATGTCTGTTAGCATGATAATGAACAGGAGTGGGGCCAGCACTGTACCTTGTGGTACGAGCTGCGTACTTCTGATTCTGATGATGATACACCTTGAATTTTGACCACCTGTAGTCGATTTCTGAGGAAGTTGTAGATCCATTTTCCCTTTGCCTGTTATTCCCATATGTTTCATTTTATATGCTATTATACCATGATCGCATTTGTCGAAAGCTTTAGAAAATCTGTGTATATGATGACATAGTATCCGAGATGCACTTGAAGGCAATGAAGACTGTTATAATGCTCTATTAGTTGTGATAGGCATGATCTTCCTGATCGGAATCGTGTTGATTTTCGTTGAATCTTTCCCATGTCTCCAAGAAGTCATAGATTTTCTCTCTATTCTTTCAAAAATGTTGGTGAGGTGGGTCGTCAAGGACAGTGGTCTATAGTTCTTTGCTTGAGATCTATCTCCTCCTCTATATATTGGGACGATGTTGCTCTTTTCAAGATGCTTGGTATTTCCCCAGTGTCTAGGGATCTTTTCCATATCCAGTATAAGGGTGTAGCTATTTAATTTTCGTTTTTAATTAATAGTGTGTTCCATTTGTCCGGACCTGCAGCTGAATGTGATTTCATTTGTCTTATAGCTCTCGCTGCATCTGGGGTAAAGTCAAAGTCTGTTATACATTCTCCTTGCAATTTTTCTTTGAAGAATGCATCTGTCAGGTATGGCTTTGTCACTTTTTGGGGTACTGAATACCGATTGATACTGGACTCTCAATGTTTTAGATATTTCTTTTAGATCGTCTCTTAGTTCATTATTTCCTCTCCCTAAGGGCCCGATAGTAGCGCGCGTTTTTGTTTTCCTTTTCGCATAGCTGTAGAAGTATTTTGGATTTTCCTTTATTACTTATACTTTTTTTTCCTCTTCCCTCTCTGTATGGCCCTTTATCAGAATTTGTGTTTCCCAATCGATTCTCTCTAGTTTTTCTTGTATTTCTTTCCTGGCATTATTGTCTCCGCAGTTAGCTAACCTCGTCGCTACTCTTTCTTTTGCGGAATATTCTTCTCTTTTGCCTCTCTAGCCAGTTCCTCTTTCCTTTTGGCTGTGCTTTCGGAACATATTTTTCCAAAATTCTCAGCGTCTTTTCTTCCAAGGTTGTTAGCATTTCCTCCGTTGTTTTATTCTCGAAAATTGTTCTGCACTCTATTTGGGCAATGTGTGATCTGATTTCTTCCCAATTTATGGTCTTGGAGTTGAAGCTAAAAGCCCCAAATTTGCTTCTTCCTTCTGTATGTGTATTGTCTTTTAAAGTTATCACCATGTTTGTTAATAACTCGATTATATTGTGGTCTGAGATAATAGTTTGAGTTATTTTTATATCCGCAATCAAGTTCGTGTTATTTGTGAATACCAGATTTAGGCGGTTATTTTTCCTGATATTTTCTCTTATCTCCTGTGTCAGCATAAACTCATTTGTGAGAGCCATCAGCATTCTCACTTGCTCCTGGTCCTCTCTTGTGCCCCCCTTATCTTGCTGTATAAATATATTTCTACCCACCTTTTTGTATTTTATAAATGGGAAATTAAAATCGCCACAGTATTATATTTGGGGATGGAGAGTTTACGGACTTTATTAGGGTTCTGATATCCTCAATGGCATCCGAAAATTTTTCATTTGGAGAGTTTGGAGGTCTATAGACTATCAGTACCACGTTTAGTTTCTCTATTTTCACTGCAAGGGTTTCCACGAAACTGTTTGATTTTCTTATTACCGTCTCTGTCATATGCCTTTCATGTATATAAATAGCACAACCACCTTTACGTCTCGCTGTTCTATCCGCTCTCAGTAAGTTGAATCCATCGATATGCAATTCTTTCTTATCGATACAGTGTTCGCAGTTTCCTTGGCAGTTTTTAAGATGTGTTTCTGTGAGGCATGCGATGTCCACCCTTGTTTCGTCCATAACACCTTTCAGGTACGAAACTTTGTTTCGTGAATTGTTCGGTTTTATTCCTTGAATATTTGCCAGGACAATGTTTATGTTCTTTGTTTTGCATTGCCCCTTGTGCATTTTAAGTTCGTTGTCCTTTGATATCGCGTGTTTTGTAGCCTTGTGTTTCTTCGAGATAGATCCGTTCCCGCCTACCTGTTCTGGTAGCTTCTTGCCATGTAGCGGTCCGGCTAGAGGGTTCCCAGCTGTGTCAGCTGCATGTGCTGTATAAGACTTAGCAGCCGTATTGTGTCCAAGATGTTGACAAAATTTTGTGTGCTATGCGTGTTTTGTTTGCTATTTGGGTACATATTCTTTTTTCTCACATCCCTTCTGTTGTCATTTGAGACTTGTCCTTTGAGCTTGTCGGGAGATGATGGTAGTAGCATTTTCTTCCGTACTGGCAGGTTCCGTATGTCGCGTAGGTCTTGCAAATGTCTGGATGATAGAATTTGCATTTTCCACCAAATTTGCAGTGACCATTATTGTAGTAGTAGTTGCACACAGGAGGGTGTTCGTAAATACATTCTCCTCCTTTATATCTGCATATTCCTTTCACATAGTATTTACATATATTTTCTTCCCCATTTTTACTTGGGGCCTTTGTTTTTGGTGGTTTCAGTATGGTTTCTTTATTGTCTAGTTGTTTTTTCCTGTTACTGCTAATGCCCTTTGTTTGAAAACTTTGGATTTGGTTTTGTGCCTCTGTTTCCTCTGTTGGTGGTGCTTTTATTTTTATTATTTCTGCTTTTGCTGTTTTCTTTTCCTGTTCGTTTTTCGCAGCTTCCTCTCCTACTATCTTCGTTCCTTCTATTTCTTTTCTCTGTTCACTATTCATAAGCTCCTCTTTTGCCTTTCCTCATAGTCTCGTTTGCTTTAAAAACTGTAAACGAGTTTATTTCGATTATGCAGCTTTTGCAGAAGAACTTTATTCCGTTCACGTGTTTAGCGCCCGTTATAAGAGAGATTTCTTTGTCGTACAATTCAGGCATTGAAATTCGACTAAGTTCTGGCAAAGATCACAACGAATTATTTTTGATTCATCTGTTTCTTTTTTACAGTATCCACAGGGTTGTACGAACTGATTTACCATTGCCATGTTTCTAATGGTATGTAAATGATTGTGCTCGAAATATTAACTCAAAATGGTAATTTATTGAGCAAGGTATTTGACTCGACTTCAGAAATGAGGGAGGGAAAGTTTTTCCATTATCCCGTGGAGTAGGGGATCGGGGATGTGGCACGTTGTAGGTTCTCACTGATTGGTGCCCTGGAGTGTAGCGCGGGGGATACCTGAGGGATATGGCCTTTCGATGGGTAGTTAGATTTCCTCCGAGAGAAAACACTCGGAATAGATTGTATAGATTAAGTTACTTTAATCTTATTTGCTTTATTTCAACAAACTCCGCTATTTCACCACTTAAATAGGCATACGACTGTGTTCACTGAATATTCACTCAAAATTTGGCACTACTTAAAACGGATTAACTGCTGGATTTTTATTGTAATATCACTTTTATTCGGACTTTCCAACGAAACGCGTGTAACCGTCACATTGGGCAGGAAAACTATATATATATATATATATATATATATATATATATATATATATATATATATATATATATGGGATGAATTTCACAATTAAACGTAAAATGAATGAATGATGCATCATATATTATATATATATATATATATATATATATATATATATATGATGCAAACCCACAAGGAAAAAAAATTATTCCAAGGCCTTTCGTGTATTCAGAAGTACACCTCGTCAGGTTTTTCTTTTCCTTGTGGGTTTGCATCATATATATATATATATATATATATATATATATATATATATATATATATATATATATATATATATGTGTGTGTGTGTGCTTGCTTGCTTGCTTGCTTGCGTACGCGCAAGAGTATATCTGTTTAATAGAGGAAAATATTTACGAGGCCGTTTGTCAGTTTCGAACAGAAACGTCCCAAGGCATAAATGTTGGATGGTTGTTTCATATAAAAATAGCATTACTTTCGCATACGCAGAGCGAGGCGTGTAAACAGAAGGTCGTACACGCAGTAAAAGGACGCGAAATGCGATATTCACAACGGTTATCAAATTTTTCAAATGATACGCTTCCAAAAGTTAAACACCAAAATTCATTTTTGGAATATTCAGCGGGTTACGGTAAAGGGCTGAAAATGCTTATTTTCTTCTTTTATGTTCACACACACACACCACACACACACACACACACACACACTGTTTGGGATGTGCGAGTGCAAGCTGGAAAAGTATGCAATATATACACACACACACCTTTGGTTAACTTCCGCCCGAATTGTTCCTTCTGACGAAGGTCAAGCTTTTCCCTCCACCTTATACATACAGTTTAACGTGAAATCCGAACCACGCCCCACTAGCAGCCCAGCGTTTTAACCACTAGGCCACCCAGGGTACCCATTTATCTATCAACCATTTTCTTTATTGTGTGGAAGGATGAACAGCTGGGTTTTGCTGCGCGCCAGCTGCCGTCACCAGGTCTCTATCCCGGTGCCGATGGATTCGTAGTCAGCAACGCTAACCACTACACCACCCAGGCGCATATCTACTGTAGTCAGCAACGCTAACCACTACACCACCGAGGTGCATATATATATATATATATATATATATATATATATATATATATATATATATAAGCTATTGATTGATGGCGTGGAAAACGCAGTTTAATAATAAACAGGAACACCAGAGGAAAAATAAACATCCTTCAAGGTTTAATAGTACCAACGTTTTGGAATGCACTAATTCGATCTTCAGGGCTAAAACAATAAAATGCCAAATCACATAAAATACGAATTGCTTAATAACAATTTAAAATAGTTAAAATTTATAAAAAGTAGCTAAGAAAATGTAAAACATTAAAACTAAAAAGGTAAATAAATGAAATTAAAAAATTACAATTATAAAAAGTAGCTAGGAAAAATATAAAAGCATTAAAGCTAAAAGGTAAATAAATAAAATAAACTAGTACCTTAACCAAAACATAGAAGATCTACCGATGATTCATCAGAATTTAGGTCTGGTTTTAATTTATAAATAAACAAAGATTCCATAATTTTGAGCTTAAGGTCAGAGCTTCCGGCAGCAAGTACGGCGAAATTAGACTGTGAAATTGGGTGGTTATTGTTGTATGAATGGTTACGTATGAGAGAATTAGGTGGTTTGCCAAGAGGTAAATTTGTACAGACCGATTTAGATGATGATCGTAAATACGAGATTTTAAGTGTCTTTTAGTTTTACTTATATATGACCCCATACAGTGGCCACACTTGTATTGGTAAACTATGGATAACTTAGAAGTGTAGGAATAACATCCTTGTATTTAAATAAATGATAAATCGATTTAGACGGGGTGAATATAATTTTTATACATAGTTGTGGGTAGAATTCCTTGAGCAATTTTAAAAGTTTGTTTCTAATGTTAGGACTTGAGGTTCCCATATAAGGCAAAGTGAAATACAGGATATCTTTGGGGACTGTAATTACGTCTCTAGTTGTGGGGTTTATTTAAGGTTCTGCCTATTGTAGTCTCCACCAATCTAGAAGGGAAATTATTCCTGGTAAGGAGTTTTCGGATGAAATCTAGTTCATCGTGTAGTTTAAAGTAATCTGAACAGATATTGAAAGCTCTGTTAGTCAGAGTCGAAATTAAATTTCGTTTGAAACCTGAAGGAATAAAGGAAGAAAAGTTCGTAGTAAGATTGGTGAATGTCGGCTTTCGGTAAACGGAAGTTTCAAAAGAGGATTTAGTTTTTACTATCTTAATGTCCAAAAAGGACGGAGAGCTATTAGATTCAGCTTCTGAAGTAAATTCAATATTAGGGTGCTTAGAATTAAAGTAATTACGAAACAAAGGGAGATGGTCTGGTGATTTGAACAGGAGAAAAGTGTCATCAATATATCTTCTATAAAAAACTGGTTTGAAGTTGGAAGGACACTTATTCAGCCATTTGACTTCATGATGACAAAGAAACGCGTTAGCTAAGGTCGGACCAAGGGGCAGACCCATTTGAACACCTTCAGTCTGTTTATAATATTTGCCGTCAAATATAAATATAAAGTCAGTGATGTAGTCGAGACCACGAAGTCCGAGACCTGATCCTGTGAGACCAAGATCGAGACCGAGATCAAAGGTTCGAGATCGAGATCTACCTTCCGAGATCGAGACCCTTAAAATTCGAGACCGAGACCGAGACCGAGATCGAGATCGAGACCAAGCTCATGCCCTTTCAATTTGTTTTACACTACTATGGAAATTAGACTACGTTAAGTATATTAATAAACTAATAACTACTTTCTCAGATGTAGTGTGTTGAATGCAAAAAGTGTAGCCTATAATTAACAAATGAATATATATATATACACGTACTTTTTATTTATTTACTTCTTTTATATCTGTTACAGAAGGTTTAATGAACGTACCCACTACCCAGTTTGACTTGTGCATTTATTTAAAGCATGATAAGTGCTCATTACACTTAAGGAACATCAGCATGCTCAGAAGATCTGCTGAAGTTCGACTTCTGTGGGCCTCATTATTATGCCTCCATGGCTAAATACACGCTCAATTGGAGCACTAGAGGCAGGCACTGTTAAAACAGTCATGGCAATATTGGCCAGTGATGGGAATTTATCCTTTTCTGGTGCCAAAACTTTATTGGAGAGCAGTTGTCTAAAATATGAGATTCATCGATCTCTAAAAGGTACCGCCGCAACTGTTCCCTGCGGTTCAAAATCTTCTCAGTTTCAACGTTCTTCTGCTTGGACCGATAGCTTTGATATTTTGCCATTAATCTCGGAACTTTGGTTTGACTTTGTTTTATTTCGTCATCGCTGCTGTGAGAATGAGCGCTGTCTCTCTGTATCTGCTCATCCTCCGTGCTTGAGTTTCCTCTATAGCATTTTTCCAACACCATTTCTATGAAAAATAAATTGACATATCGGTACTATAAACAGAGGCATGGCAATTAGCATAACGTCTAAATAATATATATATATATATATAATATATATATATATATATATATATATAGTGGTTATCATATCTGACCGGCAATCGGAAGATCCCGGGTTCGATTCCCGGGTGGTTACCTCATTTTTTCATTTGTTCGTTCTCCCTCCTCATCTTGCGCGGAATATTCTTCTACACAAGCGTCGTTCTTTACGTTGATATAATATATATATATATATATATATATATATATATATATATATATATGACATTAATTCAACATCCACTCAGCCCAAAGAGATATATAATGAATTTTAATGATAAAAAATATACCGGTATAATGAATTCTGGGTGCTCTACCGTAAAATTTACATTCCAATATGTGCTAACTAACGAAAATATCACGACCTAACCTAACCAATCGTCAAGGGCGTACAATTGACCTAACGATTGGTTAGGTTAGGTCATGATATTTTCGTTAGTTAGCACATATTGGAATGTAAATTTTACGGTAGAGCACGTATTGGAAGAGCACCGAATTCTGTGATAATTTTAAAAATTTATAATGAAATTATAACATACTTTTTATTTCCTCTTTAAGTTCTACTTTAATATCTTTATCAGCTCGTACTTCAATGTCCACCCACTGTAGACCAAACTGTGGGTCAAGTAATGTTGCGCTAATCTAAAAAAATCCAGACCCACACCCCCGCAAGACAAACGTGGCAACTCAAAACAGGGTGACTGATTAGTGAATACCTAGAGTCCCTTACTTTTACAAACTTTCATAAACATTCTGAATCGTGTCTGTTCAATAAAGCCCCATCATGAGTTTGCCAATAACATGTATTTTTCATTACGGTCTCGAAAGGTCTCGGGGAGAAAAACCGAGACCGCGTCTGTCGAGACCGAGATCGAGACCGAGATCTAAATAGGGGAGACCGAGATCGAGATCTGCAAATTGGGTCTCGAGATCGGTCTCGAGACCGAGACCGATCTCGAGACCTACATCACTGTATAAAGTCTTCCACGGAAAATTTTAGTAGTTCTTTCATTTGACCTCTATTAAAACCCTGCACCGTATCAGTATTATTAAAAAGATTATCAATACATATATCAATAGTTTCTGCAACAGGCACATTGGTAAATAAAGATTTTACATCGAAGCTAGCCATTGTATAAGAATTATTATTTAATGAGGTAATTTCTCTAACGAAAGAAAAAGAATCCCGTGCTGTATACAAATTATAAGTTTTATAGGTGATAGTATGGGGACCAAGAATTTTGCGAGGTTGTAACTAAAAGTTCCTAGTGCCGATAAAATTGGCCTAAGTGGACAATTAGGTTTGTGTATTTTAGGGAGTCCAGACATAATACCTGGGCTGGATCCAGAAACAAATAATTTAGAAAAAACTGTCTGAGATTATATTATTAGATTTAGATCATTTAAGTGTTCTAAGATACCTATTAATTTTATCTTCCTGTTTTAAAATTAAAGCAAAAATGTCACCAGTTACTTTAGAAAATCTAGTTGCATCATTTAAACTTTTAAAATATCTAACATTTTATCGACATAAACATTCCTGTCCAAAAGAACAACGCCATTGCCTTTGTCTGGTCTTGTAACCACCAATGACTTGTCCGAAGACAGATTTCTTAGACTTTGAAACTCTTCCGCCTCCATATTAGGTCTATTGCCATAAGGGTTAAAAGCATAAAATGAAGTAAAAGCTAAATTATGTAAATTATTAGATAAAAAGTTAAAACTTTTACTATGTGGGTCAAAGAATGAATGTTTAAAAAGGTCCTTAAAAAATAACTCAAAGTTGAGGAAATGATCATAAAAATTAAGCTGCTTTGGAGTAAGAGAGAATGTCAGGCCTTTACAAAGGGCAGATTTTTGAATATCACTGAGAACTTTAGAAGAAGAATTAAAGGTGAGATCATTAGCTGCTAGATTATTAATAGTATTATATCCTAATTTTTGGAGTTTCCTGAACTCTGAACACAATTCACCCTTGCAATACATTTCAAATTGCCCGTCTGAATGACGTTCAAAAGATGTTGAATCTATACCAGACACCAGAGACTTAAAATTACAAGGAGACTGATTAAGATCCCTATTACATTCATTACTGAGCCTTTTCTTAAATTTAATTTCTGCATCTAGTAATTGTTTTTGACAGTTCATATAGGTTTCCTACACTTCTTAAGTCATCCATAGTTTACCAATACGAGTGTGGCACTGTATGGGGTCATATATAGGTAAAAGTAAAAGAGACTTAAAATCTCATATTTACGAACATCTCTGTAAATCGGTCCGTACAAATTTACCTCTTGGTAAACCACCTAATTCTCTCATACGTAACCATTCATACAACAATAACCACCCAATTTCACAGTCTAATTTCGCCGTGCTTGCTGCCGGAAGCTCTGACCTTAAGCTCAAAATTATGGAATCTTTGTTTATTTATAAAATAAAACCAGACCTAAATTCTGATGAATCATCGGTAGATCTTCTATGTTTTGGTTAAGGTACTAGTTTATTTTATTTATTTACCTTTTAGTTTTAATGCTTTTATTTTTTCCTAGCTACTTTTTATAATTGTAACTTTTTAATTTCATTTATTTACCTTTTAGTTTTAATGTTTTACATTTTCTTAGCTACTTTTTATAATTTTTAACTTTATTTTAAATTGTTATTAAGCAATTTGTATTTTATGATTTGGCATTTTATTGTTTTAGCCCTGAAGATGGAATTAGTGCATTCCGAAACGTTGGTACTATTAAACCTTGAAGAATGTTTATTTTTCTCTGGTGTTCCTGTTTATTATATATATATATATATATATATATATATGTATATGTGTATATATATAATATATAACACCAAATCCACAAATCAGGGATCTTGGAGTAATAATGTCGTCGGATGCAGAATTCAGAGAGCACTATAACATCAAAATTACAACGGCTGGAAAAATAATGGGAATCATCTGGAGGAGCTTCTGCAGGAGAAGAGCAAACATCATGCTCAAATTAAGGAAGAGTGTAGTCCTACCGAGAATTGAGTATTTCTCAGTACTCGCAAGCAGTGGCGTATTAAGAATTTTTGGGCCCTGGGACCAAAATATTCTTGGACCCCTCAACAAGACAAGTCTTCGAGTCGTAAATTAATAAAATCATTTATTTCTAAATCAAATAATGCATTATATATATATATATAATATATATATATATATATATATATATATATATATGATGATGAATAAAACCACGAAGGAAAGGAAACACAAAATGGTGCTCAAGCGCTTTCGTCTAATGACATCCTCAGGAACACTGAAGTACATAGAAGGTTACAGCCTATATATATATATATATACACACACACACACACACACACCACACCAAGCTGCTACAGTTACACCAGACCAATTACACGACTACCAATCCACTACTAATCTACAAAAGTTGATCACAAAATCATCCACCACCATTATACAAAAGTTTTTTGCGCGGCTTCATATCACTAAATTTTCCAATCATAAGCTCAGTATTTAAATTCTGCAAAATATCGTTTTTTTAGGCATAACAATGACAGACTTTGGAATTTCTTTTGGGTTAGCATTTGATGTTTACCATTTTTAATCATGCTCAAATGAGAAAAAGAACGCTCCGCAGTTGCATTTGACATCATCAAACACAAATAAATGCGATAAGCAATGAAAGCATTTGGGAAAACGGCCCTCAATTTGTGAATTTCCTCTAGTACTCCTAATGGGTGAATGTCAGCTAAAGCGTTTTGTATTTTAAACAGTACAAAATGCTGAAGCTCAAATGGGAAGCTCTCCTCACAATCATTTGGGTCAGGGACTAGCCAGATTTTTTGCTGATTTTGACGCTTCCTCTGAAGATATTGTTGAGCATTCCAAATTTATCATTGATATCATTATAAACAGCTGGGCCCTGGCCCCCCATGGCCCCCCCTTAATACGCCACTGCTCGCAATCCCATACATAAAATGAGACATTGCAAACATTGAAGCTATACAAAGGACTTTTGTGTCTAAGATAGAGGAAACGAAAGGTGAAGACTAATGGTCTCGACTACAATCCCTGAAACTCTACTCTCTCTAAAGAAGAAGCGAACGATACACAATAATATACATATGGAAAATACTTGAGGGCTCTGTCCCTAACCTTAGAAATGAAATAAATACAAACTGAAATGAGAAGAGGCAGATTTTGTACTGTTTCAGCTGCGGTGGGACAGTGGGCCGTGAAAACGAGGATGGAAAATACCCTCAGAATACGAGGCCCAAAGCTTTTTAATACCTTACCAGAAGAAGCGAGGAATCTCCAGCACACCGACCTGAATATCTTCAAGAACCAGCTGGACAGATTCCTGTACAAAGTCCCTGACCAGCCATGCGTGGCTGGCTACGAGGGCAGAAGAAGATCAGACAGCAATTCCCTCCTTCACCAAATCCCGCAAATGAAGCGGGGATGCTGCAGAGGGGTCGACCACAGGTCGATCCTGAAGTTTCGTTCAAACTCGCATAAAGTAACAAAGTGTAATATATATATATATATATATATATATATATATGAAAAATTATTTCACGAAAGTGACACGTGGTGGTGTAGTGGTTAGCGTGGCTGACTACGAATCCATCGGCCCCGGGATCGAGACTCGTGTGACGGCAGGCGGCGCGCAACAAAACCCAGCTGTTCATCCTTCTACACAATAAAAAAAATTGGTTGGTAGATGAATGGGTACCCTGGGTAGCTTGGTGGTTAAGAAGCTGGGATGCTGGTGGGGCGTGGTTCGGATTCCACGTTAAAAACTGAGGTCTAAGGTGGAATGCCAAGCTTGACCTTCGTCAGAATGAACAATTTGGGCGGAACACACACAAACACACACACACACACACACACACACAGCATAATGGAAACACTCACATTTTCGGTGCTGTATTTTCTGATATCATTAATGGCGTTATATACTTTATTAAAATAATATATAACTACATAAAATATTGAGAACATCATCTGCTTTAATATGTTGAGGTTGGTTTTTCATGTTCTTTTAAAATAAATACAAAAATAGCGCTTGGAAAATATGTTACTGCCTGTGAAAGGGGCATGATAGTAGGAGCCCGTTTGGTTGGTGTTTCAGTAATAAAAGTCGCATAATTGCTCCTGTATCTCGAGGAACAGCCCTCAAGGTTATGAATACACGCAAAACTAATAAAAATAGAACATCAAATAGGAATATAGTGAGCGTAAAGCAACACTGACAGAATGCGACAGAAGAACCTTATATGATAATTATGAGCTGTGAAGAATCAATCAAAGACTGTTGCATCAAAACTTTTTGTTCAAAATTTAACAATAGTCCGCAAAGAATAGTGTCAGTCATAACTATGTTATGGGAACTGTAGTAAAGCCTATTTTAACACCAACCAGTACCAAAGTTCAAATGAATTTGGAGTTGGAGAGAGTAATGGGAACAATTCTGCTCTTATGTGGTGGTTATTTTTTTAATTCTTTCCATGTATTCATAACTATGGGACTGTTCCTCAAGGTGCAGGGACAATCACGCGACTTCTAATATTGAGAGACCAACCAAACGGGTTCCTACTATCATGCCCCTTTCACAGTCAGTAACATTTTTTCCAAGCGCCATATTTTTATTTATTCTATAAGAACATGAAAAACCAATATGAACATATTAAAATAGATGATGATTTCAATATTATATGCAGTTACATATTAATTTAATAAAGTACATAACGCCATTAATGATACCAGAAAATATAGCATCGAAAATGAGTGTGTTTCCATTATTCTTTCCAACCCCTGTATATATAAAATTTCTCAGAAGGGGAAACAAAAGTACATGTTACATTGGAGCAGGTAATCGTTATACTCTGACACTTAGATGCTATCATAGAACACCAATATTGGTTTGCTAGTCTCCAACAGAGAGGCGCTTTCTCTTACATTACTGAACGTTATCTTTATAAAGGGTGATCCAGAGAAATGGGACCCAAAAGAAACCCCTGTAACTCTTAAAGTATAAGTCCTTTTATAAAATCATACGCATCATTCGAAAGAGGATAGTTACAAGTTTGTACAGGATTGTATAGGTTTTGACAATACAAGACAAGATAAGATACAAAACAAAATAAAAGCATGGCAGTTTTGCGTCAAACATTTCCAGGCGAGTTAATCTCAAGATTTGGAGACGTTGAATGGCCCCCAAGGTCTCCGGATTTTTCTCCCTTAGATTATTATCTCTGGGGATATTTAAAGAGTAGGGTCTACAGAAATAACCCAACGACCTTGCAAGAATTGAAGGCCGCCATCACAAATGAGATACAGGCCATACCACCGCACACTCTTGCAAAAGTGATGCAGAACTTACAAGCGAGAACACTGGAATGCTTGGCAACTAATGGAGCACATTTGAAAGGAGTCATTTTTAAAAAATAAATATTTCATAATAAACTTGTAACTCTACTCTTTCGAATGATATATAGTTTTTATGAAAGGAATTAAATACTAAGAATATTTGGCTTTTTTTTATGGGTCCCATTTATCTGGATCACCCTTTACATTCACTAGCTGAGGTGCCCGGCGTTGCCCGGGATAAATTTCACATTAGATCCCCAGTTTAAATAAAATAAAGTTTAAGACAAAAGGCTGAATTTGATTAAAATGATTTATCTTAATTCTTCATCCCATAAGAGGTTCCCGTGCCAAATTTGGTAGCTCTAGGTCAAACGGTTTGAAGTCGTCCTAAAAATAATTATATGTGAAGCTCAAGATTTTCATGACTGTGTTCTTTTCTATAGTTTTATTGACCAAATAATCAAAATTTAATAGATAATGGACCTCTTAACCTGCACTGGTATTTCTATTAAATTTGCCCTTGTAGCTACAGTGTAAGTCCCTCTTTAAGGGGCATGTACACTTTCGAGGGAGAAAAGAGCGAGGAAAGAATGGACACTGACTGTACAGTGTACATGCAGAAAAACTTTTACGATTAGTCTCTCCGTTTATTTCAGACGATACTTTTAATAACTTTATATAGAAATATGCGGAAACTATCTTCAAAAAGTCTTTGTATTCATTGGAGGAAAATAGATTAGCGCATTTATACGGAATTACAACATCTGATCGACTTAACATTCTACGAGCAAGTACAGCGTAGGTTAGATTAAGTTGGGTTAAGTTATTGTTAAGTTTGTTATGGTTTTATCGACGCCGCACAGTCTTATTGGCCAACTGCATTGGTAAGTGGTTTTTCCTTCCAAATAAATTGACATTTGAATTGTAATAAATTGTAAAAACCAATTTCAGAAAATGTTGGAATTTCAAATTTTCAATACTACTACTCCTTGGATTGTCGTAAGTTTTGAAGTGTACAGTATTTGGGCAGATATAATGTAGATTTAAATGCAATAACCATACTTAAATAAGATGAAAAAAGGGGCAATAAAGTAGGAAGCTGAAGCTAATGAAACTCGAGTCCGCGTCGCGTGGTCGCACTTCGAACACATTTGTATACTTTATAAAGGCAACGGAATTGAATAGACAGTGGCTTGAACGAGCCACTTTTGGCATTCTGGATGGCATGATCGGTTGGAGCGGTGACTAAAACCACGCCACGCGGGTTCGAGTCACACTAGCAACTAATTTGCCATTTTATTGCTTTTTCCCTTTCCATAATGCTGGTTCCTTACGATGAAAGTAATGACGAAACTCTAAACCGCGCGTGGTTGGCTTCGCTTCTAGACAGGTTTTTTTTTTAACCGTGTTCAGCAACATATAGGACTATCTCATAGAGGGGTCTTACGGCTTAACGTGGTAAACTTTATTAATAATTAATTAGCGGTTGTTAAACCTTTTTAACACCGCTGTAGTCTGAAGACATATCGTTCGACTCATTGGCTGGGGTAGCTTATAGTCTGTTTTAGGGGATACGACGCCGGATCGTAAATAGGAAGTTCTCCGGTTCGAATCTGGCCCGACTCGCAATTAGTGATATTTGGAATATCATCAATGTAAAGGTTGTTGAAAAAGATCAGAAAAGATTGGTAGATAGAGGAATATGTAATTTGCATAAATATACTGTACAATAATTTGCTATGAATCTTTACTACAGTTTGATCCAAATGGCATTTCATATTGAGGAACACCCGTGTCTGAGACACTCCTCTCGTTGGCTTAACTTTGGTCCAGTTGTTGAGAGATTTATAGAACAGAATTCTGCTTTTAAGGAATATTTTGTTTCTCTAGCTAAAGAAAAAAATGCACCATGCAGTAAGCCGAACTTTCAAAAGAATTTATAATAAAATTCAGAATATACTCAATCTAGACAGCTTCCCTCTTCCAAAAGATTTTGACTTTGTTCCGAACAAAAAGGCCCCCAAATTCACATCTTATACAACCAGATGAATGAAACTGTCAAAACTCTATTGCTGCAGTTCGTAAGAATGGATGTAGTCGGCAAATATCGAGAAAAGAAATTGTGTATTAAATTTTGATTATACAGAAATGCAATTACCAAATAACTTTTTTTTTTCTTTTTTTTATTGAAAACGATACGAAGAATGTCGTAAACGGTGAAACGAGAAAAACCGTTGTTTTTGTTGAAAGCCAGAAATTTGCGTTTCATTTGCAGTATATACAAAGCATAGTCTAATATAATTACCAAGTCTCCTCATCTCCTTGTAAGCTGTCCTAAAAAATTAATATATGATAATCTACAACTTACGTTTACTATTTACAGTTATCCTACTCTACACAAACCTCTGAATCCATGTTGAGTAGGCGATAGTGGAATGTGTGGGTTGGTGATTTGTAAGATTAGTCTTTCTGTTACTTTGGAAGGTGTGCATAGTAAAGTAATGGGTCTATAGGAAGCTGGTTCTGTTGGATTTTTGTTTGGTTTGAGTAGTGTAATAATTTTACCTTGTTTCCATATGTCAGGAATAATACTGTGTTGGTATGAATATGTGCTGATATTTGTGAGAGCTAGTATTACTTGTGGGCCCAAGTGTTTAAGGTGTATGTTAGATATGTTGTCTGGTCCAGTAGCCTTCGAATTCTTAATGTTTTTGATGATCTTGGTGGTCTGGTCTGTATTGAAGGGTGTAATGGTCGTGTCGAGTCTGTAGGTTTTCTTGCGTCTGGCTGTTTGTCTGTCTGCGTGTTTCTGGTTGTTGTCTCTGTTTAAGTGACTTATCTTTGCGTAGTGATTAACTAGAATGTTAGCTTGTTGTGTATATGTTGGGATATTATTTTGGCTGCGACAGATAGCCGCGTGTGAGGTGTGAATGCCGCTGTTAGAGTGGGTAATGCTTTTTATAGTCTTGTATAGCCTGGATGTATCTGTGGAGTGGTTCAGTGTTATGAATTCCCTGAATGTTTCTTTGTTTTTCTTTGAGTTTGTTGTTTATTTCTGTGTTGAGCTGTTGTATCTGCTGTTTTATGGCTTCTGTGTGTGGTGTTTGTGTGTTATATTTGAGGTTCTTACGTTGCCTTATGAGGTGGGCTATTTCTCTAGTGTAATTTGGGTTGTATTTCCTAATGTTGCCCTTGGGTATGTATTTGTTTGCATTATTGATGATCTGATTAAATGTTTTGAGTGTTGTATGATGTTTATGATGGGTGTGCTGTTTAATGTGGTGAATTGTTCCTCAGTCTGTATTTTGAGCTGTTCCCAATCAGCTTTCTTGTAATTTCTGTAAGTGTGCCTAAGGATGTTAGGGCAGAGTGTAGAATGTGTTGTAATGATGATGGGCAGGTGGTCTGATGACAGTTGTTTTTCTGTTCTCCATTGTGTATGTGTTGCTAGTGAGGGGGAACAGAACGTTATGTCTGGGGAGGAGTTTGAGTATCCTGCTTGATGTGGTATGTGTGTATGTTCTTCTGTATTGTTAAGAATGAAGAGGCTGTTTAGTTGTGTGGCTATGTTGGCGCCTCTGGTGTTGTTTTGGTTGTGCAGGTACCAACTAGTGTCTTTGGCGTTGAAGTCTCCTCCTAAGATGACACTAGTGAGGGAGGCCAGATTGTGTAACTGTGGATTGTAATTGGCTGGCACCTGAGGTGAACTATCTGGTGGGATGTAAATGTTGATTAGTGTGGTGTTGTGTTTTGCGCGTGTTTTAATGTTAACTGCCTGTATTTCTATCGTGTTATCTGCTTGGATTGTGTTTATAATGTTTTGGGTAGCATCAGTGTAGCTAATGCTTTTATGTTTGTAAGTGATGAGTCCACCCCCGTGACCCCCAGTACGATCTTGACGGATCGCCGTGAAGTCAGGGATGGTGGGTGTTTTGTGTGTGCGTTTTAGTTTTGTTTCTTGTATAAGTGCTATGTGAATGTTTTGTTTGTGTACAAATTCCCTAAGCTGCATGATTTTGTTTGTGAGACCCATCTACGTTGTACTGTAATATGTTAATATTATACTTCTGTATGTGTCTCATGGTGCTGTTGTGTCTATGTCTTTGTGTATGGTGACATGTGTAAGTTGTAGTGGGGCCTGGATTAGTCTTAATGTCGCCAGAGAGTAATAGTAGTTCGGAGAGCACGCAATTGCTCCCTGTAATTGAAAAAATAGCACTCAACCACGACATTACTCACTAACCTCACGCAGCACATCATGGATGGCATCAACTCCAGACGACCAGCTCAACGTACACTATTAGCAACAATAGACATTAGTAAAGCATTTGATGCTATCCCACGCTTCCCTCTCATAAACAAAATACTTAACACAAACATGCACAATAACACCAAAAGGTGGCTGAGCAACTATCTTTCAGGAAGATACTCACATGTCACATTTAATGGCAAGTCATCCAAAAACAAGCTTTTTCCGAACGGGGTCCCTCAAG
Organism: Bathynomus jamesi; assembly: GCA_023014485.1. Classification (NCBI taxonomy): domain Eukaryota; kingdom Metazoa; phylum Arthropoda; class Malacostraca; order Isopoda; family Cirolanidae; genus Bathynomus; species Bathynomus jamesi. The sequence goes on along the minus strand of JAJOZX010002893.1, from coordinate 64,690 downwards.
GCTGTGTTCTCTCACCAACACTCTTCAACTTATACATGCATGACATTCCAACACCCATAGATAACAAGCTTACCTTATCATCATATGCAGATGACATCACTTTAACATCCACCCACAACAACATCGACACCGCTACAAATAACCTACAAACATACATAAACAGTATACAAGACTGGCTCACACACAATAGACTCAAAGTAGCGCCCACAAAATCAACCATCACCTTGCTTACAAGCAACACAAAAGAACACCAGGTAATTCCACAGCTTACACTAAACAACATCAACATTCCACACACTCACAGGACCAAAATACTTGGGGTCACATACAACACATCATTATCTTTTACAGACCACATTCAGGACATTAAAAACAAATGTACGTCAAGACTTAACACGCTTAAGGTACTAACAGGCACAAACTTTGGACACCAGCAGGAAACATCATCACTCATATACAAACAATATATTCGCTCAGTTATGGACTATGCTAGCCCATGCTGGGCACCCATTATCTCAAACACACATAAACACCTTACAGACAATACAAAACAACGCACTTCGTATCATTACAGGATGCACTCAAACAACACCAATAGAACACCTGCACACTGAAACAAAAATACTGAAAGTTAGGGAATATTTAGACATGAGGGGAACACAATTCATGGCAGCAGCGACAACTAACCCACAACACCCTTGCCACTACATGTACAATCATGCACCAACACCTCGCACCATTAAGGTAACACCAGAGAGATATTATAACCAAATACTCCATTCCATACCACGCCCCACAGACATCACACAGTACAGAAAACACATACACACACACCTAACCCATAAAGCACTGACACAACTCGGTCCGAATGTGGTCCTAGGTGCGAAGCCGCCACCCATTAACAGGTCAGAGATCAGCCTGAGCAGATCGGATCGAGTTAATTTAGCACGATTCCGATGTGGACATCACCCCAACTTACGGACATATAAACACAGACTAGACAACTCCATAGACGACACCTGCCACCTGTGCCAGGACACACCACAAACAATTGAACACATTATGACAGACTGTACCGCTCTAGCACAACAACGAACACAACACAACATCACTAGTGCGCTGAACCTCTGGTCCACTCCGGAGAGGGCGATCGGTTACCTGCGTGCCGCCGGCTTCCTCGATCAGGGTGGGCTGATCGGCTAAACAACAACAACAACAACAACACACAAACCTCTTTTCTCTCGTGAAGTAATGAAAGGTTATATTATTATTGTTTTTCTAATCTTTGTTATTACAACCGTAAAAGCTCGATATGTAACAAGTCCTGGCCCTAAACCGAAGTTACCGGCCATTCCAAAGGCACATCCACCCACGCCGACTTTTTAATTAACATCGTTGAATAAGATTTGTAATTTGTAAAGCTCACGTCGGAGGACGTTGCGTGTCAATTTTAGTATGAATGTTTGTGAATGAAAAGAGATTTTGTAAGAAGACTTGGTAATTATATTGGATTGTTACGTTACATTTGGAAAACATGAAGCCACTCGGGCGTATCAAAGTTATCGAAGTCGTGTAAGTGATCTAAAACTATATTTAATAATCACGTTTTTCAGAATATCAATTTCAAGTCTGCTAATTAACAAACTATTTACAAAGATATACAGAAATAGCCTACTATGATCCAAAGCCTAGCTATACATTATCTAAATTTTCTAGTCGGTCCACGCTCGTTTTACAGGAAATTCCTCGTTCAGAAAGGTGTAAATAATAATTTATCTAGCCAAATAAAAAAAAATTTGTGCAGTTTTGAGCGGAGTAACAAATATCTCTCGCTCAGTCGCCTGTTATGATTGGCTGCCCAGCGTAAAGTGGGTGGAGCTAATGTGTCTCGCTCAGACGCCCGCTTGGGTCGGATAATATCAAGATGAGCGGCGTTGAAGATCACGAAGTGATCGCGAGCCCTACCTGTCGGGTAGGGCGCCGAAGGCGCGGCTTGTTTAATATAAAAGATTTAGAACAAAATTTACTTTAACATTCCGTGCGATTTGACTCACCGGTGGCTCATACCGCACGGAATGGCTAATGCACACGAGCCATTTAGATTTTAAGAGCAGTTTCACAAATTTCGTTTCGCTGGCTTTGGATGTGAAGCTCGAAATTTTGATGGCTGTGGTATTTTTTGTAAATTTATGGATTCCTTGGCTTTTCCTCGATTTCACAAAAAGAGTATGAAATTTTGTATACGAGTAAGCGTGATGTGACTAGATATAGGTAGGCTTTGACTAGAGACTCGCGAGGGAACTGCCTAATACTCGTTATCTCTCCAGATGAAATTAATTGTGCTCCAGACGAACGGAAATTGTCTCCCTGATCAGAACAGCATCAGTAGTGGTAGCCATGAAGTGAAAAATATTGACCACTATTGGACCAACATTTGTAAAGGCAGAAGTTCACCAAAAATATTTTAATTTGAGAAAAGTAGTGATGACTGTTCTATTAATGTCACGCTCAAATTTAGACAAAGGGGGTTGGTTACCCGTTAACGAGCGTTTGATTGGAAAAGAAAGAACAAATTTTACAGTTGTGTCAGTTAATAAAGCCCATTCTGTTAAGGATGCTGTGAAGTGCTGGGATCAACAGGATTGTCACCCTCATAAGGTTCCTGTGGCCAAGAAACTTTGCAAGCAGTGAGGGCTTCCCGGAAAGCAAATGAGGCTATGACTCAGGAGAAATGGCACGGTAGTAGTAGTAGAAAAAGGTAAAGGAAAAGGAAGAAAAAGTTAAATTATATCCATAAGAGAAAAACATTAAGTTATAGCGTACCAGATGAATCTCTCGCTGATGCCAGCAAAAAGCTAGTGAAAACACTGAAGAAAGATTTAAAGAGCGTGTCAGTACCTCATTTATATCTAAATAGGAATGGTAAATAACTTTATTTTAAATAAAAACTAAAAGGAGTGGAAATATACTGTATGGTTACTTGTTCTCGAGTGTATATATATATATATATATATATATATATATATATATATATATATATATATAGATAATAAACTAGGGTACAATTATGCACAGTTTCGGAGAAAAGTATAGAAACCTAAAATTTCTAAAAACCAAAAATTCTGTCGGTAATATTCAATTTTTCTTTCGATATTTTATTCTTTTTTGGTGACAGAAATAAAATTTCACGAACAAAAGACCCAATTAGTATTTTTTTTGTTTTTAAGCAATTTTATATTTCTAGAGCTTTTTTCCCAAACTATTATACATTTATGAATAAAGTGCATTTTATAGATGACGCGTTTCAGATTCTGTAGATTTGTATTGTTTTTGTTTTAGTTTTCATTGAAAGGAGAGGATGTGGAAGTGTGTCATGAGGCCGTTGTTGCTTTTATTGATCGTTCGGCGAGGCATCCTAACCTCAGGCTGACATTGGGTGCCACGGAGAGTGGTGGTTCGTGTGTGTGTGTGTTGGGTCGATTTTGCGAAATGTGTCGCATGAATCGGAGCCATAAGCCTTAATTGCTTTCGCGTCTCTTTACAAAATGGTGCCGACGTACAGTTTCATAAAAAAAAAATTAATCTACAAACGTAAAATGTATTTAAAAGCATAAAATAATTACTGGTTAATAATGATAGTGGGTTTAATTTTTCAGATTTTATTACTGTCACAAAAAGAATAGAATAGAATATCCAAAGAAAGAAAACAATATTACTGATTATTAATTATATTCCCGACAAATAAATTTGGAGGAGCCATACTGGATTGCACTCGCTCGTTTCTCACGCTTTCGTGTCCACGCTATAACTTTTGAAACCGTTCAACCAAAATTGATGAAATTTCAAAGGCAAGACGGTGTGTCACGAGCAAGAATCGGGTCCCTGCGTGAAAGATCAAGGTCACAAATAGAGGCGGAGGCATTGATGTTGTTCCAACGATCATCGATGTTATAAGCTAGAAACTCGAATGGTTGAGGATGTACTCTCTCTGTGCAGGAAATAGAATAAAGAAAATAAACGATTGTAAAGTTAAAACTAGATTCCAGATTGACTGCAAACCTATGTTTGTGTTTGGAAATAGTTCTTGTTTTTTATGCTCTTTATAAATTTGATATTTCTAGGCGAACTTTTTACCCAAACTACAGTGTGTGTGTGTGTGTGTGTGTGTGTACAAAAACTAGATACCACTAATCCTTAGTGGAAAAAAAAATACATGTATATATATATAAATAAAATATATCACTCGTGAAATAATTTTCATATATATATATATGTTAACCCCTCCGTCTATGGCCCTGGGTTGGTTCGGATCGACGGGGGTTCTAGTTACGGAGGCAAGCAACGGGTATTTCTTCTATATACTTTTCTTCTATAACTTTCTAATTCTTTTCTCTCGCTTTATGGGGTCGACACTCTGTTAATTCTTTTCTTTCAATAATACTCTGATACTTCTACTTTACTGACTAAATTCCTGAAGAGGACAAGGCTCGAAGGAAAAGATAAAAAAACTTTCTCTTTTTGTAGTTTACTTCTCAAAATGTACAGGTAGTGCTCTGAATTTACAGGGGTAGAGGTTCGACCTCTTTCGACCATAGCTCAGGCCGGAATCTAAAAATATTAAGGAGGCAAGGGGCCTCTGCCCCCCTCCTCGCGCGAGGCTGCTAACCAGGGGAGTCTCTTAGCAGTGACCAAAGCAGAGTCTCGTAATGAAGTGTCCTTCATTTTACAAATACATGTATAAAATATGCCTGAATGTTGGGGGATGGCAGTTGGAGGTTAAGTTTCCCCCCTCTTAAACACGATCAGGTGTTTGAAAGTTTCCAAATAAAAATTAAAAAAAAATAAAAATAAAAACTAATCTTATTTTTTTTTGCCACGTCTTCATTTCTGAAGGCGATATTATTTCACGACTGAGTACATTTTTGTTTGGGTTTATTACAATTATGATTTCGATTATGGATTACTTCCCATTCGCTTATGATTGTCCCTTACAGTTCTATTAAAGTACATTCTTACATTATATATAAAGTCATTACATTCAATTATAGTTTCATTGAAGTACATTACAAGTTATAATTAATTAAAGTATTAGTTAATTACAATTAAACAGTTACTATAGCTTTGTTTTGTTTTTACAGTTTCATATTAATAGACAATTAAGATGTTAGAAATATAATACAAAGTACATGGCACACATGATATAGATTTATATACATAATATGTTTAACATGTTATAAATTTGGATCAGAGCGAAAGGGGATGTTTATCTTAGAAACGTTCGGTTCTGCTGATTCGCGAATTTGAGCATTTAACTACTGTAAGCCTAATGAATGCCTTGTGAGGGTTGAACGCACTTAAAAAAAAAATAATAATAAAAAAAAAAATATATGTGGACGTATTTTACATGTACATAATCCAATAGGGTGTGTGCGTAATATAGAGACGCGTAAAATATGGACTGATAGGTTGATAGGTATCAGTAGACAATAGGTAGGAAACAACATAACTAATGATGTATAGAGAATGAAGTTTTTTTCTTTTTATCATTATTATTATTATTATTATTATTATTATTATTATTATTATTATTAAGGAATTTACCATACATTCAATACGGTAGATGTCCAAATACTAAACACGTGATTCAGTGTTCAAGGTATGGAAAACGTGAAGAGAATTAAGTTACTTTATGACGTCATAGTTATTCACATTGTCATACGTGCAGTATAACTGTAAGTCATTATTTGGGAGGACCTAAAAGAAACGAATTAAAGACAGAATGGGTATCAAGGACTAAGAAGCACAACTACGGGTTCCAGTCCTCTTATATGCAATGTGTATGTAAATCTAGGGTCGAGGGTGAGATGCAAGACAATCATAATTAATTATAATAACTTCTATAACAAATGGAAAGTGGATACGACTAAACCATAGATATGGTAGATCGTAGGGTTGTGACACGAAAAAAAAAATAGGAAGCTACAAGTAAAATTATTATCCAAACTCGCGTTAAGCGATTTTGGTTCTTATGTAAAAATGAATATTGATTATTCATTTTCATTTTTACATATATATATATATATATATATAATGGTCCATGCTCGTTTCAGCACGAGTTAATGACATTAATATGCGTCGTAATGGAGTCAAAGGGGAAATAAAACGCATTACATTTACATTTAGAGCTTATTTCCTCACTCAGCTAATATCACAGCCTGGAATCGGTGAGAAACAACTGTTCCATCTTACTTTTGGAAGTAGTCACTGAGAATCGAATTCCAAGCTTGTTGCATAAGAACCTTCCACAGGTTGTGCTTTGGATTTTTCACACACACACACACTCTCTCTCTCTCTCTCTCTCTCTCTCTCTCTCTCTCTCTCTCTCTCTCTCGCGGCTGCGCCCTCCACCCCGGAGCTCATTGATAGGATAGCTGCCATGGAAAGGCGGTCCAGCGATGGACTGGACAGAGCTCGGGACCGCGGAGAAAGGGTAGAGGTGCAACCGGGGGCCAGGGTACAAAATCGGTGTCAGGAATCGCCAGCGACCACGTGGAATGCACGGAACCGCGGCGCAAGGTGGAGGGCGTAAAGAAGTGGCCGATAAAGAAGGGTGGGAAGGGGCCTACTGATGGCCCAAAGAAACCGAAGGATGTAGCTGCCGGTCGGGGTGGGTCGGGTGGTGTAAGTGCGTCTATGGGTGGCGACGGGTATCGAAAGGTCTCAGGCAAGAAGGCTGCGAAGCCGAAGCCTGAGACCACAGTTGCCCCTGTCAGGACCTCCAACCGCTTTAGTTTCCTGTGCTCGAAGGAAGAAGACACCGTTTTGATTGGGGACTCGTAGATCAGGGGCCAGGAGAAGTACTTTGCTTCTGCAAACCAGGACGGGAGGAAGGTAAGGTGCTTACCTGGGCGGTGAACGGCGCACTTAAGGAAGGAGGTAGAGAAGCTGCGCGTGGCTAGTCGGAGGACTGCGATCGTTGTCCACGCAGGTGGCAACGACCTGTCTCCCAAAGGCGGTAGGGCAGGTCTTACAGAAGGGATCATCACCGAGATCATGTCTCTTGCGGATGATCTAAAACTGAAGACAGACAGGGGAATGTTGGTGGGTATTTTACCGTGGATGAATGCCAGTGACCACGCTCTCAGTAAAGTCATTGGCATCAACGAGAGGGTGCAAGACTTGTGCGTCCCGCTGGGCGTGAGGTTTATTGACCCCTTCGACGCATTTTCGGGTAGGTGGGACCTTTACCAGGGGGATGGTGTCCACCTCAATGTCAAGGGTAAAGGTGTGCTAGGCACGCTGCTCGACCGGCACCTATACAGAATGGTGAGGTCGAGCCCGGGGAGAGATGACGGGCCCCCACCGGAGAGAGATGATGTTGAGCCGGTGGCGGACGTACCTTCAACTGAAGGGTGCGTCCAGGTACAGGTGGGTGACCCTCCTTCCACGTTGGAGGCGGCTCAGGCTCCTGCGGAAGTTGCCACCTCGTTGGTGAGGGGCTCTTCAACTCCCGACAGCCCTGGCTGTTCGGGAAACGGGTCGTGCTAGGGGGCGGTCAGAATAGGGAAGGCTCCCTCCGTGCAGTGCTTTTTAATACTAGGTCGATTAGGAATAAGTTTTGCGAGCTACGGGCACTCTTAGCATCAGAATACCAGGATATCGTTGCTATCACCGAGTCCTGGTTCATACTGATCGTAGGGATACGTTGGGAGTTGGAGATTCCCGGGTATAGAATGTTTCACAAGGACCGCACCCGTGGGGAGGGGGGAGGGGTACTAATATACGTGAGGGACACGTTGAGTCCGGTTGACTGCCAGTTCCGATCGGAACGGGAGCTGCTTGGCATCGATCTGAACTTGGGAGGGACGAACTATAGGTTAATCTTGGTGTACAGACCACCGCATCTCCTCCTCGAGGAGGATACGGCCCTGTACACCGAATTCCGTAGCCTGCTAGGGGATAGGGTGTGTGTAGTTTTAGGAGACTTCAACTGTCGCGGCTTAAAGTGGGAAGACAGGACTGCTGATGCTGAAGGGAGGAGGCTAGTTGACTTTGCTGATGAGAACTTCCTCACTCAGTGGGTCAATGAGCCTACACGAGGCGAAAGCGTTCTAGACTTAGTATTCACGACCGAAGACAACCTCGTCACTGGCCTCACCGTTGACGAATCGTTAGGCGGGAGTGATCACGGTCTGATTAGGTTCCGTGTCTGCGTCTCTCGGGTGAAGCGTAGTAACTCGAGAGGCAGTAAGCTCGATCTACGGCGGGCGGACTTTGTTAGCCTCCGGGATAGCGTAGGTGAAATGGGGTTAGAGGTCGGCGGCGATGTTGAGGGAGTGTGGAGTGCATTCCTGGACGAGTTTATGGTGCTGCAGTCTGCTGCCATACCCTCAAAACCAGTCACCCCTACTCCAACGCAGCCTAAGTGTTCAGTCGTGACATCGCTTCGGCTATCCGAAATAGGAAAGTAGCGTATAGGAGGGCGAAGGCCAATCGTTCCCATGAGAAGACTGAAGCGTATGTCCGCTAGGGATGGAAAATAACGAAAAGTGTAAAATCGGTTTTCACCGTCGCTATATTCTAAAAGCTGGTTTTTACCGGTTTTCACCGATGGGATTCTGTATGCTTTTTATGGAGGTAAATGATCAAAATATTAAACAGAAATAAGGTTTTAATTGATTCAATAAGTATGTGTAACATTTGAATTAAAAAGTTTATTATCGAACTTGATTTTTGAAATAACACTTGAGAAAACAAAGAGCATTAAGTGTCTGATCTGACATTCTTGATCGAATCTTTGTGACGAATAAACCAGCAGCTGAAAACACTCGGACTGTACGCTGGTGGCTTTTATTGTAAGCAACGCCTCGTACATTCGATCCAAATTTTCGCTTTTATTCAAAGTAGCTTCAAAATATTTGAATTCATTGTTTACGTTAAAGGTCTCGGAAGAATCTTTCTTGGGTTTCATTTTCAGTTTGTTCATCTCACACATGTACTCGTTCATAAGTTGATCGTCATCATTTACTTCACGACCTGAGCTGTATTGTGAATCTTCGAGTTTCGAAGCAATTGATTGGACTTAGTCGTCTGTTTCTGAAATCTGGCGAGCTTCTGGAAAAAGCCTCTTAAATGTATGATCCGCATACTTCTTAAGTGCTTGTCTTGAAGGAAAGAGGACCGGTGCTGATGATTCATTTTTCAAGACCTCGGGATTGTGGAGAAAACTCAGCAAGGCGACAGCTTCTTTTTGTCTTCTCGATGAGAAGCGATCAATGAGACATTGACGGTAGCTCAAAAGCTAAAGGATTGTTTTCGCTTTCAAATTTATCCAAAATTAACTTCATGGAAGATTCAGCTTTGAGCAAATTTGCATCTTCGGAACAGAGTCCCTTCAAAACAATTTCCAGTGGACGAAGCGTGTCAAAGAGGCTCTTTAGAGCATTCCATTCTTCATCTGAAATCGTCTCTTGAGCGTATCACTCTGAGGGCCTTTGGAATGCAATTTTTGAGTTTCAAAAATCTTTCTATCATGGCCAAAAGACTGTTCCACCTCGTTCTATAGTCAAGGATAAGCTTCATTGCTTTTCCATTAAATTCATCTTTGACAAAATCCTGCAATCTCTCATTTTTCAAAGGAACTTACGAAATATGCGGCAGGTTTTTCTCACCTTATTTATTACTTTTAAGTAATGTTCTCGAAGTTTTGGAAGAACAATTACGTCTTCTATGTCGGACTCAAAAATTGTATCAGTGCATAAAATTTCACAAACATCTTCGCTTAACTCATGTGCAGAGTGTTCATCTTCAGGGGTAGGGTCACTTTCCCCTTCAACTGAATTTTCAGCAGTTTTTAAATACAAGATATCCGAAATTGCGAGATGTATAGCATGTGCAATGCATTGCTGGTGATCAGGTACTATTTCTCTTCCAAATTTGACCATTACTGAGGCACCGTCGGTGGTGCAACCCACGATATGCTTATCTAGGTCCAAGCCAAAGTCTTCCAATCTTTTCCTAACGATTGCAGTAGTTTTGGTGCTATCGAGAGAACCATTTATTTTCATGAGACCAAGAGACCAATGTTGATTTTCATCATGAACATTAATATTAATATATCTTTGGTTTTGCAAAGATGTATACTCATCCATAGTTAATGAATAGCGGATTCCCTGTCTCACCTGATTCTTGAAGTAGTTGACCAATTCATGTTTCTTTTTCTCATAAAAACTAAGCACCATTTTTCTGACACCATTATGGGAAGTTGGATGAGACTTGTCGTATTTTATCTTTCTTAGGCTTTCTTGAATGAATTCACTTTTAGCAATTGATTGGAAACTCAGTCCATCTACACACGCAAGTTTCGAAATTTCCTCTTCTATGGACTTTTTTTGCACAAACTCTTCCACTGTTCTTTGTTTCTTCAATGATTGATTAATCTGGTCGATGTTTATGCCATGAATATTTTTCATGTGGGATGATAAACCTGAAGTAGAACTCCACAACACTTTAAAACTTTGTGACATGTCATACACTCTGTTTCTTCTTTATTCTTACGAGTGAAATGATACCAAGCATTTGATTTCTTTGACATGATGGAGTATTAAATCTTAGAATCTTAACTGATCAATGCGCAATCATCCACATAGCATTCAAGACTGAAGCATCAATTATTTACACTTATAAACAAACAGAAAACGATACGAAACGATGCAAAACGTAATTACTATGTTTTTAAACGTTTGGAAACGTTTGTTTTATAGAAAATAGACCAAAGTAATCGAGACTTGCGCAAAAATGTGAAAACCGGTTCTTATCGTCAGTTTCGGTGATGATTAAAAATTTTCATCACCGGTTAAAAACAGTTTTTTTTTAAACGGGGTTCCATCTCTAATGTCCGCCTGTGTAGGGAAATGAAGGCGAAGGTTAGGCTAGCGAAACGTAACGAAGAACTACGGGTGGCAAGCCTCTGCAAGGGGAACCCTAAGGAGTGTTCACCAGGGAGGACACCCGCATCATCCCCGAGCCAGGCGTCAGGCACGAAGGTGCTGGCCTGGATAGTGTTAGATGTACGCGACAGTCGTTGCTGATAGAATAGACAAACAGCTCGTTTAAGGCTCCTGGGCCAGACCAGTTTCTCCCCAGAGTGTTGCGGGAGGTGCGCGACCAGGTGGCTCCCCACCTGGCTACAGTCTTCAACAAATCGTTGGAGACGGGCCAGGTGCCTGGTGACTGGAGGGAAGCCAACGTGACCCCTATCTTTAAGAAAGGGGATCACGAAAGTCCAGGGAACTATCGTCCCATTAGTCTCACTTCAGTTGTAGGTAAATTACACTGGCCAACAAAATGAAACTTTTTTTTCTCATCACAAACATGATCACACTTTTCTTAATGCATTTTTCGCGCTGATTCCGAATCTAGTTTTATTGTTTTTCTAGCACGTAGAGTTATATAGATACACTGGTTTTGATATTTTTAAGTTTTTGATATTGCTATAAGAAAATTTATGGATGTATAGATCACACTTAGGAATGCTAAACAACAAAATACATCATATACTTTATTCAATGTACTTATAAATAAAGAATATATACATTATTTTATTAAAAGCGCTGAGAGTGTGATTTCCTTTTGTAAATTTGGCCTGGATTGTCACGATACAGCATCCAACAATGGTCCGCCATCATGCTTTCATTCCAATATCCTTGGTAGCGCTTCTCCATCATCTGAATATCTTGATGGAAGCGCTCTCCTTGCTCGTCACTCACTGCACCAAGGTTTTCAGGAAAGAAATCTAAGTGGGAATGCAGGAAGTGAATATTTAACGACATTCGACACTCCATTTCTTTGAAGCATCAAGGAGGTTCTTGACTCCATCCTTATACGCAGGTGACTTGTTGCTTCCAAGAAAGTTTTCACATATCCATTTGTGAATCCTGACTGCATACCCATAAGCATTCCTATAACTTTTAGATCTCCACAAACATTCCATTGATGACTGTCGTATTTGATTGCCTTAAGTAGTATATCCATATTGTCATATGTCTCTTTTAGATGGACGGAATGGGCAATGGGGATGGATGGCATTATATTACCATTATGCAAAAGAACTGCTTTCAGGCTTCTCTGCGACGAATCAATAAAGAGGCGCCACTCAGATGCCACATACGTCTGAGATATGGCTGTAAATAGTCCATTGGTGTCATGGCAATAACAGAGAGGACCGTCTACTGAAAAGAATGCTGTTAATTCAAAATTCCGCTTTCGGTAGTAACTAATACGAACATTGTTCTCAAGTAAATTGTTCTCCTTTAGTCTTGAGGCGAGAAGCTCTGATTTCTCTTTAGACAGCGATAAGTCTCTAACAAGATCATTCAACTGTCCTTGGGTTAACTTTTTAGGCTCTAAATGTCTACCTTCAAAAATGTACTCTGGTTCTGTAGATGGTCCGGAAACGCCAGTTGCACCTTCATCACTTTCCATGTCATCTATGATAGAATCTAGCCTACCCCTTGGGGGAATTGGAATGGGCAATGTTTCATCATGTTTTACTGGTCTACGTGCTGAATCCAAGTTTGGATATACAATCTGGTGTTTGTTTTTGGCAGAAAACCCCATTAAGTTCACACTACAAAAATAACAGTCTTCATGATGATCTCTCGGCTCCCTCCATATCATGGGTATGGCAAATGGCATTGAAGCTTTCTTTTTGTTAAGCCAATCACGTAATCCATTTGAACAGCCAGAACAGATTTGATGTGGCGCCCATGGTTTATCTTGGTCACCTAGATGGCAACCAAAGTATAGCTTGTATATTTTCTTAATGTCGTTGTAATACTTCGTCGCTGTGTTTTAGTTGTGAACTGGCCGCATACGAAACAGAACTTGTCGGGGTCATTCTTACATTGTCGAGGCATGTTGACTGACCTGAGCAAACTATAAATTCAAAAAAAATGTACACCAACTTGACACAACAAGTTCTTGGACTGGACTGATCTTTTGACACACAAAGCACGGCGTTGTTGCCTGAATCACAATGCTGCTAGACGTAAAAGCTCACATCTGAAATACATAAGATGTATAATTAAGATAATTGAAATAAATAAGATGAATAAACTAAAAAAACACAATAAAATAAACACAATCAAATGTTGAAATATTAGTATTTTGCCTATTTAAAATGGTTAAATCTGTGTAGTTATATATATGCCTTCATCTTGAAAACTATACGTGCTAGAAAATATCTGAATGCAGTTTGGAATCAGCGTGAAAGATGCTATCCAGCCAACACAAACTTTACTCTGATGAAAAATCTTTGTTGACCAGTGTTATTAGAGGGGATAATAGCGGATAGGATCGTTGACCATTTGGATTCCTACAAGCTGCTTGGGGACTCCCAACATGGATTTAGACGGCATAGGTCGTGTCTCACCAATTTGGTCGAGTTTTTCCACGATTGATATACTTTATCTCGACTTTCAGAAAGCCTTTGATAAGGTACCTCACCGCCGGCTAATGGCGAAAGTCCGCGCGCTGGGTATCGGTGGAGAAGTAGGTAGGTGGATTGAAAACTGGCTGAAGAATAGGCGGCAGAGGGTTGTAATTAAAGGGGTTAGTTCGGGTTGGGCCTCGGTCACTAGTGGGGTTCCTCAGGGTTCCGTTTTGGGGCCACTGTTGTTTATCATTTACATAAATGATATCGACGGTGGCATCGTCAGTCGGATCGCCAAATTCGTTGATGACACGAAACTTGGGGCCAATGTTGGGACGCCCGAAGCGATCGAGAAACTGCGTGCGGACCTTGGTAGGATAGGAGAGTGGTCCGAAAAATAGCAAATGCCGTTTAACTTGGGTAAATGCAAAGTGATGCACATTGGCTACGCCAATCCCAAATCGGACTACTAGATGTTGGGGAGTAATATCGAAGCGACTGATTTGGAAAAGGACGTGGGTGTGCTAATTAGCAGCGACCTTAAGTTTACCAAACAGTGCGTAGAGGTGGAAAAGAAAGCCCAGAAGCTGTTGGGTTATATCAGGAGGCAATTTCAGTTTCGGAACAAGGAGATTGTGCTCTCTGTACAATTCCCTGGTTCGGCCGCACCTGGAGTATGCTGTGCAGTTCTGGTCGCCCACCCTCAGGAAAGATATTGAGAGGCTGGAGCGAGTGCAGGCGAGGGCCACAAAGTTAATCCCTTCCGTTAGGTATATGGGCTACAATCGACGCTAACGCGCTCTGAACTTGTTTTCGCTGGAAACTCGGAGGCTGCGCGGTCAACTGATCGAGGTTTTCAAGCTTTTACGCGGGTTCAACGATGTCGATTTTAGAAGCATGTTTAGTTTAAATGATAACCCAACTGGCAACAATGGTTGGAAGTTGGATTTGAAACGGATTAGGACTAGTGTGTGTGGGAATTACTTTACCTATAAGATCTGTGACACGTGGAACAGGTTACCTTTAGAAGTTGTGAACAGTTCCTCTGTGGATCACTTCAAGAAAAGGTTAGACCAAATCTTGCACACTAATTGAGGGTGTAGAAAATTTTCCCTGGCACCCGTTGCCATTGGTACCTCCTCGGTATGGGCCGCAAGGCCTTTTGAGGTCCTTCTCTCTCTCTCTCTCTCTCTCTCTCTCTCTCTCTCTCTCTCTCTCCTCTCTCTCTCTCTCTCTCTCTCTCTCTCTCTCTCTCTCTCTCTCTCTCTCTCTGCGCGCGCTGGGTATCGGTGGGGAAATAGGTAGGTGGATTGAAAACTGGCTGAGGAATAGGCGGCAGAGGGTGATAATTAAAGGGGCTAGTTCGGGTTGGCCCTCGGTCACTAGTGGGGTTCCTCAGGGTTCCGTTTTGGGGCCACTGTTTATCATTTACATAAATGATATCGACGGTGGCATCGTCAGTCGGATCGCCAAATTCGCTGATGACACCAAGCTTGGGGCCAATGTTGGGACGCCCGAAGCGATCGAGGAACTGCGTGCGGACCTAGGTAGGATAGGAGAGTGGTCCGAAAAATGGCAAATGCCGTTTAACTTGGGTAAATGCAAAGTGATGCACATTGGCTACGCCAATCCCAAGTCGGACTACTCGATGTTGGTAGTAATATCGAGGTGACTGATTTAGAAAAGGACTTGGGTGTGCTAATTAGCAGCGATCTTAAGTTTACGAAACAGTGTGTAGAGGTGGAAAAGAAAGCCCAGAAACTATTGGGTTATATCAGGAGGCAATTTCAGTTTCGGAACAAGGAGATTGCTCTCACTGTACAATTCCCCTTGTTCGGCCGCACCTGGAGTATGCTGTGCAGTTCTGGTCGCCCACCCTCAGGAAAGATATTGAGAGGCTGGAGCGAGTGCAGGCGAGGGCCACAAAGTTAATCCCTTCCGTTAGGCATATGGGCTACAATCGACGGTTACGCGCCCTGAACTTGTTTTCGCTTGAAACTCGGAGGCTGCGCGGTCAACTGATCGAGGTTTTCAAGCTCTTACGAGGGTTCAACGATGTCGATTTTAGAAGTATGTTTAGTTTAAATGATAACCCAACTCGCAACAATGGTTGGAAGTTGGATTTGAAACGGTTTAGGACTAGTGTGTGTGGGAATTACTTTACGTATAAGATCTGTGACACGTGGAACAGGTTACCTTCGGAAGTTGTGAACAGTTCCTCTGTGGATCAGTTCAAGAAAAGGGTAGACGAAATCTTGCACACTATTTGAGTGTGTAAAGACATTTAGGACCTCAGTCTGCGAAATTTCTTTTCCTATAAAATAGTTAATATCTGGAACCAACTTCCCTCAGTGGTTGTTTCCAGTCAAAGTGTAAATGTGTTTAAAAATAGGCTAGACAAAGTACTGAATGCTCTCATAGTTCAAGACTAAAACATAAGAAAACTCTGCAGGAGATCGCTTGCACGGTGTCTCTGTGAGCAAGCTAAATATAGAGCTATTTATATATTCTCCACTTTCCTGTAAAATTTCCTTGGCTACTTTTCCAGGGTCAAGGTATTTTCTTCAACCTTTTTCCGTACCTGCCTCTGGCAGGGAGGGAGCGGAGGGTGGGGAGAGAGCCTTCTACTTTTCTTTCCAGTTTTCTACTGCTGCTAGGATAGTTGAAAGAAAAATAAACTTTTACAAAATTTTCCCTGGCACCCGTTGCCATTCGTACCTCCTCGGTATGGGCCGCAAGGCCTTTTGAGGTACTTATTTTCCTTGTAACTCCTCTCTCTCTCTCTCTCTCTCTCTCTCTGATATAAATTCTATTGACTTTCAGTAATCACATTTAAAAATTATCCAAAGAGTGAGAGGGTTTTTGTTTCCTCGTTTCTGAGGTATTGTTACCTCCGTCCGCACGAGGTGCATGGTGTGGGTATTATTTTCGTTCTCCATCCATCCAGCGGAAGTTTTGTTGCGATAGTTATCGTCCCTTGGGTGATAAAACTATTTCCCCCTGAACCCCGTTCAGAAAAGAGAGCGCACTGCATAATGGTTTTCGTTTGTCGAACAGAATCCAGAACTTTCGTCAATGTTGTTGTAGGAGTCACCAACTCTATTTTTGATTAAGCATTCCTATCTTTAGGGTACTGTATCTGCATCTTAACTGCGTGGCGGTTACGGACGACCATCCTTCAGTCCTTCAACAGTTCTTCCACGAATCCAATGATGTCTTTTCAATCCAAACGTTTCAGGTTTGGTCTCAAAAGACGAAAGGAAACCTTCTCAACGTACCCTGTTCAAAAATTTGGAGTTTTTACAGAATTATAATCTCGTCGTTCGTTTCCTCTTTCGGAAAATGTTTTTTGATTTTGCTCCATCATATCTTCTCAACCCTTCCTCTCACAATTTCTTTGAGTGTGAGTCGCTCAACTTTTACAGCAGTAGTTTCCTACACTTTTGTAGCAAAGCAATTTCCAGGTCTGCTCTTTTCGTCAGTTCCATTTTTTTTTTTCCCCTCGGTCAGGGTTTTCAACTCCCCTTCCATATATGAACTTACTTTCACTGTAATTTTCCTTCCATTGTATATAACTGTAAGAGGGGAAAGTGTGATTATTGCACTGAAAAATGCATACGTGTACATAACTATTTTTACATAACGCTATTTATACTCCAGAAATAGTGCTTCACTTACTGGGAGCAATTCCTTATTTGATATACCTGAATAAACAGACTTTTGGAAAAAAGTTTTCTTACAAACTTTCTAAGAAATCAAACAAATTTATTGATCAGTAATTAAAAAAAAAAGTTCCAAAAAGAATAAAATATCCAAAGAAAAACAGAATATCTTCAATTAGCAATTTTTTTTAATCTTTTTAGTAAGTTTCACTTTAGATATTTTTGCTAAATCAACTTCACAAAAATCGTATTACATAAAAGTTTTCAGTGATTAGAAATTTAAATAAAAAAATGACTGTAGCCAAAACTAAACGGTCCAGAGTTGAAAATTTTAAAATGTGTACTTTTCCACCTTGTTTTTGTCAGTCATTGCACTCTCCACTCTCCACTATTTGTCACGTAATATTTTTATGTAAACTTCAATGCATATTAAAAAAAAAAAAATGTATATATTATATATATATGTTTTTTTTTTATTTCATCCTGAAGGGAAAACATGAAAACATTTCAAAAGGCTGAAGTAAAAACGCGAAATAACTAAATCTGAAGTGGTCTGGGATTTCTTCAAAAAAAGGCCTCACAGATTTGCCTGCGGGAATAAATAAATAAAAAAATCCATATGACAGATAGACAAATAGATATAGATGGATGGATAGATAGATGGATAGATAGATGGATAGATAGGTTGATAGCTAGTAGATAGATAGAGCCTCCATTCCTCCGAAATCAAACCAAGCTAAATGCGGACAGACAAACTTGTGAAACAAGTCTGTACTGTAACGTTATATATATATATATATATATATATATATATATATATATATATATATATATATATATATATATATATACGGTACAGTATATTCAACTTGTTGGGGATGCGCCCCGGAATCGAGAGCCGGTGACGACAGGTGGCGCGCAGCAAAACCCAGATGTTCATCCTTCCACGTAATAAAAATTGGTTGATAGATAAATGGGTAGGTACCCTGGGTGCTGTAGGGTGGTCCCAAAAAAATTAAACTGAAAAATATATTTCTCATGACATTTGTCCACATTTCACAACCACTACCGATGTTGGAAATAAAAAACTGGATCAATTCGTGCATATTTAGAGGTGGCGCAACTCGAAGCCTTAGTATCATTATGCAGTTTGGAGTGGCAAATTCCTTCAAACTTGCGCCACCCTTAAATATTAATGGATTTAGCTCAAAATCCGGTCTGAGGTCCTCTTCCATATAAGGAATGGGAAAATGTACCAGGAACTCTTATTTGTGCATTTTCATTTTTTACCATGTGTGTGGCTCACCCTAATATATATATATATATATATATATATATATATATATATATACATATATATATATATATACAGTACTGGCCAAATTATTAGGAATTTTTTAAAAATTTCATTTTTTGGTATAAAATGTTAAATTAAACCAATTTTAAACGTTGAAAAGTTATTTATTTCTACACAAGAATACATGGTCATTATTTAGCAATAGTTTAGTACTTAGTTTGACCCCCCTTAGCTGCCTTAAGGGCTGCGACACGCTTCGGCATGCCATGAATCAATTTTTTGCATAATTCCTTAATACGTGTAGAGTGAAACCAGACTTGAATAAGTCGCTCTATGAGTTGGTGTTTTGTTGTTATCGGCGTTTCATGGATTACGTCCTTTAAAATACACCATAAACTTTCGATTGGGTTCATGTCTGGAGAATTTCCAGCCCATGGGAGCAACCGAACACTATTTTCATGACACCATTTTTTAACCGACTTTGCCGTGTGGCATGGAGCTGAGTCTTGTTGAAAAATCCAACGTCTATTACCATACCATTCCCTTATTTGAGGCAGTAGAACGTCTTCTTAGTACTTCTATATACTTGACTTGGTTCATATTCCCCTCAACAATGCTCAAACGACTAGTTCCATGCACAGAAATTGCTCCCCAAACCATGATCTTTTGTGGAAATTTCACCGTTTTCATCAGACACTCAGGCAAAAATTCTTCTCCAGGCCTCCTTCTTACACTTTGAACACGATCGTCAAGCACGGCAATCGTTGACTCATCGGAGAACACCACCTGCAATCAAAGAAAGCCCTGTGAAAGAGTCAGTGCATAGCGTATGAAGTACAGCTAAAACGAAGTACAGTATGACTTGCTGCTTTACAGATATTTTTACTGCAGTTTTATCACGTACTGTAAATACACTTCTATGCATACTGTATTTACTGTATTAACATTCTATTTAATGTTAAATATTATTCTTACCTGTTCCCAATCCTCACTAGTCCAGTTAATGTGTTCCTTTGCCCATGCAAAACGTGCCTTCTTCATAGCCTCAGTGAGCCTGGGCTTCTTCCTTGGGCGGTAGGCTTTGAAGCCGGCAGTTAGAAGCCTCCTGTTGACTGTTCTACGACTAATATTGATGCCATCAGCCGCTAGACTACTGGAAATGTTTTTGCAAGTACCGTAGCTCTTCTATTTCTAAGAGACAAAATTGCAATCTGTCTATCAGTTCTTGGAGTCGTTACCCTTTTTCTGCCGCATCTTCCAACCCTTTTGGGGCCTACATTTTCTCCAAATACCATTTTTTTCTTAATACGAAGTACTGACTGTGGTGAAACATGGAGTTTGGCAGCGATTTCCTTTTGTTTAAATGTAGAAGAAGTTAATAAAACCTGTATTTGCCCAATTTTCCGTGGACTCAAGTCATTCTTTCGCCCCATTTTCAAATTCACTTAAAAACTGTAACAAATAATTGCCGAAATTGGGTAAATACACTATTTAAATTAAACGGTAGTTACAATGACACGTAAAAGAAAGAGAAACACACCCGCATCGCACGACAACCAAACGACAACTGACGAACAAACACGCTTCGTTCGACTAAAGAATTATGCAAAAAATTGATTCATGGCATGCCGAAGCGTGTCGCAGCCATTATGGCAGCTAAGGTGGGTCAAACTAAGTACTAAACTATTGCTAAATAATGACCATGTATTCTTGTGTAGAAATAAATAACTTTTCAACGTTTAAAATTGGTTTAATTTAACATTTTATACCAAAAAATGAATTTTAAAAAAATTCCTAATAATTTGGCCAGTACTGTATATATATATATATATATATATATATATATATATATATGCGCCTCAGTGGTGGAGTGGTTAGCATCGCTCGTGACTCGTGGCTCCTTTGAATAGATGTCTAATTCTTATTGATAACTTTTCTGATATTTTTGATAGGTGGAGGCACACCCTCATCGAAATAACTCCATAAATTAACCTTCGGCTTCTTTTTCAAAGGTTCTTGATCTTCTCGTGAAACAAAACCGGTTGCTTCATCGCCATAGGTTATATTACGTGCAGGACTAGCGTTAGGTGATGTAGACATAATGATTATCTCATTTTTTAGAAACTCGGGCACTGTTATGCGAGAAAATTTGAAACGAGAATCTGAAATGTGAGAAATCATGCGAGTAATGTCTGCCTTCCACTGCCTGAAACGATTCTGTAAACTTTCTATTAAATCGTTTTTCATAGTATGAACACCCGCATCATCAGTTATGTTAGGCAAAAATACCACGAGACCCGTTACATCGGGAGACACCATGTGAAGACAGGAAGAATCGGAGGAAAAGTCATTCGTTAATTTTTCACATCGACTAAGAAGCTTTGCAACACACTGAATTAGAGTCCACTGATGATTATTAAAGTTGCAGCAGTATGTCATAGCGCGAGGCGTATGCAACAACCGCAGTTTTTCGTTGTCTTCAACGAAAAACTGCCGTTGTAGCATATAAAATGTAGAGTTTCATCGGGTAATAACGTTCCTTCTTAGTTTGTTTTCGGGTATATTATGTTGCTTCTGGAATTCCTTAAGTCTGTCAAAGGCTGGAGATGAATAATTAAAATGCAACAGATTGGGCGCGCAATTGCACATATTTCTGAAACAGACGTCTGGCTAAGAAGGGCTTCATCAACTGCGAGTGCTAAAGTATGATTCTCACGAGCAACAGGAGTAATTTCGAGAATGCTAACAGCTTTAGTAATATTACAGCCACTGTCGGGCACAACTGCACGCGCACGATCGTTCTTTATTGACAATTCTTGCAATATAGAAGTAATGCAGTTGCAAATTTTTCATGAGTATGGGAATCTGGTAGATTTTTGGTGGCTAAAACATGCTGCTTTTGTTCACACTTACTATAAATTCTATGTGCTCTCAAACTGATAAAGACTTCAGTTTTTATAGTGACGCCTAATAACCCAAATAAAACTAATATTCGGAATTCGGCCGAATAGTTTTGCACCAAATATTCGGTATTCGGTGAATTTTAATATTTGGTACATCCCTAATACTCGTATATATAATGTTTCACATAGCCCATGCATTAGGGCGGGTCGTACTCAGGTGACAATATGAATCTGAAGGAAATCCTACCATCAGGGGTGTCTAAATTATGTGTTTTTACATGGGGAATTCAAATATGAGCTTCTTTTTTGGATAGGATAACTCTAACCTACATCATTTTGTATTTCTAAATTGCCAATTTTACCCTTTTGAACCCCTTTATAATATATTAAAAGATATAAGGTAAATCATTTATATTGACAAGGCCAAATCAACTTTACATATATTTATTAATAGGTGAACTGCATGTATATCACTGGATATAATTACAAAGATCATTCTCCTGACATCTTGAACTTTGCCAGGTTGCACAAATCCTGCTTTGACTCAGACTTGGACATCAGCTTCCTGCTGGTCTCCTGAGCCCTGATCCCTCCATCCCTCTTTTCCTGTGAGAAGTACTTAGCAGAAGCCTCAGTCACCATTTTAACAACCCTCTCAATGCTTTGTGTGTGGCAAGGCCAGTTGCGCACCTCCATGGGGGTGTTGATGAAGTTTTTCACCTCTGAGGTGCTTAGAGAGCAGGTGAGAGGTGGCTCTGACACACCTTCTGACCAGCTGATCAAGTCACCGATGCTGGAAGCATCACAATTGATGTCAGGTGTCCTGCTCCTAACAGAGGAGTCCCCCAGCTGAGTGTCCGGGTCCCCCTCTCCCCTGATGGCCAGGATTCTCTCCACCCCTTCAATCCTCTCCTTCTGATCCTCAGAGCAGAGTAGTGTTTGGAGGATGACTTCACTGTGGGCATACCAAGCAGATCTTCTCACAGTTGGCATCACAATATCCAGCACCTCCTTTCTCTGGGACTTGAGGCAGTCCAGCTGAAAGAGGATGTGCCTAGGCCCTTCGATCCAGGAGTGCTTGACCTTCACGTTGAACCAACATGGGTAATACACTCCAATGATGAATTCCACAATGAATTGCAGAATCTTCAGGTTCTTTCCTTTAAGTCCGTGCTTTGACACCCAGAGCCTGAGAAGTCTGTTCGCTGTGGTGAGCCAGCGGCTGTGGTTTACTGGTCCTATCTCTAACAGAGCCAGCCCTGCAAGAAGTACTCCATCCCTGACTGCACAGACAATTTTATAGCCATAGTATTGATCAGTTGAGAGATCTTGAATGACCTTGTCAGGAAGCTTGATCAGTGGAGGGCCAACAGAGATTCGGGTGAAGTTTGGATTGATATCAAAGTCTGTAGCAGAATCAAGGAGCTTTCCTATTGGCCCGGATAATTTTTTGTCTGACAGAGTAGGGCCATCAAGGTCAGCAATGAAATCGCGCAGGGGAAGTTCAACAGTGTGCAGGTTGCACACCAACCAGACCAGCTTTCTCCCCAGGTGCAGCTCCAGCTTCCGCATTACTCCAGCTTTCATACCAGTGTTGACATTTGTTGAGTCTCCTCCAATGGCCAACAAGGTCTTATCATAACCCCTCTCTTTCAGCCAGGCAAACAGGACCTTAGCAATCTTCTCTGCATGTGACTCCTCTTTAGTTGCTTTCTCTGGGGTAAAGTGGAACAGATAGTAGCTGCCAGGCTCACTAACAACACTATAGTGTTCTTCCTTGATCTTTGCGGGAAAAGATTGGTCACTGCCCTCAGCTTCCATCATCACATTGGTCAGGTCAATCCGCCCATCAAAGAGGATGCAAGAGATCCCCCCCTCCTCCCTGCACTTCTTCTCGAACTGTTCCCCCAGCTCTCTCATCAACTTCTCCTGTGCTCTCTTGACCTTGCTCTTATCAATCACTTTACTTGTATTGTCTTCTGTGATGATTCCTGCGTCAATCAGAGCTGCTGTTGCTATCGCTGCAGTTGGCCTCAGCCCTATGCCATACCTTACACTAGCAAGGGCAATGTTTTGAATCTCATCATAGTTTTTCTGTACCTTTGCCGAAGCTGCTGGCTCAGGGTCAGTTTGAGGGAAGAGCTCAACTTCAGGAACAAACTCATCTTCATCACCACTTCTCTCCAATTCCAGATCCTCATCACCATCTGCCAAAAATCTCTTAACATCCTTCCTGGCTGCCTTCTCTGCTACTGCAGCACTTTCCTCCTTGTTCCTTCTCCTTTTCTCTGCCTTCCTTTCCATCCACTGCCTTTTCAATGTCCTCACCTGTCTCTTGTGCTCTGGTAGATCAGGACCCCCTATTTGATGGGGTCCCTTACTTCCAACCTTCTCTTTCTGTCCCTTGATGTAGGCAAGATCTTTCACAGGAATCTTTTTCTCTCTGCTGCAGGAACAGTTAATGTGGGCTTGGATAACACAGCCCTCACAGCCTCCCCCCTCACAACTGGTACTCTGACACTTGCAAGTCAAAATATCAAAGAACTTGTCTAACTTGACAATGAACCTCTCTTTGGCATCAAGTTTGCCCTTCCCAAGAGAGAACTTCACTGCCTGATTCCAGACCTCCTTGAGCTTGGACATGATGGTCACTTTTTCATTGATAACAGGTGGCTTGAAAAGAGCATTAGCTTTGCTCCACTGACAAATCAGACCAGGGTAGATGTCACTCACCATAAATCATGAGTCACTTCAAATATTTCACAAAACGTTTTAGAATGTTCTGAAACGTTACATTCTAGCCTCTGAGAAAGGTGGCTCAGAAAATGGCCTTATGCGCGCCAGAAAACCGTCAAAATATTTTATATACCAAACTGTATGATAATTACAATTAAGTGGAATGGCACACCTTTTTATTTGAGTATTTAAATATTATTATTATTATATGAATTACATTATATGTGTTTATATGAATTAGTTAGAACAATGCTCTATGAGAGATAACGTGAGCAGCCATGATAGAAAACGTGAGAAGACATATTCTGGGGTAACTACAATAGTAAAATAATCAACAATTTAATAATAATCAACTGCAAAATGATGTAGGTTAGGGTTATCAGAATCAAATATTTTCTTCAGAATTGTGTTCTATACACCAAAATATGTCATTTGAACACCCCTCTCCATTGATTTAAAAAAAGTGCATAGTATGACCCGCCCTACCCATGCATGGAACAAGGAACTCTTCTGGGAAAATTAAATCACTATCGTCTGAATAAGTAATGGTAAATGACAAATGCTAAAGTTTTATTTTTTCATGATAGAAGCCCAACGGGTTATGACCGGGTCATGATTTAATTTTCCAAGAAGAGTTCCTTGTTCCATGCGCAGTCTGTGTAACATAAAATTTTCTCAGGTGACCATTCTGAGATGTATCATGAGCCACACATATATGGTAAAAACTTAAAATGCACAAATAAGAGCTCCTGATACATTTTCATTCCTTATATGGAAAACGACCTCCGACCGGAGTTTGAGCTAAATTCATTAATATGTAAGGGTGGCGCAAGTTTGAAGAAATTTGCCACCCCAATACTGTATAATGATACTATGGCTTAGAGTTGCGCCACCTCTAAATATCCACGAATCGATCCAGTTTTTTATTTCCATCATCATTAGTGGTTGTGTAATATGGGCAAATGTCATGAGAAATATATTTTTCATATTTTTTGGACCAGCCTACTATGTAGCCCTAGTGGATAAGGCGCTGAGCTGCTGATCGGGAGGTCGTGACATCGAGTCCGGGCGAGGACTTTGTAATTTCTGACTGCCCGTGGTGGGTCGTGTTTCGGATTCCACCTTAATTAAACTGTAGGTCTAAGGTGGACTAACAAGCTTGACCTTCGTCAGAATGAACAATTCGGGCGGAAGCATAACCAAGGTTAACCAAGGCTGATGTGTTTCTGTTATATGTTCGTCTATACACGTTTAAACAGCTAAAGTAATCTTCAAATTTAATATACACATTAAGGGAGAACCAGGGTAGGTTTTAGTAGCACGCCCACCCCTCCCAGTACTCCCACCCAAGGTCGTGTTTCGGAGGACTTTTGAGATCTTTTCGGTTTGACGGGCGGCGGGAAAAAAAAAGGTCATAGCTACGGAACTCTACCAACTGGTTAACTTAATTGAATGCCCAGTTAGGTCAACCGTACGCCCTTGACGATTGGTTAGGTTAAGTCGTGATATTTTCGTTAGTTTACTGTCAAAACTAACGAAAATATCACTAATTTAATCAATTTTTAAGGGCGAACAGGGCGGACATTCAATAATTTTTCTGTAGTTTGTCCCTTTTGATTGTTTAAGCGTGGTATTTTTACCTCGAGTTTCTGCTCGTAATGGCTTATTTTTTCCATTTTTATCTCTATTTTCTCGATACTGTTTTTCATTTCTCTAAACTAAAGTGTATTATTCTGAAATGTAATAAACATTAACTAAATAAAAAAGCTGGTTTTTTTTTTTTTTCCCACTGGCCGTCAAACCGAAAAAATCCGACTTTTGTTGCGCAACGCGCAGTGGACGTTGAAGTAGGTATATATGTATATAACTTGTTGTTCCGTTCATAGCTGTAACGTATATAGGATTGACGGTAGCCTCACAACAAATATTAGAGCTGTAATTACGATGAGAAATTTAACTTCAAAGTTCTCATCGTTATTTCATTACCATATTCACCACTTCGGTTGGGGGAAGGGGGAAATGCATCCCTCCCATAACTCCCTCAATCTCCATATAAAGCTAATAATTATTATTATTATTATTATTATTATTATTATTATTATTATTATTATTATTAATAATAATAATAATAATTTTGCCTTCACTCCGAAATTCAGGTCTGAAACGCTGTAAACATCCAACACATTTCTATCATTGTCCAACATTTACCTACTAGTATATATATATATTATATATATATATATATATATATATATATATATATATACTTCACATCCATCCAATTCAAAATAGAGGACATTGAATTCAAGATTTTTTTTTTTTTTTTATTTTGTACTAGCCAGCCAATATTGTGATGGTTTTTTTCCCCTCCCTCCGATACTTCAATTTGTTATTCATACGAGATGAAAATAATTTGCATTGCAATCTATGAAGGATCAACAAAGTATTATATTTATATATATATATATATATATATATACGGTGGCCCAAAAGGTACCTACCAAGTTTAAGCCTTTATTTCACCAAAACTATTGAGAGTAGAAAGATAGTTCAAACGCCATTCAAATTAGCATCTCAAGCCATTTATATGACAATGTGTTCGATGTGCTGTCCCTTCATTTCGACGATTTTTCGCAACCTCATCCCAAAATTCGATACTACGCTGTGGAGAACCTCTGTCGGAATGTCGACGATTTGACGTTCAATCGATGATTTCAGCTCCTCCAAAGTCTTTCGGTTGCTCTGATAAACTCTATCTTTGAGGTATCTCCACAAAAAGTTAACGGGTTGAGATCAGGCGAGTAGGCAGGCCAATCAATGCCGCTTCCATAGTGCTTCCGATAGTCCAAACCAATAACATTCTTTCCAAACTGATGCTTAGCACATGACATAAACTACAAATGTAAATTTAACAGGTACTAGAGATGAATTTGCTTACCTGGCTTTCATATTGTATGCTTCAGTGCATCTGCCCTATGCAGTGTGTTGTAACACAGAAGCTTCTTCAAAATAGCCTTCAAAATGTGTTAATTTACACGTCTAGCATGCAACCTAAAATTAATGCCATTAGCTCTGCACAAAGGTCCAAAAACAGTTTAAAAGTCTTTACTGGGGTAGTGTGTTTCTTCAGGAGTATGTTAATACATGTGTTCATTTATTAACCCTTTAAGCCCCAAATTTTTTGTAGGGTTAAGTTATGAATGCGTGTATTTGAAACGTTAGCAATGTGTACCTTTCGTCCTTAACGGGTTAACATGCGCTGCAGGTCTTCTTTACATATAAAATCCTTGCAGAGGAGCTAACTGTGTAGTTTAAGGTATATTTGTGTGTTTCAAAAAGCAAAAATGGGTGCCAAAGCTCAGTTAACAACAGAAAAAAGAGAGTCGATTGTAACTTCGAGAAATGAGGGCCAATCACTGAGGCAAATTGCAAAAAAATTAAAAGTTTCTGTGAATGTGGTTGCTTATGCCATTAAACGGTACGAAAAAACTGGTAAAAATAAGGACAGGAAAAGGTCAGGGCGACCAAGAACCACAACAGACTTAAAGGACAAGTATATCCGAGTCAACAGTCTGCGCAACAGACGCATCACACCACCTGAAATCAAACCCCAACTGAACAACTCCAGAAGTACAACAGTTTCAACATCAAGTGTTCAGAGAAGACTAAGAAAGGCAGGATTAAAAGGACGAACTGCAGCAAAGAAACCAATGCTGAGACTCCAGAACAAAAAGAAAAGTCTAGCCTGGGCTAAAAAACACCAAAAATGGACTGTTGAGTAGTGGAAATTTGTCCTTTGGACTCACGAATCAAAGTTCGAAGTTTTTGGATCCAAACGCAGAATATTTGTGCGGCGCAGAGAGGGTGAAAGAATGACACAGCAATGTGTTGTGCCAGCAGTGAAGCACGGTGGAGAAGGTGTGATGGTCTGGGGATGTTTTGCAGGGGAGCAAGTTGGAGATCTCTACAAAGTCACTGGAATACTGAACCAATGTGGCTATCACAGCATTCTACAGCGACATGCCATCCCATCTGGACTGCGACTAGTTGGCCAACAGTTCATAATGCAGCAAGACAACGATCCTAAACACACTTCCAAGCTGTGTCAAAATTACCTGAAGCAGGAAAGAACGGCAACGTCAGCTCACAGTTCTGGAATGGTCAGCACAGTCCCCGAATCTGAACATCACCACCGAGCTAGTGTGGGATGAACTGGATCGACGAGTGAAAGCCAAGCAGCCATCCTCTGCTCAGAAGTTCTGGGAACTCTTACAAGAGTGCTGGCAGCAGCTTTCACCAGACTATCTTCTTTCTCTTGTTGAGCGCATGCCTCGAATTTGTTCTGCTGTTATTGCTGCTAGAGGAGGCTGTTTTGATGAATCTAAAATTTAGGCTTTGCTTTTGGTAAAATGTCCTGATTTGTTGTTATTTAAGTTCCCATGTTTGTACTTATGAATTTGTGTAATGATAACTTAGTTAATAAATAAAAAACTTTAAACAAAATTTGAAATTTATGAATATTTCAGGGTGTACTGTACTCAGTAGGCCTGTTCAAAAATCAACTTTTCTTATTTTCATAGGTTTCTGTACATTTTCCCATGCTTTTTGACCTGAAAAAGCCGAAAATCACAACTATTTTGACCTAGGATGTTGGGAAGCATTGCCGCATGGAGCTTTAAATTTTCTGCCTTGAAATCGGCCAAAGCGCCAATTCCGGGGTCCCTTGAATTATGTTTTGCACTTTAACTTTTGATCTAAACAAAATAGAGCAACAAATTAGGTATCAAATGAAAGAGCATAAAATTAATAAATAATAATAATAATAATAAATAAATAATAATTAATAATAATAATAATTATCTATCATTTTTCAGGAAACAACAGAAACTCAATCAGAATCTAGAAACCATCTACAAGTTACAACTTCACAATGGCATTAAGCAAGGAGCTGAGGGAGCTCCGTGGGCGCACAGTTGATATCTCAGAACCTCCACGTACTGTCCACAGGCAGGTGTCAACTGGGCCATCTACTAGATCTCTCACTGAAACTTTCCTGGTTGGATACCCTTCAGCTTTTATCAGTGGTTCCCAGCTTCCCACCAACAGACAGGCGTTCCAGTATTTCCTTAATCTTCAGAATTTACCGGAAAATGCAGGGAGGCCCATGGTTCAAGACCTTGCATATGAAACAGTTGAATCTATCATCCCATTCTGGCAGATGGCTAGGATCAAGACAATGACCAAGTACAACGCAATGAAGCTCTTCATGAAACTACATGAGAAACATCGTGCTCTGGTGAAAAGCAAAGGAAGAGCAAGTAACCCTGGAGGAAAAAGAGGAGCATTTGTGCTGGAATTAGACAGCCTGTTCGATATAGGAGCTCCAGATGCAATCCAGGAAATACAGAACAACAGACTGTTATCCAGAGAGAAGAAAGATGAGGATATCAGGTTCTACGAAGACCAAAAGACTGAGAGGAAAGGTCATATGTCTGGTCATGACAAGATTTTTGAGATAAGATCCCTGCAGCAAGCAGCGAGGAATGAAAGACTGCAGCATAGACAAGAACAAGGTAAAACTAATTACTTTGAACGTTACAAAAAGTTTTAAGTTTTACTCCATTGCGATATTTAGCATGTACTTAACAATTACTGTCTTAACAATGTTGTACTATTTTACAGCTGCAGCAGAACAAGAGGCAGTTGTTCATGTGGATGACATTACCTGGGGTGACTCAACTGACAACGACGCTAACACAGAGGACATGGATTACCATCAGCCTCGTCCTGGATGTTCTCACCATCAAGACACTGTGACTAGTGTGACTTTGACGTTTCCAAGGAAAGTCATGGAATGTGATGTCATCTGCAATACAGCTGATCGTCTTGGTTTATCAGACAATCAAGTTACTGCCATGGTTTCTGCCACCTTGAAAGCTGGAGGGGCTGATCTGGATAACTTCGTCATCTCAACCTCAACAACACGTCGCAACAGAATGCTGTCCAGGTATAATATCAGCCAGAGTCACATGTCCAAGTTTTGTGAAAAACCCCCACAGTACACACTGGGATGGAAAGTTGCTCAAAGATGTCTTGGGCAGTGAACCTGGAAGTACCTCAGAGACTTTAGCTGTGCTAGTGTCTGGTCCACCTTCATACACTGAAGGAAAGTTATTGGGAGTACCTGTCATCGACAATTCTTCTGGCACAGCTCAGGCTGAGGCTTCAATGGATTTACTGGAGACATGGGAACTTACGGATAATGTTACTGCCCTTGTTTTTGACACTACATCCAGTAACAGTGGAGTTCACAGAGGAGCTGCCAAACTGCTAGAGAAAATGCTGAACAAAATGGTGTTTTATCTGGCCTGTCGACATCACATCCTGGAAATCCTAGTAGGAGCAGTTTGGGAGAAGCTGTTTGGGAAGGTGAAGGGGCCAGATAATCCCTGGTTTGAGCATCTGAAGGATGTTTGGACGGACTTGTCCAAGGAAAACCCAAAGATGCTGGCTATCAACAGCAAATGGCTGAAGGAAAAGAAGAAGAACAGTGAAGAAATACTCCAAGACATTCTAACAGCAGAAAGGCTTCCAAGAGCCGACTACAGGGAAATGGCTGAACTGACAGTCATTGTTCTTGGAGGAACGCCTCCTCGAGGTATTCACTGGAGTCGACCAGGCGCCATTCATCAGGCCAGATGGATGGCCAGAAACCTGTACTCGATGAAAATGCTGATGTTTGCAGATCAACTTGAGTACGACGAAGACACTGTATCAAAGCTGGAAAGACTCAACACCTTCCTTGCGCTGTTCTACACTCCTGTATGGATGATGTCAATGTCTGCTGCAGATGCTCCCGTGAATGATCTAAGTCTAATCCAGGACATGTTGAAGTACAAGAAAACTGACCCAGAGCTTGCTGATGCAGTACTTAATAAGATGGAAAACCACAAATGGTACCTGACGCAGGAAGTCGTGCCATTTGCCCTGTTCAGCAGTAGATTGAGTGACACATTGAAGCACGACATTGCTGCCCAGTTACATGCCACTGAGAAGCCAGACAGCTTCAGAACAGGAAAGCCTCTATTCCAGAGAGTCACAGCTAAGACCACCCTGGTTGATCTCATTGGCCCAGAATCACATTTCCTGCTGGACACACTGAACATTGGATCCGAGTGGCTTCTGGAACCTGTCACGTCTTGGCCACAAAATGAGGACTACATAAAAGCGTTGGACTATGTTAAGAATCTGAAAGCGGTGAATGACATTGCTGAACGTGGTGTCAAGATGATGAGCGACTTTGCAAATGTCATAACAACAGATGTCAAGCAAAGGGACTATCTCCTTCAAGCTGTGGAGTTCAACAGACGCCGCTTTGACAGCTTCAAGAAACAAACTCTCAACAACTGACTGTGTAAATGTCATTATGAAATTAATCATCATGTAATGCTTTCGCTTCTTGATCGATTAGACTTGTGACAAAATGTTAATCTCAAATTTGTGTCATGAATAAGGCGCCTTGTCTGCCTTGAGTGTGAGAAAACGAATTTTGTGATATTTCTGAAATCTTTGTATGTACCAATGTGCCATTTCTTGTTTCAATACTATCATAATTGTATAAGTTAGAAAGAGGATTAAAAACACTTTAATTTGGTGCCTATTTTGTTGCTCTATCTCGTTTAGATAAAAAGTTATAGTGCAAAACATGATTCAAGGGACCCCGGAACTGGTGCTTTTGGCCGATTTCAAGGCAGAAAACTTAAAGCTCCATGCGGCAATGCTTCCCAACAACCTAGGTCAAAATGGTTGTGATTTTCGGCCTTTTCAGGTCAAAAAGCATGGGAAAAAGTACAGAAACCTATGAAAATAAGAAAAAGCTGATTTTTGAACAGGGCTAACTGTACTCTGTGTGTGTGTGTGTGTGTATATATATATATATATATATATATATATATATATATATATAAGGATGTACCAAATACTTGGTATTCGGCCGAATAGTTTTTGTTTTTAATCGAATACCAAATATTTGATAATTAGGGTAAATAACTTACTTTCAAATTCCATTTCCTAAATATTTTTTTTTATTTCAAACCAGCAGAGAACCTGCCCTTCGTGCAGGTAGCAAAAATAATCCCCGTTTTAACAAAAATGTCACGACTTCACCAATCGTCAAGGGCGTACAGTTGACCTAACCGGGCATTCAATGAACCTAACCGGGTATTCAATAATTTTACCATAGGTTTCGATATTATATATATATATATATATATATATATATTTATCACACACACACACACACACACACACGTAATGATTTTGATGACGTCATTTAATTTTTTAAAATTAATTATTTAATTTATTAACACAGAGGGTGCACAACCTCGGGACCTAATCAATATGTGTGTGAAGTTTCATGTTGTAACTGCTTCCATTTTGGAGTTATGGCTGGAACACACACACACACATACACACGCGCGCGCCCGCGCTCGTCCTTTTATTATTATAGATAATAATTACAAACAAATCCAACTTGGTATAGTGATATTAATAAGTAATAACGTTACAAAATAATGAACAGGCAGTAGTAATAATTACCACAAAAATTAATAATTGAAATTTAAAGTATGTAGATTAGCGTGGTGAAAAATTAGTCGTTCAGCAGCATCAGGAGCTAAACGATTACATACGTCAGTAATTACATTTTTCGCAGAAGCGAACCCACGCTTGTGGGTGGCGTAGGGAGATATTTAAGAGGAAGTACTAATAGTTTCGGGAATCTTCGCCATTATAGCACCAACAATTAAGAGGGTTCGTGTTGCGACTGACTCGTGACTCCTTTGAATAGATGTCTAATTCTTTTTGACAACTTCCCTGGCCACTTTTGATAGGTGGAGGCACATCTGATTGTGAAAACGTAGCAACCTCATCGAAGTACACCGTAAGTCAACCGCCGGCTTCTTTTTCGAAGGTTCTTGATCTCGTGAAAAAAAAAGCAGTTGTTTTATCACCATGAGTTATATTACGTGTTGGACCAGCATGAGGTGATGCTGACAGTGATTATATCTTTTTTAGAAACTCGGGCACTGTAATGCAATCAAATTTGAAACGAAGATCTAAAACCTGAACAATCATACAAATAATGTCTCTCTTCCACTGCTTGAAGCCATTCTGTAAAATTTCTATGAAATCGTTCTTCATAGTATGAATAACCGCATTATCAGTTATGTTATGCAAAAATACCACGAGACCCGTTACACTGAAGAGACAATGGAAAGGCAAAAAGAATCTGAGGAAAAGTCATTCGTTAATTTTTCACATGGACTAAGAAGCTTTACAAAACACGCTGAATAAGAGTCCATTGATGGTTATCGAGGGTTGGTATGTCATAGTCCGAGGTGTATGTTGAAGAAGTCGTTGTAGCCTACAAAATTTAGAATTCAACGGGTGATAACGTCTCTTATAAGTTTATTTTCGGGTAAATGATGTTGCTTCTGGATTTCCTTAAGTCTGTCACAAGCAAGAAACGAAGAACCTCTTCAACAACTTTACTTCCTCTTCTTTCCCTCCTCTTCTTTCCCTCCTCTTCTTTCCCTCCTCTTCTTTCCCTCCTCTTCTTTCCCTCCTCTTGTTTCCCTCCTCTTGTTTCCCTCCTCTTGTTTCCCTCCTCTTGTTTCCCTCCTCTTGTTTCCCTCCTCTTGTTTCCCTCCTCTTGTTTCCCTCCTCTTGTTTCCCTCCTCTTGTTTCCCTCCTCTTCTTTCCCTCCTGATGGCTCGGTTGACGTCTCTTCTCCTGACAAAGCTAAACTCTTCACTCAAACTTTCGCTTCCAACTCAACCATGGACGATTCCGTTGTTAC
Organism: Bathynomus jamesi; assembly: GCA_023014485.1. Taxonomy (NCBI): domain Eukaryota; kingdom Metazoa; phylum Arthropoda; class Malacostraca; order Isopoda; family Cirolanidae; genus Bathynomus; species Bathynomus jamesi. The sequence goes on along the minus strand of JAJOZX010002893.1, from coordinate 30,801 downwards.
GCCATCTCCTCCCTTTGACTTTATTATGTCTGAAAATAGAATCTCTTCCAAAGATATTCTTTCTCCCCTATCTGGGCTCAACTCTATGAAGGTGCGGTCCTGATGTTGTTTCTCCTGTTCTTAATTAAGAACTGTGCTTCTGTGCTGACACCCTTCCTAGGCAAATTCTTTCGTCTTTGTCTCTCATCTGGTACTTTCCTTCATGCTGAAAGTTCGCTTTCATTCAGCCTGTCCGAAAGAAGGGTGACCGCTCTCAACCCTACAACTATCGTCCAATTGCTTTGATTTCTTGCCTTTCTAAAGTTTTTGAATTTATACTTAATGGGAAGATTCTTAAACACCTCTTTTCTCAGTCTTTCAGATCGTCAGTATGGGTTCCGGAAGGGACGCTCGACTGGCGATCATCTTGCATATATCTCTGACTCTTGGTTATACTCCTTTCGGGATTTCGGTGAAACTTTTGCAATTGCGCTAGACATATCGAAAGCTTTTGATAGAGTCTGGCACAAATTTTGAATTTCCAAACTGCCCTCTTTCGGTTTCTGTGCCTTCATCTCTAATTTCCTTTCTGGCCCATCTATAGCTGCGTTGAGATGGCCACTGTTCTTCTCGTAAAGCTATTAACAGTGGTGTTCCTCAGGGTTCTGTCCTATCACCCACTCTTCCTTTTATTTATTAATGATCTTTTAATTCGCATTTCCTGTACTATTCACTCTTATGACGATGATTCCACTACACTTCTACACCCGCTTCCCAAAGCGTCCCTCTCAACAGTCACTCCATGATTCGTGTGGGACGGCTATGGAGCACCTGACCTCTGATCTTTCTGCTATCTCAGATTGGTGCAGAGAAAACCTCGTGGCTTTCAATGCCTCAAAAACTCAGTACCTCCATCTGTCTCCTCGTCAAATCTTTCACACGACTATCCCTTTACCTTCAACAACACACAACTCAATCCTTCCTCTTCTCTTATAGCATTCTTCGCGTTTCCTTTTCTCGTGATTTTTCTTGGAAAGATCACATGTACTCTATTTCCAAAGCAGCTTTTAAGAGGTTAGGTGTGCTGTACAGCCTCCGCAGTTTCTTCACCCGCACTCAGTTGCTCTCTCTCTCTGCACAGGGGTCTTGCCCGCCCCTGTATGGAGTATGTTTCTCATGAATGTATGGGGTGGCTCAACCCACACAGCCGTACTTGACCGAGTAGAATCAAAAGCTTTTCGTCTCATCAATTCCCCGTCTCTTACTGACTGTCTTCAATCCCTCTCTCTTCGCCGCAATGTTGTCTCACTATTTTACTATTGCGATGATCGCTTCTCACCATAATTTCATGCCTCCTCCTTTAAGGAGAGCACGCAGTACTACCAAACGTTCGACACTTTCTCATTCCTTTTCTGTCCAAATCTCTAACGCAGTGGTTAATCGGTATTTTCAGTCTTTCATCTACTCGACCTGTGAACTCTGGAACATTCCAATCTTCCTCAATCCATCTTTACCCTTGCCTTTGACCTCCAATCTCTTCTTAAATGTAGTGTCTAGGCATCTCGAAAACCCTGGACCTTGATTTTGGATCTCTTCTATGGGGGAACAGATTCGGCGAGCAATTGCTTAAACAGTAATTCTATTAAATTTTTTTACATTGACACCTAATATCCCAAATAAAACTAATATTTGGTATTCGGCCAAATAGTTTTGCACCGAATATTCGGTATTTGGTGAATATTACATCCCATATATATATATTTATTATTATTATCATTGTTTTCGTATGAAAATATCTCTATTTGCGTCGAACTTTAATTGTTGTTGTTGAATAAATAAAAGAAAAAAGGGGAAATTTGATGGAGTTTTTCATTTGAGGGGTTTCACAAGGAAATTTCCTTCCTGAATTATCGCATGAGTGAGTTTGCAGACACGCGAGGGAACGTCTCTATTTCCTCGCTGTATTATAGATTTTGTTTCCCCTTCTTTTTTCCCCTCATCATCCTCATCATTTCTTCCCTTTGGCATTTTCTCGCGTTTTTTCCCCTCGTCTAATTTTTTCCCCTCGCTCACTGTATGCTTTTCTTCTTCCGTTATCATTGATTCCATTTTTCCCTCTTTTTTTTTTTTTTTTTTCCATTTTCTCCCTACTTTTCCTTCGAGTGTGTGCTGTGAGGGTATAGAGTATCCTTATTTTCCCCCACTTTTCAAACTATTCCAACAACGAGTCGCCGTCGAATAGTATATATATTAGTGTGTCCCAATTTTTTTGTTCCTGAAGTTTGTCATGCACACCCCCCTAATTTCTTCCACTCGTGAAAACATGCCAGCAAGATGAATTTCATTCGTGTTCTTTAATTTTAAGGGTCCCCTCAAACCATGTGTTACTATTGCTGAACGGCTACTCTCTACCTTATACTAATTGTAGCATATTTCTTTTCAGGTTATGGATACAAGAAAGCAGGAGACTTTGTGGTTGGTGGGGGTGTTGTGAAATGAACCCCTGGAAACGCTGTGTCAACTCCCAACAGTGGGAGATGTTCTTCACTCGGAAGAAAAAAACGTCCACGGCGGAAGCTGCCAATGTGGTAGCTGATGAGGTTATGGCGGTGTGGGCTCAGGCATCTATTCCGACCTCCCACAAGCCCAAGTGCGTTGAGAGGATCAAGGCCCTCTCCACGGACTATGAGAAGGTTGCCAGAAACCGAAACCGTGGGGGAGAGAAGCAACTGGAGCGGGAAAAGGGATTCCAAGCCAACCTGAACACACTGTTCGAAACAGCTCATGCCAACGCCATGAAACTCATCAAAGTCCCTGAAGATCGAGACTTTCTGAATGACCAGCGAACCGTGCGGAAGATGTACATCGGAGGAGAGGACCTGGAGTTTGCTCGCAGGGCAGCGGAGCGGGAGAAACACCAAGCAGCTGAAGAGAAGAGGAAGAAGAAAAGCCGCGAAGAGATGGACTCACTGCAAGCAAAAGGAATGGTGAAAAGTGGGACTTCTTCTTCTTCGGAGTCCATGGCCGAAGCATCCAATGATGATGTCCAATATTCCTCTCCTGGTCCTTCGGCTCCTCGATCCGCTCCCAAGGACGGCCAAGTGTCGGCAAGGAGGATCATCCAATATCCCAATTTTGCTGCAGCCCTGGATCGAACTGGAACCTCAGTACGCCAAGCGATGCACATTGTGGCTCCAGCACTCGCTGCCGCGGGAGTTGAGTTATCCTCAGTCACCTTGTCCAAATCAAGTCTTCACCGTTCATGGCAGAAGTCCAGGAAGAACTTGGCAGCCGGAATCAAGACCGAGTTCAATCCTGATACGCCGCTTGTCATCCACTTTGATGGCAAATGCCTCCCTGATTCGGATGGAGGGAAATCGGATCGCATACCAGTGCTGGTCAGCGGGAAGAATCTTGAGAAGTTGTTGGCGATCCCAAAAACCCCTGACAGCACGGGACAGCAGATGGCTGGAGCTGTTCTGAAGGTGCTGGACGATTGACCGCAAGTTCAACCATGGATTGCCAGTCTCTGCTTCGACACAACAGCGGCGAATACTGGTATTCACAGCGGCGCTTGTACGATTATCCAGGCCCAAATGGACCGCCACGTTCTTTTCCTGGCTTGCAGACACCACATGATGGAATTGGTAATCACCTCAGTCTTTGACCTGTTCTTCAGGTCTTCTGGCCCCGAAATTGCGCTGTTCGCTCGCTTCAAATCCCAATGGGAGTTCATCGACCAGAAGCAGGCTTCTCCGTTCAACGGCGATGGCCCAAGCGACATCCTTTCGGAATGGGTGGCATTGAAAAAAGAGCAGATTGTCCACTTCATTGAAGACCAGCTTGAAGTTGGCCACCCAAGAGACGATTACTGGGAGTTCCTGATCCTCGCTCTGGTCTTCCTCGATGGTCATGGAAAACGAGATCTCCGGTACAATCGTCCTGGAGCATACCACCGGGCCAGGTGGATGGCCAAAGGCATTTACTGTCTTAAGATGTTCATCTTCCGAAGCCAATTCCACCTGACCACTCACGAGGTCCGGTCACTACGCAGGATAAATGTCTTTGCTGTCACCATCTACCTCCAGAGGTGGTTCGAGGCTCCATTGACGGCGGACGCGCCCGTCAATGACCTGGAGCTGTTGGAGGACCTAGAGCGGTACAAGGCGGTGGATCATGATGTAGGTACCACCGCATTGACGAAATTCTGGGGCCACCTCTGGTACCTAAGCGAAGATTTAGCCGGACTCGTTATGTTCTCCTCCAAAACCACCGATGCAGAGAAGACGGCCATGCTCCAAAACCTGCACAAGAAGACCAAAAACCCAAAAGATCTGCGTCGGCTGGAGGGAAGGAGTGTCTTGACCGTGAGACGGTCGGATTTGAGCACCTTGGTCACGAAAAGGACTCAAAACCTTTTTCATTGCCTGAAGCTGCCGGTTCCAAAAACCCCCAAAGATCTCGAAGGATGTGCACCATCGTTGAAGTCTGTGAACGATGCGGCAGAACGGGCGGTGAAACTGGTGGAAGATTTCAACGAGGGCCTGACAAAAAATGAGGAGGAACGGCAGCTCGTGTACCAAGTCGTCGAATACCACCGCCAGCAGTTCCCCTCAGCAGACAAAAAGATCCTCTGTCCCCCGAAATGAAATGTGCCATTAGGAAGATTTCCATTTCCTTTAATTTAGTCATTAGAAAGAATTTACATTTCATTCTTCCATTCTAGAATGATTAATGCTGAGCATTTACGTTTGTTCATATAGGGTCGAATAAACAAGGTCAATGAGGGGACCCTTCCCCTCCTAATAGGCCAATGAAATTTTGCCCATTTTTTCCTTTCTTCAAGTGTAATTAATTAAAGGGGTGTGCGATTTGACTCTTGCAAATTTTTATTTTCACATGTGAGGCTGGGACACCCTAATAATTATATAATATATATATATATTATATATATATATATATATATATATATATATATAGTTTCATAACATGGACACACTTTCAGGATGGATTCTGCAGGACCTGAAAACAATGAACATGAGTTTATATAAACATATGACCGAAATGGCTTTGTTTCCGAGTTACAGCCCGTTGTGTGTTCCAGCAATTATCTGCCTTACCTTTAAAAGAAGTGCTCAAAATGACCGTCTTGCGCTTGAATACACGCCTGAACACGCCTCGTCATAGACTGCCGGACGCATTCAAACATTTTAGGTATTGCTCGGATTTTCTGGCATCCTTGTTCTATACGTTGGCGAATGAGGCGGAGCGCCGTTATGCATAAACCACATACGACGTCGGACACCAAGAGGAACTTCATCTAGTAAATCGCTTAAATCATTCTTTAAAAAATTGGAATAGGATTCTCTTGTTAATCTTCCATGCAAAACAAAAGGACCGATTAAGTTGTCGGCAATAAGTCCTACCCATACATTGATGCTAAATTGTTGTTGGTGCCTTGACTGGATGATGGCATGGGGATTCTCTTCGGCCAAGTGATGAGTGTTATGAAAATTGATCACGCCATTTATTGTGAAGGCAGCCTCATCAGAAAACAACACGGAAGATAGAAAAGGAGGATCGGGAGCACACTCTTGAAGGAACCAAGTACAAAAATCCTCTCGTGGTGGGAAATCAGCTTCAGTAAGGCCTTGTACTCTCTGAATGTGATATAGGTAAAGCTGTTGTTCCCGTAAAATTCTCCACACAGTTGTGTATCTTAACCCTCTGCTGCTGCTATCCTTCGGGTGCTGACACCAAGATGTTCCTCCACGCGATTCAGGACCCGCTCCTCCAATTCAACAGTTCTGGCGCTGATTGATCTACCACCATCAGAAACTCGCTTGCTGAATGATCCTGTATCACCAAGACGCTCGTCTATTCTCTGAAAGGTCTTCTTATCTGGCAGACGACGATTCGGAAACTTCCTCATACAGACGTTTTGTTGCGGCCGCATTACACTCGGCAAGTCCATACACGAGATGCATGTCTGCCATTTCTCTGTTTGCATAAACCTACATTCTCACTTCAAATGCACATACCACTGAATAGCACAAAAACTTTAAAGTTTTTTTTTTAACTGGACTGCACTTACTCACGGTGAGAAGTTACGAATACAAACAGTAAAACACCTCGATGCACCTCTGACTGACTGATGGCTCTACACTCAACGATATTGAAACATGTCATAGAGTGTACGAAACATTATAATCGGCAAGGCCATACATGAAATAAGTCTCGTACACACTCGCAAACATTGTCGGCAAGCGGTGTTTGTAAACAGTTTGCGGAAAGAATTGCTGGAACACAAAACGGGCTGTAACTCGGAAACAAAGCGATTTCGGGCATATGTTTATATAAACTTATTTTCATTGGTTTCAGGTCCTGAATCCATTCTGAAAGTGCGTCCCATGTTATGAAACACCATATATATATATATATATATATATATATATATATATTAGTCCAGTTTCATTGTTGTCCCGTCTCACCAAAGTATTTGAAAGAGTAGTTAGAGAGAAAATCTACGATTTCTTGAAGACACTGAAAAGATTCAACGAAAATCAGCACGGATTCTGATCAGGTAGATCATGCCAATCACAACTAATAGAGCACTACAACAATATCGTAGCTGCACTGGAAGGCAATGACAACTACGATGTCATATATACAGATTTTGCTAAAGCTTTCGACAAATGTGATCATGGTATAATAGCACATAAAATGAAATATATGGGAATAACAGGCAAAGGGGGAAAATGGATCTACAACTTCCTCAGAGAACGTCTACAGGTCGTCAAAATTCAAGGTATATCATCATCAGAATCGAAGTACGCAGCTCAGTACCACAAGGTACAGTACTGGCCCCACTCCTGTTCATTATCATGCTAACAGACATAGACAGCGGAGTAAACAGCAACAGTATAGTAACATCCTTTGCAGACGATACAAAGATCAGCAGAAAAATCAGCGATGTAAATGAAGTGGAGGCCTTGCAGAGGGACACGAACAAAATATACAAATTGTCAAAAAATAACAATATGACATTTATCACCGAGAAATTTCAGCTCTTGATATATGGTAGAAAAGAGGAACTTAAACCAGTGGTGCACAAACTTTTTTGATGTGAGGGCCAAGCGAAGAAAATAACTAAATGTATTAGCCTACTTACTTTCCATCTAAGTCATAAATTGGGTCACTTTTATATTCTAACTTTTTCATTGAATTGAAAAGACCCGTGGGGCCACTGAAAAGACCCGTGTGGGACACATTTGGCCCGCGGGCCAGGGTTTGTGCATCACTGACTTAAACAGACTGCCTATTATGCTTCAGATAGACAGGAAATTCGGAGAAGCACGAAAGCGATCGATCTGGGGGTTGACCGATGATGCGAAATTCGAAACACGAAATCAGATAGCGATAAATAAAACAGAGTCGCGGGACAGGTACTAAGAACGTTCAAAAGAAGGGACAGGACAGTAATGATTCCCCCGCTAAAAACACTGATTATACCAAAACTTGAAAGACTACGTACACTAAATCTGTACTCCCTGGAAAGAAGAAGAGAGGTACACCATTATCTACATATCGAAAATGATAAAAAAACTGGTACCAAACCTCCAACCAAACCCAATTACCATTTACCATCCAAATAACGCTGGAAAATAGGAAAAGCAGAATGTGTAGTGTTCCAAAATTAAAGGCCCGGCAAGGGACCTCTTCAACACCGAAGGCTTGGTTGTCAGGGGCCAAGACTTTTTAACCAGCTTCCAAGGACCTCAGAAACGTTACAGGGATCAAAGTTGAAGTCTTCAAGAGAAACTAGATGCCTCGCTCAGGATGGTACAAGATGAGCCGGGTGTACCTGGCTATGTACGGTGAGAGCGCAAGAAAGCAACACACTCCTCCTCCAAGCCAGACCTAGAGGCGGGGGCACCAGCTTCACCTTTGTTTGAAGAGACCATCACACGGAACAGCAACGAGGTTATATATATATATATATATATATATAATAATAATAATAAAGTAAGTGAAAGATTTAATTAAATATTGTTCAGTTTCGGCCACGCATAGGATCCTCTCAATTTTCTTCAGACTGCATTATAATTATAATAATTAATATAATGATGGTGATATTCCAGAGCTGTTAAGTAGGAAGCGTTCAGTTTTACAGAAGATAGGAAATAAATATGTCTAATGTAATGAACGTTTAGGAGCTCATTGTTTCGCGATGATGGGAACAGAATAGAATTTTGGAGTTTAATTTTGTGGACCATTATCCGCCGACGAGTATAAAAGCTGAAAAAAAAATTGGGGAGGTAGCGTTTAATAGGATTGGGGATGAATGGAAATGAAAAATTTTATTAACTGAACAGTAATTCCTAATGCATGTAGCAGTAATAGTAGTAGTAATAATAATAATAGTAATATTGGTAGTAACAAGAACTTAAAAATACAATTAATGAAAATAGCCGTGTCATTGTTAAGTGGAGTTAATGTGACGTGTTTTATTCATTATTATTTTATTTTTTAGATTTGGGTTTTTTATTTGAGGGGAGGGGGGGGGGTAACAAAATATCGACCGTTTTGCTTTTTTTTTTCCCTAAATATTAGTCAAAAGTAATTTTATTTAAAACATAAACGTAGAAGTAATTAAATAATAGAAACAACCTTTTTTTCGATGTAGCCATAGCCTAGGATACAGGATGTCCAGAAAGTAATGGAAATTTTTTCTAATTAATGTATTCAATATGTATGGTTAATTATAATCCAAAACTATTCAAATTTCAAACTCTCTTACGTGTGGATCATCATTTGTTGGTACGATGCGTATTCGATGCTCTAATTCCGTTAGATCACTAGCAAATTGCTCTTGTGAAATGGAGTCCGTGACTCTGTTTCTCTGACGAAGTTCTGACAGACTACTGGGTTTGTCACAATACGCGAGTGTTTTAACATAGCCCCCGTAGATGAAAATCCAGAGAGGTTAAGTAAAGTGATTGAGGTGGCCATGCTGTCCGACCACCACGGCCTATCGAACCCCGAGAAAAGGTTGTCTAGAAAGTTGCGGACAGCAACGGCATAATAGAAAGTCTTGTTGAAAGATTACGCTTCTCGTGTCAACTCGAATAGTCCTTAGCTGGGAAAGAAAATGTATGTAACGGGTTAAGTATAGTTTACTCCGGTTACGCTACGATCGTCAAAGAAAAATACACTGTGACATAGCACACCAAACGTTAATTTTTGGTAAACCTCGTTTATGTTGATGCGTTTCATCGCTGGATTGGCCACCTCGATCATCTGACTTTAATCCCTTTGGACTTTTATCTTTGGAGTTATGTTAAAACACTCGTGAATCATGACAAACCCAGGTATCTGGCAGAGTTCCGTTAAAGAATCAGAAGTTATTGGATTCATTCCACACGAGCATCTTGATAATGAAGTTTGAGCGATGAATGATAGTTATCATGCGGAAGTGTTCTAAATTTGAAGAGTTTGGAAATGTAAACAATCATATATTTTGCATAGGTACTAATGAATAAGAAAAATGAGTAATTATTTTTTAAGCATTGTTTCTTGAACACAATTTTGCTTTAATTATACCTCTTAATACTAAAAGAAATTGGTACTTTGCTTTTTGTAAAATTCTAAGTACAGTAATTACTGTTGCATACTGTACGTATGTATGTATGTGCGTACAATTAATTTCACTATAGACTAACACTTATTAATTGTATGTCAGTAAGTACTTTATTATAGTCCATCAAGGTATGCTTGGGATTTTGAACTTGGCATATTTTCTCGTCCCTGATTAATAGTATTAATTATTAAAAAGAGAAGTTGAAAATACCGTAGTAGGTATCTTCACTGGCAGTGTTTCTCAACCTCGGGTTTGCGGGAGGTGCTTAGCTGGGCGGGGAGTCCCTATGCTTAGCAAAAGAGTCAACCTCTATGGAAACAGAATATACGAATGGTCAGAAGAAAACATGACATTTAACACCGAGAAATTTCAGCTCTTGAGATATGGTAGAAATGAGGAACTTAAACAGACCGCATATTATGCTCCAGATAGACAGGAAATTCAGAGAAGCACGAAAGCGATAGATTTGGGGATTATAATGACCGATGATGCGAAATTCGACGCACAAAATCAGATAGCGATAAACAAGGCAAAAAGAGTCGCGGAACAGGTACTAAGAAGAGAGCGCAAGAAAGCAACTCTCTCCTCCACCAAGCCAAGCCTAGAGGCGGGGCCACCAGCTTGACCTTCGTATGAAGGGAGACTAACGCACGGAACTGCTACTAGGTTACGAGGTTATGTATCTCTTTTCAATGTAAACGGGTTTCTGTTTGATGGGGTGAAAAAAAAGTTAAAAAAAAAAAAAAAATTCTTTTGCAACTTTAAATGGAGCTACGAACTTTTTTATATTAGGAAATCCACAGTTTAGAAGACATATGGCATCACTGACATATAGCGTCGATAATTGAATTAAATGAGTTTTAAATTATTTGCACTATATATATATATACACCGGGTGTCCGAGAATTATCTGTACAATTTTTGGCTGTTATTAAAAGTCAACCATGAAGTGTAGAAATTCCAGTGTTGTCCCATTTTACAGAGAAACTCATTAAGTTTTTTCTGATAACAAGTTTTGACAAGTTTTTTCTTTTTTGTACGCGGGTGACAGACATTAATGATTTAAAAGCAAGAATCACAGCTGCTATTGAGCGAATTGATGTGGATATGCTGCAGCGTACATGGCAACATTTGGATTATCGATTGGATGTTTTGCGAATCACTGATGGTGCACATATCGAATGTTTGTAACAACGTTACTTTAATAAAAGAAACTTTTGAAAATACAGATTTTAAATAATCTTGTTTAAGAATTTTACATGTGTTATCAAGAATTTTATTAAAAGATGAAATTGTACAGATAATTTTCGGACACACTGGAATTTCTAAAAAACTTGTCAAAACTTGGTATCAGAAAAACTTAATGAGATTCTCTGTAAAATGGGACAACACTGGAATTTCTACACTTCATGGTTGACTTTTAATAACAGCCAAAACTTGTACAGATAATTCTCGGACACCCTGTATATATATATATATATATATATATATATATATATATATATATATATATAGGCAACACTTTTGTTGGCTGATGAAGTAATTATGTAGTTCATTTATATTAGTGGTCAGTCACCCTTTGATCTTTTGATCATTAAGGAGGAGGAACAAAATTCATTACTTTTTCCTTTAATTATGAAAACAAATAAATGTCAGTGAATAATATTGCAATGACTAATAAGTATGGTACTTGCACAAAGGCATTGCATAAAACAAATTACAAATTGTTTGTTATAAATTAATTGTCAGTATGAATACACGATGTCAGAAACAACAGGTTGTAAATTACATTAAATTGTACAATAATGCAGTCATGATAAATGATACAAAGTGTGTTTGGACAGACACGAGAAAGTTGAATTGTTTATAGCGAGCGATGGAGTGCTTATAACGGGGTTTTAGGCGGAAGCTTAGCAAGGAGGGCCTATCAAGGTTATACCCCAATAAAGAGGGTCTACCTTCAACAAATTACAAAAGGCGAAGGACGGAATGCGGCAGCCTATTCACAACAGGAAAGTCAGTGAATTTAGTGTGGGCCCATTCACAAGAGCACTTTCCAGAGGGTTAAAGTACGCAAACGCGAACTCCTTAGAACGATGGCGGTAATGTAGACCGACAACCGAGAGATGCTTTCGGTGCAGTTTTTGCAGGAGGACTGAATTCGAAATTCAACTGAATTCGAAATTCAACTGAATTCGAAATTCAACTGAATTCGAAATTCAACTGAATTCGAAATTCAACTGAATTCGAAATTCAACTGAATTCGAAATTCAACTGAATTCGAAATTCAACTGAATTCGAAATTCAACTGAATTCGAAATTCAACTGAATTCGAAATTCAACGGAATTCGAAATTCAACTGAATTCGAAATTCAACGGAATTCGAAATTCAACGGAATTCGAAATTCAACGGAATTCGAAATTCAACGGAATTCGAAATTCAACGGAATTCGAAATTCAACGGAATTCGAAATTCAACGGAATTCGAAATTCAACGGAATTCGAAATTCAACGGAAGTCCCTTACAATATCGTGGGAATGTTAACTGGAAATTAACCTCGGAGTCAAGCTTCGATTAAAAAACTTTCGAAGTCAGACAAAGGCATCTTTGGTTGAACCTGACGCAGGTGCCTAGAAATCCTTCTTCAGAAACTGCTTTCTGCTGATAAGGAGAATATTTTTGAAGTCTCAAATCCCCTGTGATAATAAACTGCAGACGTTCTGGGGCTCTCGAGAATCTTGTACCAGCAAGCAAAAATTTCGTAAGAATAACTTCCACTTATGACCTTAGATACAAACTAAAGAAAGGTATTAACATTGTAGGCCTAAGGAAATGTTTATGTACGCCCTATATATATATATATATATATATATATATATATATATATATATATATATATATATATATATATATACACACATACAGTATATAGAGTGGTGACTGGCGAATAATAAATGTAATTAATGTTTGTTTGAAGTGACCACTGATCTTTCGATCGAAATAAATAAATGTAGTTAATAAAGGAGATTAATGAACTTCGTTGAATTTTCCTTCAGTTAAACAAAATAAGTTAATGATTAACTTCCCCAAAATGTTACAATTATGTGAAAATAAGTTACCGGTAACAGAATAAACGAGATTTGGAGTGAATGATGATGATTGATTGATTATATTTTGCAGCGCTTATTAGATGAATTACAAAGAACTGCGCACGAATGAATTACTGTTTACGGTTGTAAAAAAGAATTAGTCAAGTATGCCGATGAACGTCGTTAAAATGGTTGTTACAGCATGGTGGCAAGCAACTTGGAAAACTTGTAAAACCCTGAAAATTCCTTGAATATGATATTGACCCTGGAAAACCTAGAAAATGCTTGGAATTCATCCCTGGGGGTTATAAGTTTTGCTTATTACTGCAGGAGGTAGCATTCCTCTGGTCAGTTGACCTTAATTAAATGTTAAATTTGTCAATTTGACATTCATTAATATTATAATCTCGTATCAAGTCACTGTTACTAGGCAAGTATGGGTGTGGGCCTTGGTGGGTTTTCATTTTCTCTTCTCTTTTTGGCTATTTATAGGCAGTACAACCCATATTTTGCGAGTGTACCTAATGAAAAGAAGTCAGTTAATTAGTGAGAGTGGAGCAGAAGTTTTTTCTTTCAATTTCAATATTAAAACGTTGTTGAGAGGTAGAAATTCTTTATATATATATAAATAAATAAATTTTTTTCATTTCAACCAGGAAAATGACAAGAATTTATCCTGGATAACCTGGGAAATGCCTGGAATTTGATATAATGAATTGGCTCGTCACCCTGTACAGAGTTACAGGCCAACAAAAACCCTAAGATACACTCTAGGCTAGCCTAAGAAAGAAGTAGAAAAAATAGAAATAGCAAATGAAAATAAATAATACTGGAAACTTATACCACGCTTACACTTATAGTCATGTTAAGCTTTTCACGCGGGAATAGTAGTAACAATACAGAATAAAACAGACAAGGCTCTCTCTCCCTCCTCCGCCAGCCACTGCTGACAGAAAATAGCGGTGAAAAAATTTGTAGGAAAGTAGGGAAACGTACTAGGTGCACTCAATATATTTTGCCCCACCCTTTTTTCTTAGCTAAATAATAATAGGCCATGGGGCTGAAATGTCTTTTGGGCCGAAAGTTTGAACTTTCTGCGCTTCACATAACCGGATTTTTCCAGTTGAACCTCCCCTCCTCGTATAAAACCGCTTTTAAATGCCCTTTTATAAAACCGATGGTTAACGCAGTTTCGAAAATGGCGTCTGACAGTGATGTGCGTCGTAAACAGAAAGCCGTTATCGAGTTCTTAACCGCGGAGAAGGAAACAGTTGGAAATATTCACAAACGTCTACAAAACGTTTACTGAGATGATGATGATCGAAGCACAGTTGGACGCTGGTCTAAACGTGTGAGATCATCGAAGAGAAGGGAGAGCCAGCCTCGATGATGAGCCACGTAGCGGTCGCCCAGCATCGGTTGTAACATCTCACACTGCGCAACGTGCTAATAGCATCATTCGATCAAATCGGGGCGTCACATACATGGAGCTAGGAATTAGTGAAGGAAGTGTGAATACGATAATTCAGCAACTGGGATACTCAAAAGTGTGTTCATGGTTTGTTCCTCGCGAACTGACTGAAGATCACAAAGCCCAAAGAAAAGAAATTGCTTCCGAGTCGTTGGTTCGATACGAGACAGAAGGGGATGACTTCCTTTCACGAACTGTGACTGGGGATGAGACTTGGGTACACACTTTGAACCTGAATCAAAACGACAATCCATGGAGTGGCATCACGCTGACTCCCCACGCAATAAAAAGTTCGAAATGGCTCCCTCTGCAGGAAAGGTTATGGCCACCATCTTCTGGGACATGAAAGGGGTGATTCTGGTGGACATTATGAAGAAAGGACAAACAATCAACTCAGAGGTATATATTGCTACCCTACAGAGACTCCAGAGACGTATAAAGCGAGTTCGACCGGAGAGAAAACTGGAAGACGTCCTTCTTTTGCACGATAACGCAAAACCACACAACAGTTTGCAAACGAGAGAGGCCAATCACAAAAATGCGCTTGACTGTGTTACCCCACCCTCCATACAGCCCGGATCTGGCACCTTCAGACTTCCATTTGTTGGGCCAATGAAGGATGCTATTCGTGGAAGAAAGTTTCAGAGTGACGATGAGGTTGTTGTTGAGGTTGAGGTGGGTCCAGCGGAACCCAGCGGACTTTTACAGCAAGGAATAAAAGCCCTTGTTTTGAGGTGGAGCAAAGCCGTAGAAAAGGATGGAGACTCGTGGAAAAATAAAAATTTGTAAAAAGGTATGTAACTACTCGTGTACAAAATTTCTGGAACTTACGAGGAAACTTGGAAAGGAAAAAAAAAAAGGTGGGGCAAAATATATTGAGTGGTCCTCGTACAATGAAGAGAATTGCTTCAGAATTCATTCACACCATGCGTACACTTAGCTCGTGTATTCAGTTACGCATTAGGAGATAATGGAAAATAAAGGATAGCATGAATGCTAAATTACGTTGCTAATCAATATCACACATTTTTTAAAGAATTTTTTTTTTACTTATGTACAAGAAGTCATCATTTCGTCGTTGCATCATAAATTTCTCCGTAGCCTGCCAAAGCCACCGTACCTAGAGACCCTCTCAAAAATTTAGTTTTTATTGCCATCCATCCTGGAATTACTCAGATAAGGGAGCATTGATGATCCATAGGCACTTCCAGCTGGTTAGCGCGCACGAATTTAAGAATTCCCACGAAAATATGCACTAAGAAAATGATTTCTTCCCCCTTTTTTTCAAGGTGATTTATCATATAATCATTTATATTTCATCCTGCGCATAGGAATTACCTAGATAAAGTTGCACTGGTCCAGAGGGCACCTCCAGCTGGTCAGTTCCCCTTACTTAAGAATTCTTAATGCATAATGGGGAATAATAATAATGCAAAAAAAATTTCTTGTCAAATTTTGATATACAATATTTAAAACTAAAGTTCCATTCCTAACTAAATAGCTTCCCTGAAGCTATGACTATTCGGAAATTTTCTGAAGTTTGCAGGCTCTCGTGTCACTGAGGAGGTTGAGAACTTGAGAAGTGTGCATGCGAAATTGCGAAGGTATGCTATGGCGTCGTCTTCCAAGAACGAGGTATGCTCATACAAGAAAATGCCTGAACTATATATATATATATATATATATATATATATATATATTATATATATATATATATATATAATAAGCTTTGGTTAGCTTCCGCCGGAATTGTTCATTCTGACGAAGGTCAAGCTTTTCACTCCACCTTAGACCTACAGTTTAACGTGGAATCCGAACCACGGCCCATCAGCAGCCCAGCGTCTTAACCACTAGGCCACCTAGGGTATCCATTTATCTACCAACCACTTTCTTTATTGTGTGGAAGGATGAACAGCTGGGTTTTGCTGCGCGCCGGCTGCCGTCGGGTTTCGAACCCAGGGCCGATGGATTCGTAGTCAGCGACGCTAACCACTACACCACCGAGGCGCCTTATATATATATATATATATATATACAGGGTGGGCGGAAAGTAGCTCCCTATTTTGGATTGGTAAAAAAATACGTATATTATTCATTTATTTCAGAAAAATAATATGAAAAGGTAGGCATACATGGTAGGTTTTCTCTAAAATTCAATGTGGGCTCCAACTCTTTCCACCAGCTTCTGGAGCCGCCCAGGAATGGCGTCCACTGACTTTAGCAGGAACTCCGGCGGGATGGAGGACATGACTTCCCGAATTCGGTCCTCCAGTTCTTCCAATGTCCTCGGTTTGGTGCGGTAGACTTCTTCCTTTACCCACCCCCAAAGAAAGAAGTCGCACGGTTACCGCTGAAAAACGGCAGAATCGGTTCAGTGTAACGGTGTGGTGTGGTATGACCTCAGATCAGGTTGTGGGCCCATTCCTTCTGCGCAACACCATGAATGCTGAGCGGTACCTTGCTATGTTGCGAAACGAGGTCTGGCCGGTTGTCAGCACATGGGAGAACATCGACGATCTGATATTTATGCAAGATGGCGCCCCTCCGCACTTCGCTCTTGTTGTCCGTGAGTGGCTGGATGCCCACTTCCCTGGGCGTTGGATGGGTCGTCGTGGTCCACATCAATGGCCAGCCAGGAGCCCCGACTTGACACCGTGCGACTTCTTTCTTTGGGGGTGGGTAAAGGAAGAAGTCTACCGCACCAAACCGAGGACATTGGAAGAACTGGAGGACCGAATTCGGGAAGTCATGTCCTCCATCCCGCCGGAGTTCCTGCTAAAGTCAGTGGACGCCATTCCTGGGCGGCTCCAGAAGCTGGTGGAAAGAGTTGGAGCCCACATTGAATTTTAGAGAAAACCTACCATGTATGCCTACCTTTTCATATTATTTCTTCTGAAATAAATGGATAATATACGTATTTTTTTACCGATCCAAAATAGGGAGCTACTTTCCGCCCACCCTGTATATTATATATATATATATATATATATATATATATATATATATATATATATATATATATATATATATATATATATATATATATATATATCGAAAGTGGTTCTTGTTCTGTTCGAACGGATGCCATGTTCTGGAAATATTCAGGAAAGATCGTCCATCAAACACCAAATTATCGAAATCTGAAACTTAACATTAAATTTGGTCAGGTCAAGTTAAATAGGTGAAGTCAAATTTGATTTCGATGAATTGATGTTTGGTCGATTTTTTTACTTGTTTTCGAGAAAATATTCCTTTTCTCCATTGTGTGTCAGTAAAATTTGAAATTCACTGGCCAAACATTTTTGTTCACGACAGTTTGATAACATGATTCTAACGGAAAAAATCTCGGATGGAATGCATATGCCGAGGAGATTAAAAGTAATTTTCAAATTAGCATTTATTATTATTATTACAGTATTATTAAAATTATATTTATATTGTAACCATGTAGTTCCGCACGCCGATCTCTTATTACGCGAAAGTCAGGCTCGTACCTCTTCCGTAATGGGGTTACGTCGTGGCCATATCGTCTCGCGGCTTACCGTTAGATCAGCTGTGGTAAGCGACATTGGATCTTGCGAGTAATTGCGTGGGTCACCGTTCTCCGCGTCCGGACGACGTTGCGACTCGTGGTTCGGATCCCACGTAAAGTTATAGGTCCTCTTCGACACATGACCTTACCTTCAAGGAGGAGGTTAAATTAACCCCAAACCATCCCCATCATCATCATCCGCCATCATCGTACCTCGTTCATAATCAGAAGTACTTTCGTCACACTACTCAAATTAGTAATACGAATAAATGAATCCACTTAACCGGATTCGCGAAATGCGCTCCTGCTGCTGTTAGATTAACCTTTCCCTCTCTCTCTCTCTCTCTCTCTCTCTCTCTCTCCTTTAAACGTATGGCACTATTGTATCCCATCTCCCACCTTCTTAATTATGAAGAACAGCGACGAGGATGACGGCGACAGCAGGAGTCTTAACGAGTGTGAGGATGACGGCGCGTGAGCAATTCGACGTTGGACGGACGAGAAAGAATATCGTATCAATGAATTTTGGGAGTCGCGTTTTGGGGATAAAGGCCCTTACCCCCGAGTGGAAACTGGCGAAAAAGGGGGTTCAGACCCCTTTCGGATTTCCCCCTTGTCCCCCTGTTCTCCCTTGGTTCTCCCTTCTCTCCTCCCCCGACTTCCGCTGCTGTAGCTCTTCCCCCAACTTCCACCGCCTCCGCTGACTCTTTAAAAGAAGGGGTCTATACAGCCGGTCCTGAACGCAAGTCGATCCTTATTGGACTGCAGTAGCTGACGGTGTCTCCTGTAGAAGGTGCCGCGTCTCTGAGACACCTCCCGAAGGCGGTGATGATGTGCGTTCTCTGGAGACACCTCTCCTCAGAGGTTTCTCTCTCTGTCTCTCTCTCCGTTATTTCGTTTGAGGAGAGTCAAAGCGGATTAAATATTTTTCAAACGACTCTTTAATTTTTAGCTGTGTTTAAAAGAACTTGTTCTTGGCGTCATTATATATTATATATATATATATATATATATATATATATATATATATATACCATTGTCCGCGCGCGATGTGCTTGCCTTGCAAACTTATATTGTTATTTTCGTGTGTGTGTGTGTGTGTGTGTGTGTGTGTGTGTGGTGTGTGTGTGTGTGTGTGTGTGTTTTACTCGTAACTTAACGAAGTTGCTTCGTG
Organism: Bathynomus jamesi; assembly: GCA_023014485.1. Classification (NCBI taxonomy): domain Eukaryota; kingdom Metazoa; phylum Arthropoda; class Malacostraca; order Isopoda; family Cirolanidae; genus Bathynomus; species Bathynomus jamesi. The sequence continues at coordinate 11,915 of JAJOZX010002893.1, read as the reverse complement.
TTGAAAAACAGAAATTGGTGTCAGTAGCAAAACGGCAGAGAAACTGTGATACACTTTAAAAAAAAAAAAAAATTAGCCAACGTTACGTATCTCGTTTGTATTTAGATGTAAAAAAGATATTTACAAAAATGTAGTTTTAGTCAATAGACTTTTGGTGTTTTTCTTTTTTTAAGTGAAAAGTGTTTGCATTTGTAACGTATTTGCTCTGTTTAAAACCAATGACTTCCATGGAGTCACGTACAGTAAATCTAAATAACTGTGTCGTAAACTTATATATATATATATATATATATGTGTGTGTGTGTGTGTGAAAACGTGCAGTCATTTCATGGAAGGTCTAAAAGTTTAAAGCATTACTTACGTAACATTATCTAACGAAACCAACCAAATCACTTCACGAAGTGATTAAGAGTCACAGGCATTACAAGAAATGCCTAAAACGTTTAGGCATTGCGTCAAATGACTGGTTTCATAGGTTGACTGTAACACACACACACACACACACGTATATGTATGTGTGTGTAATATAATATGTAAATTTTAATATACATTCTGTACATTTATTACCATATATATATATATATATATATATATATATATATATTGAAGATAAAAGCAAGTTCTATTTTAATGGCACGAACAGATGCGTCCGACTTTTAATTAATTTCTTTATGAGGTTGCTTTCGTTTCAATGTGTGCCGTTTTCGACTTTATTCGGTTTAGGTTTATCTCCTCTCACGCTGGGAGGGATGCTGGCACGAGGGGAAAAGATTCTATCCTTTATTTCATTATTATTTCTTTGTATATATATTTATTTATTCAATTTGTTTGTTTGTTTGTGTTTGAACTTCGCGTTTGAGAGTTTTGTGATTATTATTCGTGTCGTGTTTGTGAATGTCTCTCGATAGTCTTGTTAAAATATGGAATTTTTTTTTTTTTTTTTTTCAGTAATTTAGTAGAAGCGGAAGTTAAAAAGTCATAATTATGTTTTGTGGGTCATTTAAAAAAAACCCCTTCGTAACGGCAAAGGTCGCGCGAAGGAAGGACCTTTATACAGTCTTACGAACTATCCGTCTCCGGGTCACTACATCGTCCGGAAACGGAGGACGCCCGTCTTCCATCAGACTACTAATCAGACCCAACGTCCCTTAACTTCGCCGAGTTAATTTCCGGAATCGGTGTTGCGACGTGCCCACGACGTATCCCAGTTCATAAGTAATTTCGTGAATGGCGTTTAACTTAGTTTGGTTATTGTTGCGTTTTCTCGTTGTGACGTTTAAGTTTAGAAATGATCCGTAGATTGCGGGAATGAAGGAATCGCAAGTTGACTGTTTAGTTATACCGAGAAAATTCGTTTAAGACTATTTAAATAGTCCAAACGACGAAGCACGATGTACAATTGATTAAAAAAAGTTTTATTCTTAAACTCCTTCGTTTATTACCTATAAGTATTTGTAAGAAACCTGGACCTTCACGAAGATGACTTTTGTCACCGGCTGTACTAATACATTATTAAATACTTCGTATGATTCAGAAGTGAATTGTGTAAACATTTTATAGTATTTTTGACACAATTCTCTCTATTTCTGTGGGATCATATAATTCCTATCAGTACTAAATACTTTTGTTTTATTAATTACCAGTGTGTGTGTGTGTGTGACATTAAGATGGCGGAGTCACGTATGTTAGAAAATCTTTGTGTGTGTGTTGCATTACGATGGCGGAGCATATATGTTACTGTAACAAAATGTTAGTTACACTCGTACATGTATGTGTGCGTATGTGTTTGAGAGAGAATGAATGAATTTCGTTTGGTCATTGGAACCGGCTGTGTTGCCTGTGAGCTCGTTTGGAGACTTAAAATGACTTCCCAACCAACCTACTGTTTCCTCTTGATCTCCAGGAATGACTTTTCATCCATTATGTAAAGTTTCCATGCATGCAGTTTCCGTTCTTATTTGACGGTTCGCCATCTCTTTAAATAGGTAGAAAGAGGAAATTATTAAAAAATAGATGAGTGGTAATAATAGTGATAAAAATTACATAATAAAAATGTTAAAAAATTTAAGGAAAAAGTAAATTACAGCCATGATCACGGCACCAAATTTTTTATTTTTTTTAAATCGTTACGCGGTTATGCTTTAATGACAAGTCTTATTAAAAAGGTAATTTTAATACATTCTGAACAGTTGATTCACTGGATTTATTTTTAGAGATAATTTTATATATACAGGGTGTCCCATAAGTCTGGTCTCGTAGGAAAATTTATTTTAAATTGAATTTACAATAGGCATATTAGCCATTGCGTGTTATTCTACCCGCAACAAAAAAAGGTCCCAAGACGAGACATCAATTTGAACATTTGTTTTAGTTCTAATATATTACTTTTGGAAATTTAATTTAAAATAAATTTTCCTGAGATCGGACTTATGGGACACCCTGTATATATATATATAATTATTACTGTTCAAAAGTTTGAAAACACCAGTGGTACATGGGTATTTATACCGATCACCAATCGTATATGTACATTTTGAATGAGATAGTAAGGTATTATTATTATTAGTGCACCCCCCCCCCCCCTCCTTTGCCCTTATAACAGACTGGACTACGTTAATAATGGTGTCAGTGTATTTCTGTACCACTGATGGTGGAATATTCATCCAGATATTGTACAGGCCTTTCCGCAGTTGCTCAATATTAAATGGCTTCAGTTTATCCTCCTCATTGTCTATATACTAGTCCTATATAACCTCAGTTGGATTTATGCCAGGGCTTTGTGATGGCTATTTCATAATTTTTAGTTCCCTCCTTCGCCGTGAAATACATTTTTACAATCCGTGCCCCGTGTTTGGGTCGTTATCTCGTTGGAAGATGAACCCTTGTCCAATTAAACGCCTTTCATCTGGCACAACGTGCAGTTGAAGAATTCGCTCGTACTTCTCTCCAATTAGAGTACCATCGATTTTCACAAAGTAGTGTCAACTCCAGATGAACTTGTGAACCTCCAAACATCGATAGATCTCTCTCCATACTTTATTGTTGATTGTAAACACGCATTATTTTATATCTCACCCCGTCGCCGTCGTACGTACTGTCTTCTTTTAAAACCAACACAGAATAAAAACTTCGCGCAACCTCCTATAAATATACGCATTATCTTCTATTTTCTCAATTCACTCAAAAAAAGTTTTAAACTTCGTGTCTTATCTACCAACAGAAGTTATATATCATTAGAAGAAGTTACTCCATCATCCGAAAAGAAGCTTTGATACCCAAAAAGTAGGAAAAACTTCCTTAGAATGCGTCCTTAACAAAAAGTTATTTGATCTAAATTAAAAAAGTTTTATTTTGAGTCTCAAAGATTTCAAATTTTGACTCGTCTGTACACGGAACTTTCGCCCAATTAGTCGACGTCCACTGGGCATGATCTCGTGCATATTTTGCCCCGTTAGACTTCTCTCCCGGTCTCGGGTATGGTTTTTTGGCAGCAACTCTTTCGTGCAATCCTGCTTCCAGCAATCGATGTCGTATTGTTACGGCCGAAACGTTAAATGCCCTGTGAGGAATTAAAATCCTGATACAAACTACGACTCTCTCGTCTTCTATCTCTTTGGCACGTAATTTTCACGTGCTGGTTTCGAGAGTGTCATTTTTCTTGGCCTTCCTTTTCGTGGTCTGCCTTTAGTTGAGCCTGTTTCAAGATGGCGTTTGATAATGCCCCACAACCCCTTTACAGAAATGTCCAAATTTTCGCAATTTCTCTAATAGTATATACTAGCAAAAGGTCGGCGCTACGCGCCGATTTTGCTAGATCTGCGGTGCTTCGGCTGAATTGTGGGCCTACGGCGTATTTTTTTTGAACATCAGTAGCCCTTTATCTGGATATCATTCCTATTCCTCTCACCTTGGGCCTCAGTAATTGGGGTGCCTGCGGCCTTCCAGTTACTGGCAAACCAATTATTCATTCAATAAAACTACAGAAAAGAACGCAGCCATGAAAATCTAAAGCTTCACAAATCTTAATACAATGAGCTCGGATTTGAAGCCTAAGATTTTCATGACTGCGTTCATTTCTATAGTTTTATTGACCAAATAACTGAACCGACAGTAATTGGGGGCCCTGCGGCCCGCCAAATCATAGTTTTCATTGATTTCGAGTGCATCAATAATATTGTTATAGTGTTCCATTAGTTGTGATAAGCATGATCTTCCTGACCGGAATCGATGTTGGTTATCATTTTTTTTTCTGAGTTTCCCCATTAACCCCACCCCCTCCCCCATTACCCCACCCATCTCCCCCAATACCCCCTCCCCCACCCTCCCCCATTTACCCCACAATTTTTTTTCTGAGTTTCCCCATTAACCCCACCCCCCCCCCATTACCCCACCCCTCTCCCCAATACCCCCTCCCTCATTACCCCCACCCTTCCCCCATTACCCCCAAGGGGGAAGGGGGCTGGCACCTTGCAAAGGATTTACTTTAATTTTTTTTGGTTACATATATATCGTATATCGCATCTATTTTTCTGAGTTTCCCCATTAACCCACCCCCTCCCCCATTACCCCACCCCCCCCATTTTGTGCCAAAATTATGATTAAAAATGAAGAAATGGGAAGAACTGTACCCCTAAAAGGGGGGGCAGGATTTATGTTCTGGAATTTTTTTTTAGCATGGGCACTGCACAATAAAAAGACGCATCGAATGGTGAAAACCGCATTGTTCTACACCAATTGTAGCGACCTGTAGGTGTGCGCAAAAAAACTGTTACATATATAAGGCTTCATTTCTGAAATAGTATATTAGATCTGTTCTCGTAAAGTCACGATCTTTATGCGAACATGTTCCGGTATCTGCCGTACTGGAGCCAATGCATGTAAAAAAATCAGTTCAATCCACCTGTAAAAGAGTTCAAGACACTCATTATTTCGATACATGATGAAAAGAAAACTAGGAATGTTTATAAAACATTACGTAACACAATTATACTGGAAACATTCTACAGGGTGATTCACTCGCTGGTAGCCCCAGAATGAATCACCAGTGAATCACCCTGTATAAACAAAACTATTCTACTGTAGTTAAGAAAAAAATTAAAAATGTTACCCTAAATAGATTTTCATGAAAGAACAAGGGATAACATACCTGCGTGATGCAGTTGTAAGAATGCTTTCAGATAGTTAACCGATAACCTTGTAGTTACTGTTTATATTGCGCATGCGTAACCTGGTAAAGCATAGTTTTGCTATTTAGGAACATTTGTGGGTGAATTTTTGTGGCGTATCAAAATTTTTGAACAGCAGTAATATATATATATATATAAATTATAATATATATATATATATATATATATATATATATATATGTATGTGTGTGGGGGGGGGGGGGGGTACAGTCAAAGTGTGTAACCAGCCATTTCGCATAATGGCTGAAGCTGTCATTTTACGAAATGGCTGTTTCACTTGGTCATTTCGCAAAATGACTAAAATCTTCAGCCATTACGCGAAATGGCTGAAATTCCACCTTGGTCATTTCGTAAAAGATCATTTACCCAGTTAGGTCAACTGTATGCCCTTGACAATTGGTTAGGTTAAGTTGTGTTATTTTCGTTAGTTTTAACGAAAATAACACGACAACCTAACCAATTGTCAAGGGCATACAGTTGACCTAACCGGGCCTTCAATGGCGGCCTTCAATGGCGGAGTGAAAACCTCTATATTGAAAATTCAAATTTAAATGTGTATTTGAAGAGTGTTTCTCACTTACTTGAACAGACCTGTGGCTGTATGTATGTTTTAGCAGATTTAGTTAGTTAAATAAAGGTTTCCAATTTTATTGTGATGTTTATTATTTCTATGAATTCATGACAAAAGTCATTTTAGCCATTTCACGAAATGACCAAGGTAGAATTTCAGCCATTTCGCGTAATGGTTGAAGATTTTAGTCATTTCGCGAAATGACCAAATGAAGCAGCCATTTCGCGAAATGACTAAAAGTTTCAGCATTACGCGAAATGGCTAAAAGTTTCAGCCATTACGCGAAATGGCTGGTTACACACTTTGACTGTAACATATATATATCTTAAAACTTGATAATCTCGGATTATTTTGGTTTTTGCAAACTGAGACTAAACATTAGCTGCACATCCGTTCAACCGTTACACACACACACAATAAATATATATATATATATATATATATATATATATATATATATATATATATATATATATATATAGCTGACAAAAGTAAATAGACACCACGATGATTGCCCTCAAGAACAAATGGCAAAACTCATCACTGGAATTTCAGAACGTGTGTCAGTTTCACATAATGGAAAAGGGAAAGCAACACGATTCTAAATATATTCATTCAATAAATCTGGTATTATTTATTGAGTTTTTTATCAAATCAAAGACTGTAAAATCTGAAGGTGCCGATTTACTTTTGTCAACCCTCTGTGTGTGTGTGTATATATAATATATATATATATATATATATACACACACGTAATAACGAGCCAAACTGAGATCTATAGGCTTATTTAGGCTAGTAACAGTATAGGCTTATTTAGGCTACTCGTAGCTGTCACATATCGTATGAGTAATGAGCATGACTGCGCCGCTTTCAGTTTGTACTCAGGAAGAACAGAGATCCGTGGTTCGTTTTTGTGGGCAGAAGGTGTGAAAGGAGCTGAAATTCACACGCGTTTATGTGCTCAGTATGGGAATAATGCGTTACCACGGCGGTGTGTGTACGAGTGGATTCAAATGTTCAAGGAATGTCGGACGTGTGTGACAGACGCTCAGGACGACCGTCAACATCAACCAGTGGTGTCAAGCAGGAAGAAGCCAGAGCCATGATTTTCGATGACAGAAGATTAACAATAAAAGAAATTGCATCTTCATTAGACATCAGTCAAGGGTCAGCCTATTCGATGGTTCATGACATTCTTGGCTTTCACAAGGTTTGTGCAAGATGGGTGTCCAAACAGTTGACAGAAGAGCACGAGCGTAATCGTATGGACGTCTGCTCTCGTCTTTTGGTGCGGTATTGTAATGGTGAAAACTTTTTGGAGCGCATTATCACTGGAGATGAAACCTGGATCCATCACTATGAACCAGAAAGCAAACGACAGAGCATGCAATGGAAACATCCAACATCTCCCGTTGCAAGGAAGTTCAAGCAGCCGTCAGCAGGTAAAGTTATGCTAACACTGTTTTGAGATACACGAAGCCCTATACTTGAACATTATCTAGAGCGTGGAACTGCAGTAACAAGTGCATCGTATTCTGACATGCTTCGGAATGAGTTAAAGCAAGCAATTCGCACAAAACGGAGAGGGAGATTGTCGGAAGGTGTTATTCTGTTACACGACAATGCGCGCCCTCATACCGCTGCACAGACTAGAAAATGCCTTCAAGCACTTAAATTTGAAGTTCTCGACCATCCAGCCTACAGTCCAGACCTGGCACCTTCGGATTTTTTACCTGTTTGGACCACTAAAAGACGCTTTGATAGGTCAGCGATTCCAAGGCGATGATGACCTGAAGAAGGCGGTGCATGACTGGCTACGCACACAGCCAAAAACATCCTTTTGTGATGGCATTAGGAAGCTTGTAGATCGCTGGACTAAGTGTATTGAGAAACGGGGAGACTATGTTGAGAAGTGATGTGTTTATAACACTGGTATGCATCAATTTTGTTATCAAGGGTTTTGTAAGTGATTCTTATAGAGTTTTTCCTGCTGATTTCGAATCTGCAATCCGTTTTTCTCAATCAGCTCAGGTTATCCGGCTATGGCCTCATAAGTAAAATAGAATTTTTCGTGATTTTGTCAAAGCGGAATTGGAACAGTAACATCTATCATCACTTGTTTCACTTGTATAATATCTTTTTTTACTTTTCAGGGATATAGATAAAATATTTCATAATGAATAGAGCGTGTAAAAATGATCCCAATAGATTCTGCTACATATGTGGGACGGTTACCATGCCAAATAACCAGTCCCAAATCACTAAATTTGTGAAGACAATGTATAGAGCATACTTTGGAATTAAGCTAGGGGACCAGGACAAAAATTTCGCCCCTCCATCGACCTATTTCATATCTTACCGACCGCAGCCTTCCTCACGAGCCGCCACTGTCTGAATGCTGCTTCTATTTCATATGCAAGTTTTATATCCATGTTTCTGTGTTTCTATTTTCAGGAGTTAACAAGAAGAATAAACACATTGTTGTATACCCTGACATTCCTTCTGCTATGAGACCTGTACCCCATGGTCCTGGAATTCCAATACCCGACCCACCTCAACCCTGGACTTCGATGATTCCGATGATGAATCAATGACCAATGCCAATGACCAGTCCCAGTCGTATATACCTCAAAATACCGCTTCAAATGAGCCGAGGCCTCTCAACCAGGCCAAACTTAATGATCTTACCAGGGATTTAGGACTTTCCAAATTAGCTGCCGAGATCTTGGCTCACGACTTCGAGAGGACAACTTGCTGGCTCCGGGAACAACATTCTCCTGGTATAGGAAACGAGAGGAAGAATTCCGCAAGTTTTTTGCAGTGCACGAAAATACCTCTTCCTTAGTGTACTGCTGCAATGTTGAGGGGCTAATCGAATCCCCTTGGGCCTGCCATATAACGCATCAGAATGGAGGCTATTTATAGACTCGTCTAAACGAAGTTTGAAAGCAGTACTTCTCAACATTGGGAATAGGGTTGCATCAGTCCCTGTAGCACATTCCGTACAACTTACTGAGAGCTACGATAACATGAAAATTTTACTGGATGCTCTCGTATACGACCAACATAACTGGAGGATCTGTGGAGATTTGAAGGTAATACTAATATCATAAGTAAACTATTGCTATTGACTATGTTGTTTTTCCAAAGGTTATTTGAGAGCGTATAAGAACACTTAACTTCCCCACAGAAGTGATACAGTCCAATGCATAGATTTTTTTATCTGATAGAACAAATTCTCTAAATTCTTTAAATATTTTTCATTTTTTTCAGATTGTGGCATTTGTATTGGGAATGCAAGGGGGATACACGAAATACCCATGTTTCCTCTGCAAATGGGATAGCCGAGCGGATGAGAAGCACTATGCACAGCGTGAATGGGCATCCAGAGAGAATTTTGAACCTGGGTCGCATAATGTCGTTTCAGTGCCCCTTGTACCACCAACAAAAATTTTGCTCCACCACTTCATATTAAGCTGGGCTTGATGAAAAATTTCATCAAATCAATGAATAAGGAGGTTCAGCATTCCGATATCGAGAGTAAATTTCCTCATATATCTGATGCTAAACTAAATGCTGGGGTTTTTGATGGTCCTCAAATTCGAACTTTGATCAAGGATACTCAGTTCGAAAACGCAATGACTCCAACTGAGAAGAATGCCTGGCAGGCATTCAAATCAGTTGTCACTGATTTTCTTGGCAAGCGTAGAAGTCCAGAATACGAGTCCGTTGTTGAAAACTTGATGGAGGCTTTCAAAGCTCATGGGTCGCGCATATCCATAAAAATGCACTTTTTGTGGTCCCACTTGGACTATTTTCCTGAAAATTGCGGGGATTATAGTGAGGAACAGGGTGAACGATTTCACCAAGATATCAAAATAATGGAAGAGAGGTACCAGGGAAACTGGGATATCAATATGCTGGCGGACTATTGCTGGTGTTTGAAGCGAGACGTGCCCGAAGAAAAACACAGACGGAAAGCCAAAAAAAACTTCATTCCTTCCTCAATAAACTTTTTTCCATATTCATTGTATGAATAAAAGTATTTATTCACACATGTTTTCATTTTTCACGAGTGTTCTTATAATATTACTCGTATCTACAGTTGTAAGCTAAAAAAAATCAATAAATTTGGGGATAAAATTGGACTTATAATAAATGGCCAATAGAGAAAAAACCTGACCTGATTGAGGAAAACCAATGTCATTTTCGAATTCAGCATGGTCGAATTATATAATATGAGTTGAAAAAACCCTCACAGCAGACAAAAAAATTTCATATGCATCCAGTGTAATCTATCAGATGTGAAAATAAAAAGTGCGGATACTTATTGAATCACCCTCGTGTGTGACTGTGTGTGTGTGTGTGTGTATATATATATATATATATATATAACGATCGAAACATGCACCGTTACAGTACGTAAATGTGTGTGTGTGTGTTCTTGGCTACCCTACAGAACCGCAACAACCTTTATGATATAGATAGAGCCCATCGCGAAATTTGCAGTGTTGCCCAAGTTTCCCACTTAAAAAAAAAGAAAAGTGAAAATCATTAAATATAAAAAAGGGTATGTAATGAGGTTAAGTTTAATATAGGTTTGGTTAAGTTAATTGGGTTATTTAGATTACTGTATAGTACATATCGTAATCCACAGTTGAATATGAAATTGTCGCGATTTTGTAAGATAGCCAAACATTGTGTGTGTGTGTGCCGACCGAATTTAATCAGGAATTACGACGGTTGAGAGAGAGAGAGAGAGAGAGAGAGAGAGAGAGAGAGAGAGAGAGAGAGATTGTAAATTGAGACTGTCAAGAAGTCAGAAGCGTTTAGCGTCTTCTGTCTTCGCACAGGTGCTGTCAACCCCTTTTTACTCCTTTCTTCCAAATTTTATATATATATATATTATATATGTGTTTTTTTTTACTGTGTGTGTGTGTGTGTGTTTACTGACGGAATTAGTTTGATATGCCTAAACATAATGTGTGCCATTAAATATAGGCCTATGTATAATGCCTATAAATTTAATTTGTCCCTTACTTTTAATGCCAAGTTGAAGTTGACCTGAATCCCCTCCCGCACGTGGTGCCACTGTCAGCAGTCTTCAATTACTGTTGATTGACCACCTCGTACATAATTGCTGCCGCCCGTCTTCTAATTAATGTGAGGGGAGATGATAATTGGATTTTCTTTTAAATGCTCATTTTATTTTTTATTTTAGTTTGGGGGGGGGGGGGGGGCTTTAATAATGAAATTTTGAGTGCCACTAATGCTTTGCATGCATTCATGCAGAAACCAGTTTAAGATAAGTTCATATGAAGGCTGCCTTTATGTGTAACATTTTAAGATTTTCCCATCGGATGCCAGTGAACGAAGATGGCGTTTTTTTTTATTCCGAAAACTGCAAGGTGGTGCTACGCCGTTTCCTTGTTTAGTTTTTTTTTAGTACGTTAAAAGTATCCACTAAACTCGTAACTACTCGTAACAATAATCCAGCAGTTAAGGCAGTTGCATTCGTCTGGCCTGAGCTCTGTGCCGGTTTCTGGCCCTCCTGATTGTCTATTATTAACTGCAGGTGATCTGTAATACTGTCGTTATGGAACTCTGGTGCAAGGTTTCCCAAATTTATTTTTTTCTGTGCCACCTACAGCCAGGGGCGTAACTAACGGGGGGAAGGAGGGCATGCCCCCCTACTTTTGAACTGGGGGGAATAATATAGGTTTCGTCCCCCCGAACTTTTGATCTAAGTTAGCTTACGTGAAGGAAATATTTAGTTCTTGAAATAATCTATGATGAGTAAATGTTTAATTCTATTAGTCCTATTAGTATGCTGGAAAGTATTACTGATTCAGTACTAATACTGCAGTGATAGATACTTTAATGAGACATCTAGTTATTTTTTACTTTAAATATTACATATATTGTTTTCCTTTAATGTTAAGTATATACTTGATATACATAAGGTAGTTGTGAAAATGCTTCTTTGATTTTCCTATTACCATCATAAATATAGATCATTCTCTAAATCATAGTATTTTAAGAGCATCATTTTGCTCGCAAACACATTACCTACGGGATGCAGCACAGAAATTCATCGCAGGATTAGTTGCCCCCCACCCCCCACCCCAACTTTTGAAAGCTAGTTAACGCTCTTGTCT
>JAJOZX010002892.1:302500-596444 GCA_023014485.1 Bathynomus jamesi | reverse complement strand
GTAGCTTTGCATTCTCATTGAAGGATCAATTTTGTAGCCCTTGCTTGTACTCTTCTAACCTTTCTATGTCCTTCCTGAGGGATGGAGACCAAAACTGCGCACAGTATTCCAGTTGAGGTCTGACTAGAGAATATAAAGAGACATTACAGTCTCCTTGTTCCGAACTGGAACTGTCTTTTAATATAACCTAATAATTTTAAGGCCCTCTTTTCGACTTCTGCACAGTGCTTCGACGGTTTCAGATCGTTGCTGATATAGACTCCTAAGTCTTTCTCTAGATCGGTCTCAGTCAAGTCCTTCCCAAGAGAGAGTAATCAGTCTTTGGGTTTTATAACCTATGTGCATACCTTACATTTGCCAAGTTGAATGGCATCTGCCAAGTAGCAGACCATTCGCCCAACCTGTCAAGATCGTTCTGAAGCGTTCTTACGCCCTCTCAGTACTACACTACTTCCTAATTTCGTATCGTCTGCAAATTTGGAGATTGCACTAAGAAGCCCGACGTCTATATCGTTAATATAGATGATAAAAAGTAAAGGACCCAGCACGGAACCATGTGGGACACCACTGGTGACGGGCGCCCACTCTGAAGCCACTCCATTTATTACCACTCTCTGCTTTCTATCTCTTAACCAATCTTCAATCCAGTTGGAAACGAGCCCAGTGATTCCTAGTCCTTTGACTTTAGCTATCAATCTAGCGTGAGGGACTTTGTCAAAGGCTTTTTGAAAGTCGAGATACACTATATTTATTGCCCTACTTGCATCGTACAGTGTATGCATATTATGGAAAAACTCTAACAGGTTTGTCAGACAGGATCTACGTCGCCTAAATCCATGTTGAGAATAAAAAATTAGATTGTTAGATTCAAAGTGATACACAATACGTTTTGTAATGATGGATTCCAACAGTTTGCCGACAACTGATGTTAAACTGATTGGGCGATAATTACAAGGATTTTCCCTATCACCCTTTTTAAAGATAGGTGTTACATTTGCTAACTTCCAGTCGGAAGGAACTTTCCCTAACTCGATTGATTGTTTGAATAAATTGATTGATTGTTTGAATAACTCGACAGAGGAACTGTTCACAACTTCTGAAGGTAACCTGTTCCATGTGTCACAGATCTTATACGTAAAGTAATTCCCACACACACTAGTCCTAAACCGTTTGAAATCCAACTTCCAACCATTGTTGCGAGTTGGGTTATCATTTAAACTAAACATGCTTCTAAAATCGACATTGTTGAACCCACGTAAGAACTTGAAAACCTCGTTGAGTTGACTGCACAACCTCCGAGTTTCCAGCGAAAACAAATTCAGGGCGCGGAAGCGTCGATTGTAGCCCATATGCCTAACGGAAGGGATTAACTTTGTGGCCCTCGCCTGCACTCGCTCCAGCCTCTCAATATCTTTCCTGAGGGTGGGCGACCAAAACTGCACAGCATACTCCAGGTGCGGCCGAACCAGAGAATTGTACAGAGATAGCACAATCCCCTTGTTCCGAAATCGAAATTGCCTCCTGATATAACCCAACAACTTCTGGACTTTCTTTTCCACCTCTACGCACTGTTCGGTAAACTTGAGGTCGCTACTAATTAACACACCCAAGTCCTTTTCCAAATCGGTGGCCTCGATATTACTCCCGAACATAAAGCAGTTCGACTTGGGATTGGCGTAGCCAATGTGCATCACCTTGCATTTGCCCAAGTTAAACGGCATTTGCCATTTTTCGGACCACTCTCCTATCCTATCTAGGTCCGCACGCAGTTGCTCGATCGCCTCTGGCGTCCCAATATTGGCCCCAAGCTTGGTGTCATCAGTGAATTTGGCGATCCTACTGACGATGCCACCGTCAATATCATTTATGTAAATGATAAACAACAGTGGCCCCAAAACGGAACCCTGAGGAACCCCGCTAGTGACAGAGGCCCAACCCGAACTAGCCCCTTTAATTACAACCCTCTGCCGCCTATTCTTCAGCAAGTTTTCAATCCACCTACCTACTTCCCGACCGATACCCAGCGCGCGCACTTTGGCCATTAGCCAGCGGTGAGGTACCTTATCAAAGGCTTTCTGAAAGTCGAGATAAAATATATCAATCGCCCTACTCTTATCATACTCACTCAACATTACATGGAAAAACTCGAGCAAATTGGTGAGACACGACCTATGCCGTCTAAAGCCATGTTGGGAGTCCCCAAGCAGCTTGTAGGAATCCAAATGGTCAACGATCCTATTATCCCCTCTAATAATTTACCTACAACTGAAGTGAGAGTAATGGGACGATAGTTCCCTGAACTTTCGTGATCCCCTTTCTTAAAGATAGGGGTCACGTTGGCTTCCTTCCAGTCACCAGGCACCTGGCCCGTCTCCAACGATTTGTTGAAGACTGTAGCCAGGTGGGGAGCCACCTGGTCGCGCACCTCCCGCAACACTCTGGGGAGGAACTGGTCTGGCCCAGGAGCTTTAAACGCGCCCAGTTTGTCTATTCTATTGGCAACGACTGTCGCGGTACACCGAACACTATCCAGGCCAGCACCTTCGTGCCTGACGCCTGGCTCAGGGATGACGTGAGTGTCCTCCCTGGTGAAGACTCCCGCAACGTACTCATTCAGCACATTAGCGATGTCCGCAGAATCTGGCCAGTGATTTCATAACATATTCAGTCTCCCAAAGGCTAGGCTGACCATACGTACCGTTTTGAACGGGACAGTACCGTTTTTTTTATGGGTTCTGTATGGGTTCTGTCACTGAAGAATAATTGTAAGCTCAATATGTTTATGTACTTACTTTTTCATGAATACAGAATATTACATAACCCCCGTCCCTTTTTTGCCATCCCAATGTCCCGTTTTTGTCTCAAGGAAATATGGTCAGCCTACCGAAAGCGCACTTCTCTCCCTTGAAAGATTCAATCCCCCTCACCCGCTCGTCTGCACTATCCAGCAGACTTCCCACTCCCTGACGGCTTCCAGACACAAGACGGTCGCCTTCTGCTGGGTCCCGGCATATGTCGGCATGCAGAGCAATGAGAAGGACCGACCGCGTGGCGAAGGTTGCCTGCTTGCTACCAGACTCCTCCCTTTCACCGATTAGGGGATGGTTAATTAATCCTTTTTAGGAAAAAGTGAAGAATGATGGAATTTTCTAATTAATCAATGAGTAACTGATTAAAAATTATTAAAAATTAAATACTTCTGAAAAGAGTAAGAAAGCTTTATTGTTTCTGTTGCGCGAGATAAGACTGAAGAAAACATGTTGCTTGAACATTTAGTTTGCTTTAGTTCAAGAAATCAAGCATGGGCGGATTAGACAGTTTATACATACAAAAAAGTGCCAAATTCAAATGATATATTACAAAATTCAAGATAAAATTATGCTGAAATTATGAGGGAAATTAATCATTTCCCATCATTTTCTAAAAATATTGTTTGATTAATTAAACTGGAAACAATGATTAACTGATTAATCAGACCCATGCCCTATTCCCGACTCTCCGCTCCCTTTGGCAACGAGAGTGGGACCAAGCCACTGATAATAAACTTCACCGGATAAAACCACAATTGGGATACTGGGCCTCCTCGTTCCATCGATCCCGACAAAGTGGTGATTCTGACCCGTCTCCGCATAGAACACGCGCGCCTAACACATGGGGCACCTCGTGGCCAAATCACCACCCCAGCTCTGCCCCACCTACCGTACCTCCGTCACCGTCGCCCACCTCCTAGCCGAATGCTCAAATTTCTCTGCTGTCCACCATAGGCGCTTCCCCTTCTTGACCCATATCTCCACATACAAGCGTCTCCAGTCCATACTCGCCGAAGGATCCCGATTTTCAACGGAAGCAATATTCTCTTAAGCTCACTCCGATCTACTTCACCGCATTTAGGACTATACCTTCTCTTCCTCCCACTCAATAACTGAACCCTTCTCATTCTCCGAATTCACTACCCCTGCCCAAGCAAACCCCCCACCCCCACCACCATACTGCATCGCCATGTGCCACTTCACATAGGCACGAATCGGCGGTAAATCGTCTACAAGAAAAAATACACACACACGTACAAATCCAGTGATATGACATCCACTTCAATTAAGCTAGATTCAAGTCAACAATTCTAGAGGAT
Organism: Bathynomus jamesi; assembly: GCA_023014485.1. Classification (NCBI taxonomy): domain Eukaryota; kingdom Metazoa; phylum Arthropoda; class Malacostraca; order Isopoda; family Cirolanidae; genus Bathynomus; species Bathynomus jamesi. The sequence goes on along the minus strand of JAJOZX010002892.1, from coordinate 592,315 downwards.
GTTCCATTTAAATGGAACCATAAGGAGCAATTAACACTGACTGCCACGTATATTTCACACACATTATTTATCAGCCATGTTGGACAGACGTGACCAATAGGCCGAGTCGAAATTTTATGTTCAAAAGGTACATATTGTGAGGAGTTTGAATGGAACACATGAACCCCCTCATAAATTATTTTCGCTGTTTAAAGCCTCCTACCCCTGGCACAATTTTTCACTTTTTGACCTATATTGAAGAATATTCCATTTATATGAGACTCACTCTACATTCAGGTTTTTTGATGTCATAAATCTTTATTAATGTATATTTTAATTAATAATGTACACTATTAGGAAAATTAATTAAGTACAACAATATATTCAGAAGAAAAAATTAGAGGCATAATAAATGTGCTAAAACTCAAATCACTTTTTCATTGTTCTTTATCACATCAAAAGGAAAGAAATTTTCAATATCATTAGGAAATTTTATTTCATATGTTTCTTATTTATTCCATTGGGCCTTCCATTCAAATTTGGGCTGTTTTCGCCTTGATTCTAATGAGTTTAAGATAAACTTTTGACGGTTCTCATATCCTATTCTTTCCTGACATGCCTTTGTTACTAGGTTCACTGCCCTTTCCACACTTTGACTGTGGCATGGAGAAGAAGCTATCTCTAGTGGCTTTACATCAAGCCTGTAGTAACTCATCGTCGCTAAAATTGATTAGCAGTGGTGGAGGAGTAATGATCTCTTTTTGCCAATCGATCATCTCGGTGTATTCAGTAGATTGGAAATTGAGGGTTCGAGGCAATTCAAAGTTTCTGGTACCTGAAAATCCTGTTCTTGAAAGGATGATTTTCTGACTAGCTTGCTCCCTAATTTCTAAGTCTCTTGTCAGTTACCTCAATTGATAAGAGTATACTTTCTGGGTGGGCAAAGTAGGCGTTATTCTTTAATACTGGTTCTATGATTGATCTATGTTGTTCATCTAAATTTCGAAGCACATTAAATGCCAAACGTTATATCCACCATCAGTTGCATTAGGATGAGATTTTATCCAAAATCACCCTGAAGCATAGAACTGCATAATAATCTTGACTATATCTTGAAGGTTTTTATCAGGATTTGGCGTTGATATATATAATCGAAGGACCCTGTTGGCTAAAGTTAGCGAGCATGGTGAAAGGTACCTGGGGATCGAGTGGACAGATCTTGAGAAGTGTCTCCAATTTGTACTGCCAGACATATCATAGAGATATCTTTGATCACTGCTTAGCTCCTTCACAACATTTGCTGGAATTTCTTTAATGTTTCCCTTTACGCGAGAATACTTGACTACCTCCAATTGTTGTTTTACCATCAATGGCTTTGTAGACGGGCATAAAAGGCAGCTCATTCAAATGCACGAGGCACACCGACCACTGCACTGGTCTGTTAATATGAATTTCAACTAGTTTTATGGCTCCACCAATTTTTCCTGTATTTACAGGAGTACCATCACACAGTAAAGCTTTGATAGTATCTGTGATGTTCGAATCTGTAATAATAGTTATCAACTCTTCTGCTATGCAGCAAGCAGTTCCATTATCTGGTGTGACATGGTCTACATAGATGCTTCCAGGTTCTTTCACAATAACATAGTGTTCTTCTTTTATCTTTCCACTTTTTAGTTAATGTGTTATCTTTCCTGCCATCAAATCCAAGGCACTCCATCTTCCCATCTTCAGATTTTCGGATTTAGACCTAAAAGTATTCGTTTCACCCATGCGATTTCTTTCTCTTTCTAATTTCTTTCTGTCAAGCATGTTGGTGTGGTTAAGGATCCCCATATCTTTTAAAGCTGCATTGACTATTGCAGCTGCAGCTCTACAACTTACACGATAACGATCTGCTGTTCATGCTAGGTTTTTATAGGAGTGCCTGTTTTGAATATTTTCAGTCAATTCCAAATTGGCCTCAATCTACATCCATGTCTTCTTCGGTATTTTCTATAAATTCCGATGGTAAAACATTGGTGGCTTCAGTCATTTCTTCTTGTGCTTTTAGTTGACGGTTTTGTGCTTCTTGGGCTCTTGCTAAAGATCTCTTCTTTGTTGAACTAGCTATGCGATCAATTGGTCCTAACTGATTTTTCTTTGTTTTTGACCCACAAAAGACTCCCATTCTGCCATTGGTATTTTATCCTTACACCTGCAAGATTTCCTATCAATTCCCTTACCATAGCATTCACAAAAGATATATCAAACATTTCATCATACTGAGTTACTTTAAAGGCAAAACTTTCATTTCTTCGATGTAACGGCACCTTGTTCAATTTTGAGGCTGCTTCTATTAGTCGACTAACTTTTAGATAGATACCTTTTGTGTTAATCGTAGGAAAAGAAAATTTCATCCAAATGTCTTCAATATCTTTTACAACCACCTTGTAACAATCATTAGCAGTTGCTGATCCTTTTGATTTAGCTTCTTCACGACGGCGCACAAAAAGGTAGTGTCTCACATCATCTGCTTTTGAAGGAGTCATGGCTGCTGGGAATTCCGTACGATATCCAAAGGCTGCATTTGAGGACTTGCTTCTAGTTATCATAGTTTATATTCAGAAGTAAAATCAAATTATATGTAATCTATAGTTTATGATAATTCAAATTATAAATAATTAAAGCAAATGCAAATTATTTCTATTTATCTGAAAAATTATTTCTGTTTATATGAAACAAGAATATTAAGCATTAAACAAACAACTTATCATGTAACATATAACAACATTAAACATATGCAAATATGAAGGTAAAAAGGGGGGGGGGGTAGCACATGCTTGATATTTTAATATTTTGTTATGATAAAATGAAACTTCTCACATTAGGATGTCAATTTTGTCAACTTTTTTCAAATCAATTTTGGTAGTAAAAATATAGTCTTTTCATTTTCAAAACTTGAAATTGGCCAACCAAAATGAAATAAAATAACCCTTACCTACATCAATTTTACCTTAAAGTTTCAGAAATTGACTCTCTTACTAAATAATAGGACATAAATTGATTAACTATTCATCTGTCACAGAATTATCCCACTGATCGCATATGGAGTGTTTTCAAGATCATATAGTTGTTGTACAATGTACAAGTCACAACATGAATAGAACTGTCCCTCACTCTCAGTCCTCAGTTGCCTCTTAGATGTCATAGACGGTGGTTTGCTGTTATTGCTCTTGTACCTACTTCATAGTTATTCTACTAGACGAATACTACAGTTTAACTGTAAGTATGGATTATTGATTATTACAATTATTTATTATCATCATATTCTTCTGTCTAATTATGTTGTAATCCCATGAAATATTTTTTTATTGAATTTTAGAACATCGAATGACTAAACTTTGAAACATCGTAATTGATATAAAATATTTAAATATTTCTCTCTCTTTTCAGATATTCCTAAGATGCCAAAATTGAAGACAAGAGGTCAGTCGTCATGCCACTTGAGCCTGTTAGTCGGTACAGGCAAGAAGCTTCCCGTATCAGAACTACCAACAGTGCAAGACATGCTGAGACTAGGGTTACTCCTTCGTGAACAAAATACAAAGGATAGAAGGAACTACACAGAGAAAGAGCTCATAAGGGACATGATTCCCCCTCTTCTGCATCAGTGGAAAAAAGCTAATGTGTTATTCAAACCACCTGTACTCAATCAGTATAGAACTATTGAGCTAAAATTAACAAAGCTGTGGCACAAAGCAGTTGAGACATCACTTGGTAAAGGAAAACTAGCAAAGAAAAATAAATTTCTGCACACACTTGATACTGCGTGTCCCAGAGAGTTGTGTTCTGAAGCCAATTGTTCTCCCTCATGCAGAAGAGAACCTCACCCTCACATTGATTGTCGCTGTCCTCGTGAGAAGAAGATCCCTGTTTTGGAGCTGGCTTTCATAAAGGCGCAGAGAACAAAGGCAGGAGGCCAAGGAAGTATGCAGATTGGTTCGGCAGATTATTCAGAAACCAAAAAAACAGATTGTTATTGCTAAGAAAAAAGAGAAAATCCGAGAGGGGAAGAAAGGAAGAAAAAGAAGAGTGAAGAAGCCACCCAAAGAGATGAACAGAAAGAAGCAACATCAGATGATAGCTCCAAAATGCCATCTGAACCTTCGCCGAAGAGAATGAAATACAACACTAAAGACATCTCAAACATTGCCCTTGCCAGTATTCGCCACCATACGGGGCTACGAGAGACTGCAGAGATTGCCACTGCCGCTTGGATAGATGCAGGCCTCATCAGCCGAGAGGATACATCCTTAGTGATAGATCATAAGAAGATAAGAAGAGCACAAGAAAAAATAATGAAGGAAATATCTGATCAGCATGAAAAAGATTTGAAGGAGGAAGGTCTCTCTTGCCTTTTGTTTGATGGAAGAAGAGATGACGCAAAAGTTCTCCTAGAGGTAGAGGGAATGGACAGAAAGTTTCCGTCTCATCAAAGAAGAACACTACTCTGTGTGTTCCGAACCTGGTGGCCGCTATTTGTTTCACTTTGTTCCTGAAGCAGAAGTAGAAGGCAAGAAACATGCAGAGGCAATTGCTGATCAAATAATATGTTGGCTTCGAGAAAGAAGACTTGACAGTTCACTGCAGGCCGTTGGTGGATACTCAACTGCGGTGAACACTGGATGGCAGGGCGGTGTTATGACGCATTTAGATAAAAAAACTTGGAAGAAGGCTTGTTTGAATTGTATGTGATTTGCACACAGGGGAACTACCTCTTCGTCGTCTCATCCAGGAACTTAATGGTCCTACAAAGAGCAACAACAAGTGGTCAGGCCCCCTTGGCAACATGCTTGATGAAGCAACAGAATTAGAAATAAATACAAAATTTCCAAAGGTCGAAGTAGGCCCTCCCCTTCCAGTGTTGTCTGAAGAAGTTATCAAAGACCTCAGCACGGATCACTCTTACGCTTATCGTATTGTTCAAGCAATCAGATCAGGAGAGTTGCCTCAAAATCTGGCTCTCTTGGAGATTGGACCTGTAAGTTACAGTCGTTGGTTAACTACAGCGATTCGTTTCTACAGGATTTGGGTTTCCAAACATGCACTGAAGGGCAAAATGCTACAGAATTTGATATTGATTGTTGAATTTATTATTGGGTTTTATCTTCCTCACTGGTTCAATGTAAAACTTAATCCAATGTGGATGGAGGGGCCCAACCACATCTTGTTTCAATTACAGCTACTGAGAACCCAAAGGAAAGTAGTGGTGGACATCGTGTTACCTGTGGTGAGAAGGTCCGCTTGGTATGCTAGGCTAGAGGCAGTTTTGCAAGCAATACTCTGCAGCCAATGTACCAAAGAGCAAACTGAGGCTGTGAAAATCATTCTAAAGCTTAGAGGAACATCACTAGATGATGACCAGCTTGGAGACTGCTCTGTTCAGACAAGGAAGGTACCTCCGATAAACGTCAATGCCACGAAATTGTCAGAATTAGTTAACTTGAGTTCGGAAGTTTTGGAGCCACCACTAACAACATGTATAACAAACAAAGATTTAACACAACTTAAAGAGGCCCCAATGCAAGTGCCAAAGTGGCCTTCTCACACTCAGAGTGTGGAGACATGTGTGAAAATGGTCACAGAAGCAGCTAGTCAAGTTTACAGTCACGAGAGGCGAGAAGGCTACATCAAAGCGCAAGTAGCAAGCCGAATGCTGATGTCAAGGAACCGCAGCAAAAAGGACATGACTGCTTGGTTACTTTCAAATAAAGACTCTGAATGATATCTTATTGCCACTTTAAATGTTGATAGGATGTTTGCGCACATTTGTTATTTTGTTACGAATTTACGGAAAAATGGAATTTTTGAATTACAATTGATGTAGGTAGGAGTTATTTTTTATTGTTTTTGAAGCAAGGATATTATTTTGTATGCCAAATGATTACATTAAATTGCTACCAAATCACATGATTTTCAATTTAGTCATTTCACCCCCAAAATTGACACACCCTATTCTCCACATACTGTACTTTTTAAGAAAAATTTCCCATTTTCGACCTGGCCTCGTGACCAACATGGCAGTCAGTGTTAATAATGTCTTTTTTTTTCTTAATTTGTGAGGGTAACGGTAATAAGGTAATATTATAAAGGTAATAAAGATTGGAAAAGATATTGGTCCCTTTACCTTTGTTACACGTTTACCCTCATAAATCTGAAAAAAAAAATTAATCCCCATGGTTCCATTTAAATGAAATGCCCTGTAAAATGCCTAGTAACAATAATCATGGCCACTTCTTAATATACACTGGTAAAGAATTACGATCAGATTAATTAACAAGATATATTTAGATGCTTTTCAAAGCTTCCTTCGGCCTCCAACAAGATTGCCTAGCTTAGGTTTAGAAAAAAAAAAAACGGCAATTGCCTATCAATCTAAATCTTTCCACTCTGGTCCAGCAAATCTCTGAAGACTCAAGAGTATAACCACAAATAATAAAACCATAGCAACTGGGAAACTGCCACCAATCGCTGGGATGGATACTGGAAAACAGAACAAAAAAAAAACCTCATCCATACCAAATACAAAACAACCACGAGACCCCGTTCTTCATCATTTCTATTATTAGGAATAGATCATATGAAATAAATTTAGGACAACATAAAAGACAAAACGATTTTAACTTTTATTACCTTCCCATTAAGTTTTAAATAATAAATGATAATGCGGAACACTTAGGCACTTTAGTTAATTCTATGTACAACTATTTTATTTGAAACTTGGATGAACATTACTCGGTACTAAATATACATTGTATGTTTATTTTGCAGTAAAGCTAATAATAATTATTCCTTAATTTTACATTGATGAGAGCCATTACCTAAAAAGTTTAGAATTGTGTGTGTGTGTGTGTGTGTGTGTGGGGGGGTTAGAAGTTAAAAGTAAAAGGAATGCCCCTTTTGGGGGGTGGGGGATCCTTAATAATGTAGTTTAGAAGTTAAATTAAAATTGAGTTTGACTGAAGAATGATAAGGAACTATTTTCACATTTGGTATGATAACTTTTCTAAAGAACTCAACAAATTGGCAACAAAAATAAAGGAATGAAACTATAGAATAATTATTCATTCTATTACAGCGAGTAGTTGTGCAGTGTCAACTTTCATTTATTCGTTCAAAACATACACTTCAAATAATTAACAAAAGAAAGATTCAGGAAATGAACGGGGCATGAAAACGTTCCAAGTTTTATGAGGGCAGTTTTTTATTATCTCGGAGCAATTTTCATAGATTGAACATGATCTTAAAAAATGCAAGATTAAATAATTAAACGTTTCACGATAACTGAGGTAAACATTTCAAGTTTTAAAATGCATCCTTACTAATGACACTGTGTAAGTGCTAAAGACCTACTAAATAATGGAGGGCAAACAAAAAAGTGAAGACAAAAACTGGCTTTACTACAGTAATGAGTAGTTATGTATTTCGGTTAAAATAGTTTATATACACTCAAACATCCGACCGATAAAATGGTATTTACACGAAACCTACGTACGCATTACACACGCAAAATTAAACTCCTAATATAATAACTTCAAAGTACGTACGCTCTCCAATATTTTTTTTAACTTGATAAAGCAAATATATGATTATGTATGGCTTACAATCTACATTATTATTATTATTATTTACATCCATTCGTGAAAACACTTTTCATCTATGAGCTTCAATGACACTATCACAGAAACAAATTTGAATTTATCTCCTTAACAGAAATGCTTTACCCGACAAGTGGCTGTTTCAGATAGTAAACTGAACTTCCACCACAATCATGTCAACTTAACTGATGAGCTTTTCAATAACTATTGTTTTCAGGCACGCATTTTTGTCTACTCAACTACATTCTTAAACTAGCCCCGTAAAGCTTTTGCAATAGTTTACTGCTTCGATAAAGACAATATGAAGTGTAAATTCAAAAGCACACATACATCATTATACGCATACTCAATTCACACTTACGGATCTCTTTAGAGAGTACCACCAATAATGAAAGCACTGGCTGTAGAAACGAAGCAGTTTCAACTGACAAAACTGGAAAGAGATCGAAAATTCGACATCGTGCTTTGGAAAAGCTTTCACAAATATGATCGACAAGTAATCTCGAGAAATTAACAGGTTAAAAAAGTTATATATACAGGGTGCGGCGTAAGTCGGTTTACCGAGAATAATCGAATCACCTCGTGAACAATAATATTTATCATTTACTACAGAAATTGTTCAAAGTGTCCTCCATCATGTTCAATACATACGTTGCATCTTTGAACCACAGAAAGGACAGCACAGTTCTTTGTTATTATTCAACGTCTCGAACTCTTGACGTATCAAAGTCTTCATGTGATCGAAGTACTGAGGTTTCTGGCCGTTCACTCTATCTTTGATTATACCCCACATTGAATAATCACTGTGATGTGATTATTCAATGTGGGGTCTAATCAAAGATAGAGTCAACGGCCAGAAACCTGGGGACTTCGATCACATGAAGACTTTGATACGTCAAGAGTTCGAGACGTTGAATAATAACAAAGAACTGTGCTGTCCTTTCTGTGGTTCAAAGATGCAACGTATGTATTGAACATGATGGAGGACACTTTGAACAATTTCTGTAGTAAATGATAAATATTATTGTTCACGTGTATTGAACATGAGGAGGACACTTTGAACAATTTCTGTAATAAATATTATTCTTCACAAGGTGATTCCAGTATGCTTGATAAACCGACTTATGCCGCACCCGGTATATACAGTGTGTCTCAAAAGTCGCGCACTATAGACTTTATTCAGATTTACGAGATTTATGAGTCGAAATGGTTTATAAGTGATATTTAATTACAATATATGTTCGAATAATAAAATTAATATGTACAGTTAATAAAAAAATTATCTTAAAATTATTAAATTGAATGAAGTTACATTAGCCAATGGTGTCTCAAAAGTCGCGCACCATTGACTAATGTAGCTTCATTCAATTTAATTATTTTAAGATAGTATACAGTTAATAAAAAAGCTATTAATTTTATTATTCGAACATTATCGAACATATATTGTAATTAAACATCACTTATAAACTTATTTCAACTTGTAAACCTCGTAAATCTGAATAAAGCCTATGGTACGCGACTTCTGAGACACCGTGTGTGTGTGTGTGTGTGTGTGTGTGTATACACACACACACACACACACACACGGTAGTAGTACTTCACAGTTTCAAGATTATACCATAAATTAAGATATTATTTCACGCACACTCAGCGGGTACTTATTGATACAAATTGGGAGAAAATTGCTCTAATTAATTATCACACTATGCTTACCGAAATGGTTGTGGATTCTTAAAAAACTTACGTTAATATTTACAATACTTAAATATTTAAAATACTTACGTTAATATTTACGTTATTTCATCTAATCAAATAATTTCCGAAATGTTGCGATTATATTTGGTAAATAAAATGACTAGTCCACCAACTTGTGTTACGAGTTGCGAAAAGACGGGGAATAAGTCAAGATAATTGTGCAGACACGACTACCACAAACAGTAATCGTTTTGCTAACAAACTATTCCTCATAACAAACTTTTCATAAAGCCCTAATTGAGATGGAAGCCCTTCTCTTTGGTAGCGGCCAACAGGCGGCACTTCATAATGGCCTCAGATGAATAATCAGGCAACTTCAAGTAATGCACGCAGGTATTCACTGAAGGGTAAGACCCGTCGCCAGCATCCACCTGCCAATCGAATATAAATGCGATAGAAAAATAATATACTCACATCAACTCTATGCTGCTGCTACTACAACTACAACATAAAACCCATTACTAGCTACATCCAAAATCAGAAATATCGGGTCACCTTTCATGAAAGTTGGGGTAGTATACGAAAAAAGAATTTACGCGTCTCTAAACACTCATTCTCGTTTCTAATGTTATTTATATTTCTGGCTGGGACCCGCATGCAAATCTCAAACTAAAAACATCCAAACTATCCAAAACTTTTTGACTACCTCACTTCCAAAGCGGAACACATTCTATCCCACTCTCCTTTCGTTGAAATCTCCATTTTAGACGATTTCAATGTTCACCACCACTTTTGCCTTCCCTCACATTTCACTGACATCCCTGATGAACTAGCTTACAACTTTTCTATCCTGAATGATCTTCAGCACATTGTGCAGCACCCAACTCGTATTCCAAATCGCCTTGGAAATAGGCCCAAACTTCTGGATTTATTTCCAACCTCAACCTCAACCTCCTCCTCCTCCTCCTCCTCCTCCTCTGTCGAACTTTCCTCTCCGTTGGGCTACTCCGACCACAATCTTGTATATGTTTTCTATCTTATAGCTCCAGTTCGGCCTTCGGATCCTGCTAAAAGATGCCTTTGACAATTTGGCGCCGCTGATTACGAGGTCCTTTTAAGCAGTACTACTTTGATTTCCTATTGGGCCATTCCATGTCAAATCAACACAGCAGTTTTCATGACCACCTTGGATTCTAAAAATTTGGCATGCTTGTTGGGTATGGTAATTGATAAATATGAAATTTCATCTTCCTATGTCAATTTCGGAGATACAGCAGCATTTTGAAATTTGAAGTTTTGTGAAAATTTTTCTATTTTAGATTCACTAAAACGCTTATAACTATGGTGATAATTAAGTTAGAGAGCTCATTCTGGTACCAATGTAAACCTCTTAAACCGGGCTTTCATTTAATATGCTAAAGATATTTTTATTCACTTTCATTTTTTGACCTTTGACCTTAGTTAATGAAAAAATGTACAGCCAAATTTATTTAATGTTTTTCCAAAACATTTTGCGAGTATTTTAGTACCTTTTTGGAAAATTTCATTTTGGGACATGAATGGGATGAGGAGATACAATTTATTTTGTAAGTGCTCCGATTCTGCACTGCATGATTAGTCATGTTCAGATATGATCAGACTGGTTCAGGGTAACATGCTTCAGCCAGCCTTTCAGTTTACTGTTGGTTCTGGTAGAGTTAGTCGTGTTTCATTCTTTGGAAAATATTTCAGTAACTTCGTGTAGAATTAAATATTTTTTCGGAGTTTAAAATGGTTGCAAGTGTTTCAAATGTTAAAAAACTTAATTTTTTGAAACAGTGTTGTAATCCTTTTAGTGTAAGTCCCAGTGCTAGTTCCAAGAAAAACCTGAGACCCGTGTTAGAGTGGATGATAAAAAAAGTACCTAGTATTCAAAAAGGACCAAAAATCTGTGATAAATGTCGGAAAATCATCGCAAATTTCATTGAAACTTATGGAAATGTAACATCTGATACTTCGAACTCAGAATGCGACATAAATCCAGTCGAGAAAAAAGAAGACTCGGATGTTAAGTTTTAATATTGAGCCAGCGTTTGTTTATTTCTTAAACAATGGCTCTGCAATCAATAGAAGTGTCACCAATTTGCGTTAAAAAGTTGTCGCATGTGAAGTATCCAAAACAGAATTTTAAGGTCGAGAGAGCCGTGAAGAGAAATATTTTTAATTTATCAGACTCCAAAATCACTCCAATAATAGCGACTGTTCAGATGAAGGTGAAATCATAGCACAGTTAAAAGCAAAATTTTGCACAACAACGAAAAGTGAAAAAGTCCAAATTTTTACTGTTCTTCCTATGAGCTGGTCAATTAGGCAAATTCAACAAGAATTCAAAGTCTCAAATTATATGATTCGCAGTGCCGAGAAAGGGATATTGTCAAGCCCAAATGTTGAAATTGTGAAACAATTTTGTTTCTGATAATAATAATAGCAGGATCATGACAGGCAGGAAAGACTTTCTGTTAACATGGAGGGCAACAAGGTTCACCTTCAGAAACGATTGATTTTGTGTAATCTAAAAGAAGCCTATTCAATTTTTAAGGAACAGAATCCTGAAAAATTGATAGGCTTTTCAGTCTAGAGAATTACGGCCAAAAAACAACTGCGTGTGACCGGAGCCAGTGGTACTCACACAGTATGTGTGTTTGTACCGTTAACCAGAATGTGAAACTTATGGTTTTAGGAGCAAAGTTGCACGCTTTAACTGAAGACAAAGATAACCAAATTAAAACTTACGAAGACTGCTTCACCAGAATTACCCGTAATGTACACTGGGCATAAAATTCTATCTGGGGAAATGCGAAATGTGTCCAGGGACTGAGAACCTTATCAAAGACTGAGCAGAAATTGGAAGAAAATAACATTAATAATATAATCTACCAACAATGGATGACTACTGACAGATCAACTCTTGAAACAACTGAAATCTTGCTGCGACTTTCTTGATTCTTTTGCCGAAAAGTTAAACATCTTGCTTCGTCATTCTTTCATTGCACAACAGCAATCATGTTTTTATAAAGAACTAAAGTTGAAACTGAGAGATGGAGAAATTGCCGTTATTTGTGTTTTTTCTGAAAACTACTTCGTTTTACAAGATGAAGGTCAGGGTTTTCATTGGAACAATGCTCAGGCATTTGTAGCTTATTCAGAGAACAAAACGACGGAGCACATCAGTTTTGTTGTCATATCAGACTATTTAAAACAACACTGTAGCTGTGCATTTATTTCAAAGCAAACTATGTAGCTTCCTTTCTGTTAAGTTTGCATATGTAACAGGCATGGGGTCAAATACATTTAAAAGTATTTAAATAAATACTTTTACCAATACAAATGCAAATACTTTAAATTTTGCGAAATACAAATACTTTTACAAATATAAATACCAGTCACTGTTCAAGTAAGAACTGACTAAATTTCACAAAGCAACCTAAATGTAAGCTCTGTTCCAGGGTAACCAACAGTCCAACGCACAATTATGTACTGTATAATATATTGCCAAAGGTAAGAGTCTTGTAGATAACCTACAAAGCTATAATACCTAGCAATATTTTTAAATGTTCAACAATGAACACTAGGACAAAATGTTATAGGAATTTGTATAACTATTTGCGAAAGTATTTTTAAAGTATTTCAAAAGTATTTGGAAATGTCAAATACTTTTCAAAATATTTCAAATACAAATGCAAATACTTTTTATTGGAAATCTCAAAATACAAATACTTTCCAAAGGTATTTAAAATACCTTCAAATACAAATACAAGAGTATTTGACCCCATCCCTGATATGTAACTAAAATTTACTATTTTTCTGATAGTGCTGCCTCTCAGCATAAAAACAAGAAAAATTTCATTAACCTATGCTATCACAAAGAGGATTTTGGTATGAATGCCGAGTGGCACTTCTTTGCACATGGCAAAGGTGCCTGTGACGGGATTGGGGGAACAGTTAAAAGATACGCCTGGGCTGTAGTAAATATTCCCTCTGTCACCTTCGAGTACTGTACTGCCGACGACCACAGCAAAGATAAGATGATGCTTGAAGAGAGGTTCAAGAAAGCTCAAACACTACTGGGTACTCAAAAAAACACATTCTGTTATTTCTGTCTCAAAAACAAAAGTTCAGATAAAAGTATTTTCAGAGGCAAGCAACTGCAACACTGAATATATAACACTGTAGCAAACTAGCAATACGAAGAGTATCAAGTGGAAGACATTACAGATTTTGTAACTTGTGAATATGATGGAAAGTGGTGGCTTGCATGCGTGTTGAAAGTCAATGACAGTGAAGCTCGAGTAACATTTCTGCATCCCTCTGGACCTAGTAAATCTTCCACGTTCCCTTCACCGCCAGACATTTTGTGGGTTCAAAATATGCTAACAAAAGCGGACCCCAAAACTGCAACAGGTCGCACACATGTCATTAGTAAAAGGAATCGCACTGTGCTACTGAGAAATTAGAGACCAGGCTTCGCAGATTGTAAATAATTATCCATACAGGTAATATCTCTATTTTTAATTTTAATACTTTTAATACTTTTAGGTATCGCAGATATATTTCTCTACAGTTTTATATTCATGTTCTATTAACTATGTTTTCATGTTGTATTCCGTATGTTATGTCCTAATAATAAAGTGACCAATGCTGTGTGCATAACATGCACTTACCAAAAAAATTCTCTCCTCATCCCATTCATGTCCCAAAATGAAATTTTCCAAAAAGGTACTAAAATACTCACAAAATGTTTTTGGAAAAACCTTTAGCATGTTAAATGAAAGCCCGATTTAAGAGGTTTACATTGGTACCAGAATGAGCTCTCCAACTTAATTACCACCATAGTTATAAGCGTTTTAGCGAATCTAAAATAGGAAAAATTTAAACAAAACTTTAAATTCCAAAATGCTGCTGTATCTCCCAAATTAAAGGACATAGGAAGATGAAATTTCATATTTACCACTTAACATACCCAGCAAGCTTGCCAAATTTTATTAGAATCTGTAATGGTCATGATTTTGATTTTTTCCCCCTGATCTGTGTTGATTTGACATGTAATGACCCTATTAAGTGATTACTGCTTCCTCTAAATGCATCACGGAGGTGTACATTCTATATTCTTTTCCAACTACTAATGCAAAACTACCTTTGTTTAACTTTGCCTAACAGAGGAGAGGCTTTCAGAAGGTACCGTCGCCATCCAACTCTCGACTCTCATTGTATTTATATTTCTGCCTGGAACCGTGCAAAATCTATTCTTTGACTCGCCAAAAATACCTTCATCAGACAAAAATGTGAAAACCTATCTAATTCTAATTTCTCTCGCTCTTTCTGGCACCCAGGCAAAAACCTCTCTGTAAACTTTAATAATTTTCTCTCTCCTCTTTTCCAATGTCATGGATCAGTTGCACTCTCTTATCCTGAAAAAACTGAACCCTTTGCTCAAACTTTTGCCTCCAACTCAACCCTGGACGATTCTGGTGTTATTCCTCTCCATCTGACTTAATGTCTAAAATTAGAATCTCTTCGAAAGATGTTTTTCACTGCCTTATCTGGGGTCAACTCCACGAAGTAGTACAGTACTGCGCTTCTGTGCTGCCATCCTGCCCAAGCAAACTCTTTCATCTTCGTTTTCAATCTAGTACTTTTCCTTCCTACTCGAAGTTCGCTCTCATTCAGCCTGTCCCAAAAGAGGGTGACCGTTTTCAACCTTCCAACTTTCGTCCAACTGCCTTGATTTCTTGTCTTTTTAACCTTTTTGAATCTATCCTTAATAGGGAGATTTCTTAAACACCCCTCTATTCACAATCTTCTTTGAAACAGTCAGGTTGAAATCGTCATTTTGTACTCATACCTTACTAATCTTTTCTTTCATATTATTAGTCATGCCACATCAGACTGACTTTTGCACTTTCTCACTTCTTTCCATAATAACTTTGTTCTCCACTTACTTAGTTATTGTTCTTTCGCTAGTCTTCATGCATTTGGTTTTTGCTTCCGCCGAAATTATTCATTCTGACGAAGGTCAAGCTTGTCACTCCACCTTAGAGCTACAGTTTAACGTGGAATCCGAATCACGTCCCACCAGCAGCCTAGCATCTTAACCACTAGGTTACGCAGGGTACCCATTTATCTACCAACCAATTTTTACTGTGTGGATGAACAGCTGGGTTTTATTGCGCGTCGCCTGCCGTCACCGAGTCTCGATCCCGGGGCCGATGGATTCGTAGTCAGTTATGCTAACCACTACACCACCTAGGGACAATAGTGTCTTTGCTTCTTTTTTACCATTTGTTTAATATCATTCTTGGATTCTTTGTACAACTCAATGTCATTTCCTTTCATCACTGCCAGGTTGAGTTTTTAATACTCTTTGGCCCCCCCCACCCACCCACCCACTCTCTTTTTCTTCACCTCATCGTTTCCTTTTTTCGCATGTAGGTACCTCAACGCTTTTGTCATTGAACATTCCATATGTTCTTTACCACCATTTGTCTACGTCTCCAAAGCCTTGCTCCGCTCCTCTCTTTTACTGTGTTGCTACCTCAATCGAATTTAGTCTCATCTTTTGTCTGTCCGCTCTCTCTTCCTTTTATATCAAACACTACCACTTGAACTTTCACAATACAAACATAGGGTCTCACAAACCTCCACTTAACTCCCACATATCTTGTGTCGGGTACAATCATCATCATAATATCTTTACTCAAACACAAGCTATCATACTCTTCTCTCATCTAGAACATTATAGCATGTACACTTATGGATGTCCTTGTGTTGGAAGTATTTGTAACCTGAAGAAGACCCACACAAATTTATTCTATTGCCAGTGTCACGCACTCTGGGAGATGGGACACACCCTGAACTCCAACATTGTTACGCAGAGGGAAACGGCAGAAATGACCACATTACCACGCAACCCTGTACTGTAGTCTTCTATGACAGGTACGAGCGAGAGGGGAGGGGGAATATATTCTTAACCCCATTCCCTCATGGAGATCAAATAACTTCAATCCACACCTCTCCCAAATATCTAATTTCTCATTTGTGTCATCCATTTCACACCAGTAGAATTATGTCGCTTCCATATCAAACGAGCATCACATAATCAAACGCGAGTGTTGCCCTAAGAAGCTACACCTTCACGCGAGTCTTTCATTGCATCTATACTCGGGCAGTTCCTTTGACCACCGCTTCAATCGCAGCCATAATGTACTTCCCCTACTTTTTATTTATTTATTTTTTTTGTCAGATGAACACTTCAAAATATGGATTCTTTCACGACTTTTAATATTCCTCAATTTCACCATAATATTAAATATTCACTCTTTTTAACCGCAAAGCCTAAGTTAATTCATTCACACCCATAAAATGTTACCGACACTTATATTTAACAACCGCTTTTTCCGTAATATCCAATTATAACTAGTTCTTAGCTTTAATAAAACTGATAAACGAGTTTAACCCTTTACTGCCCAAAAGGACAAATTTCTAACCTTTCAAATACACGAATTCATAACTTAACCCTACAAAATATTTGGCCAGTAAAGGGTTAAGGTCACGATAGAAACCGAATTTAAATAAAAAATCTATCAATTATGAAATAATTTAGTCTTTGCAGATACAGTCACCGAGTGCCAACAATAACGGGCAAATAGTTTGTGGTAACCAGTTCCAGAGATGTAAGATGAAAATGAATGAATGAAAGAGTCAAATAGGATGGAAACGCAATGCTTTTGCGATACCAAATGTAATTTCAATTGGTTGGTCAATAACATCAAAGTTAAAAACCATACTTTACCTTCCGAACGATAGTAAGTCTGGGATGAAGATTAGCCAACCCTCCAGGAGGCAATGAGGAACATCCTGTGGTGAATTGCAGAAAGGCCTTGCGTTCGTCCGCCTTCATCTCCACCAGAATGTTCACTAAACGAAGGAATCCAGCAGACTCGCGCGCGTAACCGAGTTTAGGCTCTATAACAAAATAATTTTAGTTAAAGCGTTAATTGTACAGATTTTCACGCATTTGAAAATAATGTTTCTCTAAACTGCGTACCACGTTTAAACTCGCATTATTACGAAGAATCCCATCTCGCAGTGGTAATCTCACGGTGATTTCAATCCTGAAAAAGTCTGGATTCAGTGATCCATTCACGCTATCTACTCGCAAAAAATTTATCAGTTCGGGAGATAATTATAGATTCATTTAAAAAAATCGTTTAAGTTCTGAGCGAAAATCATACGAGTAAAAGTTCGCTTTCAATTTCAATCCATTCTACGTCTGTCTTGACATAAATGCGAAACCTGGGATAAAAGTCTTTACGCAACGGGTGTATAAATGTGCTATACTCATCCACTACGGATGAGTATGACGATTGTACGATGAATTGAGTGTAAAAGAATCAGACCAAATGGATACGAGTCAGATGTGGTGTGTGTATAAGTAATGTCTGATTAGGAATGCGAGGAGTGGGTGTGGGATAGCAAAGACAGACTGGGGCAGCGGCAGCAGCAGCAGCAGCAGCAGTGTCGTAGGAAATGGTGATCGTTGTGTGAAGAATAATTGTGCCAGAGAAGAAATAGCATGAATGAAGAGAGCGAGAGAAGTGTGATGAGAATAGTGTGGCAGAAAAAACGGTAATTGACACGAGTTATAGTTCTGTAAGGAAGTGTGGAAGAGCAGGAATGAAAAAAAAATTTGAGAGCGAGGGATGAAAATGGAAGGTCACAAGCTGATAAATGGAAAAGCAGCAGATGGGTGGATGGGATATATAGGGAAATGATTAGGTATGGGTGACTGAAAGGGTTAAAAGTGGTTGTAGTGCATACACCAGAGTGCATGGACAAATGCGAGCGTGCCTAAAGACTGGAAGAAAGCAATAATTATTTCAGTGTACAAAGTAAAGGGTGAAAGGAGTGAATGTACAAATTACAGGTGTCCAGTAAGTCTGTCTAGTGTAGTGGGGAAGGTGTATGGTAAAGTGATAGAATGAGTTTGTGGTATTGCAGAATGCTTAGTGAATGATGAGCAAGAAGGGTTCCGAGGTGGGAGAGAGGCTGTGTAGATCAGATGTTTGCAGTGAGACAAGTGATTGAGAAAGCATGTAAAAAGGATTGCAGGGTATACATGGCTTTTATGGATCTGGAGAAAGCATGATAGAGTAAAAGGGAGAAGCATTGTGGCAGATTGTGTATATATACAGGGTTTCCCCAAAAAACTATACTCTCTTTATAGCATCATATATTTTATAATTTAAAAAAAAAACCAACAATATATTGTTATAGCAATTGCCAATGAAAGGTAAATTAGTAATCTAAGTGATCAAAATGTTATAGCGAGTTGTTTGCGTATAAAATTTAATTAACTACGCCAACTGCTCAAAATGTTCTCCGGCGGCATGAATACACTTTTGAATGCGTCGACTAACTGATTCGCAGACA
Organism: Bathynomus jamesi; assembly: GCA_023014485.1. Classification (NCBI taxonomy): domain Eukaryota; kingdom Metazoa; phylum Arthropoda; class Malacostraca; order Isopoda; family Cirolanidae; genus Bathynomus; species Bathynomus jamesi. The sequence goes on along the minus strand of JAJOZX010002892.1, from coordinate 573,533 downwards.
TGGACTAATGTGGATGCTGTGATGGTCCCGCACTTTTCCCTAATTGCATCCTTAAGGTGTTCGAGTGTTGCAGGTCTTGTACCATAAACTGCATTCTTCAGGTAGCCCCACAAGTAAAAATCAAGTGGAGTCAAGTCCGGTGAACGTGGAGGATACTCAACGCTTCCTCTTCGTCCTATCCAATGGTTAAGCAACGTTTCATCGAGGTACCTTCTGACATCACAATGATAATGAGGGGGGGCTCCATCTTGTTGAAAGTAAAAGTCGTCGTTTCCAAACAACTTCCGAACTGCAGGTATAATTTCTGTCCGCAGCATGTCGAGATATGCGGCACCGGTAACTGTCCCATTAAAGAAAAATGGTCCAACCAAACCCCTGGATGATAAACCACACCATGCTGTTAATCCTGGTAAATTAACATGTTTATCCACATAAACGTGTGGATTATCAAGTGACCAGTACCTGCAGTTGTGTCGATTTACTGTGCCATTCAGCTTGAAGGTAGCTTCATCAGACCACACGATTTTGTTGTATTGAAAGTGCATTCATGCCGCCGGAGAACATTTTGAGCACTTGGCGTAGTTAATTAAATTTTATATGCAAACAACTCGCTATAACATTTTGATCACTTAGATTACTAATTTACCTTTCATTGGCAATTGCTATAACAATATATTGTTTTTTTTTTTTAAATTATAAAATATATGATGCTATAAACTTATAGAGAGTATATAGTTTTTTTGGGACACCATATATATATATATAGAAACGACGTAAGTATAGGAGTGTTCTGCACACGAGGAAGAGAAATAACGAACAAATGAAAAATGAGGTGACCGCCCGGGAATCGAACCCAGGACCTTCCGATTGCCGGTCGGAAGGTCCTGGGTTCGATTCCCGGGCGGTCACCTCATTTTTCATTTGTTCGTTATTTCTCTTCCTCGTGTGCAGAACACTCCTCTATACTTACGTCGTTTCTATACATTAATATACTGCGTGGTCACTGCAGTTAAATGTATGTATGTGTATATATATATATATATATATATATATATATATATATATATTATATATATATATATATATTATATATATATATATTAGGGTGGTCCAAAATTATAAATGTTGAAAATTCGTAGGTCTTACCCCCTAAAATTGTTACCTATGTTGAAAAAACTCTAAATATAAAATTTTAATAAGATCAAAAAATTCTAAGTGGTGCCACATCGCATTTGAATTTAGATGTTTTTAAAAACCTTTTTGGCTTCTTCCCCCATAATATAGATTCATTGTCTCTTTACGAAAAGTATTTCGATATTTATCATTTTTTTGCATAATATATTTTTGTATGCTTATTGTGGTTAAATATTCCGAAGCACATCTTGTATGAGCGGTACTGAACACGTTGAGGCAAGAATCGCATCTGTTCTGTTGATACTTGTATTCGCGTTTTTCCATGAAATAGATTTCGTCACTTTTCCCATTAAGTGCTCATCTTGCGTAAACGGGTTGAAAGGGCGTTCCTATAACAATCGTATTTTTTATTCACAAGCCTCAGTCTTTTGCCAACCTGTCGTTTGCAGTCATTTGCAGTGTTGCAATAGTGAATAATCATATTAAAAATGGCAAGTTCCTCAATGAAAACTCGCAGAAATACCGAAATATGGCTCATTGGACGACCAATTGAAATATGCGAGAGAAAACTTCTTTCCAAAGGTGATGTGCTCCGTCGTCTTTTTTATTTACTTAAGGAAAAGAAAACTCTAAGAGAAGCTTCTAAAGCAGTTTACATAGAGGTAGTTGAATTTTGGGAACAAGCTAGAATTCCAACAAGAGCTGATTATAATGGTATACCAATGATTGAAGAAGTATATACGGAATATAGAACGCTCCAAAAATTAAAATTCCAGTGCTCCGAAACTCAGCGTGAGAAAGAGATTGTTTCAGGACAGTTTAAACGATCTCTTTGATATTGCTCACCAAAAAGCGCACGAGATGATCAAGATTAAAGAAGACAGAATTCCTCCAAGCTCAAAAACAGAAGGGAAGAAAAGGATATATGGCTAACGTTGACAAAGCATTATCAGAGAAAGATCGTAAAAGGAAGAGTGTGTCAGCTAAAGAACGTTTAGCACGTAGGGAAATTAAGAGAAAGGAGGAAGAAACAAAGTCTGCCAAATTGACTTCATCAAGTAGCATGAGTAGTGAAGATGAAACAATGAGCATGAGTAGTGAAGATGAAACATTGTTGCGTAAAACTAACACGGCATCAAAAAATAATGCAGGCAAGAAGGTTCCTACCAAACCAAGTAAGAAGGAACTTGTAACACGAGACGTTGCAGTTGCACTGGATAGATCAAATATTTCTGATAGACAGGCCGTATATGTGCTATCAGCTGCTGCCTCCGCATGAGATCATGATCTTGATGACTTGTCCATAAGCAGAAGTACAGTTCGTCGAGAGAATGGATGTACGTGAGAATATCGAAAAAGATTTAAAAGAATCCTTTAATCCTGAATGTTCTTTAATGGCGCATTGGGATGGAAAAATGATAATCAATTTAACTGGAAATGAAAAAGTTGAAAGATTAGCAGTGTTGGCGTCAGGAGGAGGCAAATCAAAGTTGCTTGCAGTACCCAAACTCGAGTCTGGCAGAGGAGTAGACATTGCAACAGCTGTTGTCGAATGTTTAAAGGACTGGAACTTAATTGATCGCATTAAAGGTATGTGCTTTGACACAAGTGCCACGAACACGGGTCCTAAAAAGGGAGCTACTGCACAAATAGAACAAAAACTTGGAGAAGACTTACTAAATATTGCATGCCGGCACCATATAATTGAACTTATTGCATCCAATGTTTTTGAGGTGTGTCTTTGTTCCGCCAGTAGCGGACCTGATATTCCGATATTCAAACGCTTTAAGTCTGCCTGGAACTCCATCAATAAAGAAAATTTTGAAACCTTTCCTGATACTCCAGGACGTGATGAACTGCTTGTTATTTGTAAGAAACATCTAACCTCCACACAAATCCGAGATGATTACAGAGGTCCTGGAACTTACAATCATCTATCTAGGAGATGTACCACCACGTGGAGTCAAATTTCTAAAGCCAGGTGCTTTGCATCGTGCCAGGTGGATGTCTCGCATAATCTATGCAATAAAAATGAATCTTTTCTGTTCTAAAGGAACAAAGTGGAATAAAACGTTTTGCGCAATTTGCCATTAGACACTATGTTCCTGCATGGTTTTCTGCACCTATCGCTGCTTCTGCCCCTGCCAATGATCTTTCGCTACTAAAACTGCTGCTAGTATACGAAAACAAAAGCATTGCTTCTGCAGTATCTCAAGCACTTTCTCGCCATCTTTGGTACCTAAGAGAATTTCTTATTTCACTTTCATTCTTTGATAAAGATATTTCCACTGATATTAAAAGAGATATGGTAAAGGCACTCGACATAAGGGGATCTAAACATCCGCCGAAAAGAATAAATTTGAATCTTTCTACCAACGATATTCAAAACAAGACAGTAACCAGCTTTGTTACTAGCTCGTCTCGACTATTTTTCACTAAGCTCGGACTCCCAATAGCCATTCTTGAGGATGATCCAACAAACTGGAAGAACAGACAAGATTATCAAATGGCCCTTGAGTATGTCAAGTCAATGATGGTAACAAATGATAACTCCGAAAGAGGAATAGCATTAATAAAAAATTTCAGTGCACATCTAACTAAGAATGAAAGTCAAAAGCAATTTCTCCTGCAAGTAGTGGAGCAACATCACCCGCAGTTTCCTAATGTAAAAACATTAAACTTGAAGCAGGAATTGCGAACGCAGCAACAATGAGCGGGAGATGGGCACCCATGAGACCCCCACCTCTGAGTGGTTAATACTCCATTATAGTTGAATATGGAGGGGGGACTGCGATAAACTAAAGAAATTTTTTAATATGAATTCAACGAATTTTGAAACAAGAAAATTAAGAAATTTAAAGTCGAGTGTGGCACCACTAAATATTTATTAATTTTGATAAGTTTTGGTCAGTAACGTTTTTTTTAATATACAGTAGGTAACAATTTCCGAGGGTAAGACTTAAGATTCAGATACTTTTAAAATTTACTGTATAATTTTGGACCACCCTAATATATATATATTGAAAATTTGCTTGTACCTCGTGGGGAATGGAGGGGGTTGTCTTTCTCTGTATTAACATCCAAATAAAAAGGGAATAAACTACTCAGCGGTTTATTGTTTACACCCGAAAGTGTATAAAGTATCAGTGAATCCGTGCATATAATTTATAAAGTGAAATTCATTAAAATTAAGAAAGTGCAACACAGTTTACATAAATTATCACCAGTTTAACGTATATAGAAGGATAATTCAATAAGTATCTGCACTGTTTATTTTCACATCTGATAGATTATAAACAAATCGCTTCTCAACATAGTCTCCGTGTTTCTCAAAACACTTAATCCAGCGATCTACAAGCTTCCTAATGCCATCACAAAAGAATGTTTTTGGCTGTGCGCGTAGCCAGTCATGCACCGCCTCCTTCAGGTCATCATCGCCTTGGAATCGCTGACCTCTCAAAGCGTCTTTTAGTGATCCAAACAGGTAAAACTCCGAAGGTGCCAGGTCTGGACTGTAGGCTGGATGGTCGAGAACTTCAAATTTAAGTTTTTGAAGGCATTTTCTAGCCTGTGCAGCGGTATGAGGGCGCGCATTGTCGTGTAACAGAATAACACCTTCCGACGATCTCCCTCTCCGTTTTGTGCGAATTGCTTGCTTTAACTCATTCCGAAGCATGTCAGAATACGATGCACTTATGACTAACTCCACGCTCTAGAATGTCTAGATAATGTTCAAGGATAGGGCCTCGTGTATCCCAAAACAGTGTTAGCATAACTTTACATGCTGACGGCTGCGCTTTGAACTTCCTTGCAAAGGGAGAGGTTGGATGCTTCCATTGCATGCTCTGTCGTTTGCTTTCTGGTTAATAGTGATGGATCCAGGTTTCATCTCCAGTGATAATGCACTCCAAAAAGTTTTCACCTTCATTATGATACCGCGCCAAAAGACGAGAGCAGACGTCCATACGATTACGTTTGTGCTCTTCTGTCAACTGTTTGGGCACCCATCTTGCACAAACCTTGTGAAAGCCAAGAATGTCATGAACTATCGAATTGGCTGACCCTTGACTGATGTCTAATGAAGATGCAATTTCTTTTATTGTTAATCTTCTGTCATCGAAAATCATGGGCTCTGGCGTCTTCCTGCTTGTCACCATTGGTTGATGTTGACGATCGTCCTGAGCGCTGAGCATGTCACACATGTCCGACCTTCCGACATTTGAATCCACTCGTACACACTTCGCCATGGTAACGCATTATTCCCATACTGAGCACAAACGCGTGTGAATTTCAGCTCCTTTCACTCCTTCTGCCCACAAAAAACGAACCCGGATCTTTGTTCTTCCAGAGTACAAATTGAAAGCGGCGCAGCCGTGCTCACTACTCGTACGATATGTGACAGCTACGAGTAGCCTAAATAAGCCTATACTATTGCTAGCCTAAATAAGGTCTCAGTTTGGCTCGTTATTACGAGTATATATTATATATACACTATATTATCACTAAAATAAAAAGTGCAGATACTTATTGAAGTACCCTCGTATTTAGATTGTAATACGGTTGGCATTCGAGAAAAGTTTGAAACAAAACAGAAAAAAAGTCATAAACCACCGTGACCATCGAAAGGAAAGAAAAAAAGTGCGTGTATATTTCTTTTTACGATAATTAATGAATAGCATGGGTCCAAATTCTCACTTAATCCGCAATTTGTGTAACCTGGAAACAACTGAAAATGCAGCAATAAGACGCGATTTCTGTCAAAAAAACTGCACTACTATCCGCATGAATTGGGATGATAGGAAAATATCCCTCGTCTCGAACGGTAAACAGATCGCGGGAGTCAAATTTCCGCGTGACGCACGTACGCAGACTGTAAACTCCTTCGCGGTATTTAAAGAAATGGAGAAAGCGAATTTGGGTGTTGCGGAAAAGGAGGGAATAATGGGGAAACAAGAGTCCCGAAATGTCCCAATGAAAATTCGGGTGGATGAGAGAGGAGCAAATAACGAACAATACAATACAATACGGAATGAAGATATAAAAGAAAGAAGAGAGAATAAAGAGCCGAAGAAAAATAATGATATCAAAATTAAGAGGAGAAAATAATCAGATAACTAGAAATAGAAGCGTAGAAAATACCGTCTGTAAATATTACGCAAAAGGTACTGCACATTACTGCATGTTACGTAACACGCATTACGCAAGAGGATATTGCAAATTTAAAAAAGTGCGAGTTCCACCATCTTACTGTCTGCAACACCTATGCAAGATATGGGAGTTGCAAATTCGGACAAAAATGCCGTTACCACCACCACTCAAAGGAACCCGACGGGTGAGCGGACGAAACCAGCAACAAATAGGGCTACCAATTTTTTAGATGTAGCCCACACAATTTAACTATCGAATATCATCCAGCAAATACAAAGCCAACTGACAAATACAGGGATCCGAAAGCCGTACAGAAGGCATACAAAAAGACATTACACGCGATATCGGGACAACGGATATCGAAACGGATAGAGAGAGGAAAATTCTCGGAGGATCACGAGGCAACGAAACCGGCACCACCGTAGGAAAACGAATCGGAAACGCGAGTATGTTAAAACAATAGGGAAAAAATAAAAATAATCCTAGCCAACATTCCGGGCCTTAAATCAAACCATTCCCCGAACGAAGTTTTATACCTGAAAGGACTCCCGCAAGAAACCTAAGCAGACTTTGCATGCCTCACGGAAACCCATCTAAAGGACTGCCGCCAGGCGAACTGTGAAAACAGAGTTTTGTAATGACAAAAAAGAAATACAAATTGACAACTATAACATCCTCTTAAAGAGAGTATCCGTGATCTTTCCAGGAAAGATTACGAGGAAAGGAAACATCAACAATGTTAAGAGACGAGGAAGGATCGAGTTGTATATTGTCGAGGTGTACCGGAAACCGGAAATCAGACCAACAAATTTTGGTTCCGGTCGGAAGCAGGAATATCCTGCTACCGGAACCCTTTGTTAGCTTAGGCCCTAACTAGTAGGTCTATAATTTTAAATAATATATGGATTATTAATTTCTAAATTGGTAAACTTCAGCAGCGTTTTCTGGCAATTTTTACTTTTGGCGCTTAGATTTTTGTGAAGCACTTGGAAATTATATGGAATTCAATCATAAAATGATAAAGTGGTAACATTTATTAAATAATTAAGAGTAGGATTCGACGTGACGCCCATCAGTATCCCTGCACAGCTCAAATCGTTCCGCAGCATTTCTAAACACATTCTGGAGCATTTGCGGGGTTATGTTATCTGCAGCAGTTCGTATACGTAAGTTTTCAAGACTCGTAATCTTCGTCTGATAGACGTGCGATTTGATAAAGCCCCATGCAAAGAAATCTAAAGGGGTTAAATCTGGTGATCTCGCTGGCCAAGGTCTGTTGCTTCCGCGTCCGATCCAGCGATTTGGAAAACGTCCATTTAGATAATCCTGAACAATTTTGGCATAGTGACAAGGAGCACCATCACGTCGATAGACGCGGAAGCAACAGACCTTGGCCAGCGAGATCACCAGATTTAACCCCTTTAGATTTCTTTGCATGGGGCTTTATCAAATCGCACGTCTATCAGACGAAGATTACGAGTCTTGAAAACTTACGTACACGTATACGAACTGCTGCAGATAACATAACCCCGCAAATGCTCCAGAATGTGTTTAGAAATGCTGCGGAACGATTTGAGCTGTGCAGGGATACTGATGGGCGTCACGTCGAATCCTACTCTTAATTATTTAATAAATGTTACCACTTTATCATTTTATGATTGAATTCCATATAATTTCCAAGTGCTTCACAAAAATAGATCCTGACTTTATGTACACCCTGTATTAAATATATTTAATTTACATATATATTTTTTTTTCATAAGCATAAGATTAAGTTATAGTCTATATTCTACAATAATAAATTTTTAAAAAATGCCGGAGTTTGGAAATATTTTAGAACTTCATAATTGATGATAAAGATAGCAGTAAAGCTATCAGGTCATCCCATAAGTAATGTCGTTTTTTACGATAGATTAAGTTTAAACTAGTCCTACTCGGTTTAAGCATAAATTTTCCGAAGGTTATATCCAAGAGGAGATCTGTCGTGTTTCGCTACATACTTTACAGACCTTGACCAGTGAAGACGTGTGTTTTGCTTTATGTGAACCCCTCATAAACATGGCGGTATCAGAAGAGCATATCAGGCATATAATGCTTTACGAGTTCAAAAAAGGGAGTAGTGCTACTGAAGCAACGCGAAACATTCAGGATGTTTATGGCAACGATATTCTGCATATGAGGAAATGTCAAAGATGGCTTCAAAAGTTTAGGAATGGTGACTGCTGTTTGACAGATGCAGCACGCTCTGGACACCCTGCTGAGTTTGATGATGACCTGCTGTTAGCCGCACTTGAAGACTGTTCAACAACTGTCGAAGAATTGGCCCAGAAACTCAATTCATCCCCGTCCACCAGCCATCGACATTTGCAACAACTCGGGAAAGTGCCTAAGTTAGGAAAATGGGTGCCACATGAATTGTCAGTCGACAATCTGAGGGTGCGGGTAAATATTAGCACAGCTCTTCATTCCCGTGAACTCCAGATCCGTTTTTGCACTGTTTAGTGACTGGTGATGAAAAGTGGATACTGTACCAGAATGTTAAGCGCCGTCGACAGTGGGTTTGTGCTGGAGAACCAGCGACACCACAGCCAAAACCAAATCTTCACCCTCGGAAGGTGTTGCTTAGTGTTTGGTGGGATAAAGGTGGTGTAATACACTTTGAAACCTTACCACACAACCAAACAATCACCGCTCAAGTCTACTGTCAACAACTGGATCGATTGAACACTGCACTAAAAGAAGAGACCACCTTTGGTTAATCGGAAAGGAATCGTGTTCCACCACGACAACGCACGTCCTCATACTGCTCGGATCACTTCTGCAAAAATTGAGGAGCTTGGGTGGGAAAAACTTCCACATCCTCCATATTCTCCAGACCTTGCGCCTTCAGATTATCATCTCTTCAGGAGTCTGCAAAACTATCTTGACGAGAAACAGTATACTTCTTTAGATGACCTACACACCAGTCTTTGTACGTTTTTTGCCTCAAAACCGCCTGAATTTTATAAACATGGCATTGAAAAGCTTGTACGACGTTGGCAGTGTCATTGATTCCGATGGAAAATATATACTAGATTAAAAAGTTTCAGTAGTTTTTTTTTGTCCTTCAAATTCCGATCTAAAAAATGACATTACTTATGGGATGACCTGATAGAACAGAAACGAGCATTAACTCTATATGGTACTGAAAATAACTTAGACATGGCATCATCTAACCAATGGGCACTGATTGAAAGTGTAATAAACGTATTATGACCATTTAAGGACCTCACATTGAGATTAAGCTCTGAAGATGCATCAATATCAATTGTTATCCCAGCTATCAAAGCCCTAAGAATGAACCTCGAGAAACCTTGGGATAGATCTGGAGTGGAAACCATGAAGACAGAGTTACTCAACTCTATATCTGAGCGGTTTGGATCATTGTATGACAAAAAATGTTTTGCACTTGCTACTGTCCTTAATCTACAATACAAACTGTCACCATTCAGCAACACTTATAACTATGACAAATTAAGGATTTGGCTGAAAGAACAAAATGGAAGAAGAAAGTAAAAATGAAACAACCTCAAAGTGATGATTCTGAGATTGACAAATTTGCCAAAAACTCACCAGACAAAATCATTTTGGGATTGCTTTAAAAAAGTGATACACAATCAGAATGAAAAGCGCAAACAAATTGAGGAAGAACCTGAATTGACAGGAACTCTAATCCTCTCACCTGGTGGAATGAAAATAAAGGAATGTTTCTACTACAAATCTTGCCAAAGTAGCAAGAAAGTATTTATCAGCTCCGCGTTTAAGTGTGTTCAGTGAGCAGATGTTTAGCCAGAACGACGGAATCGCCTATTGCCAGAAATGGCTGATAAACTTAATTTTCTTCATGCTGACTTATTAAGGTATAATTTCAACTACTGAAGCGCAGTTTTTTCCCTTGTAAACGGTAGTTACTGTCTTTTGGTTTTTCTCTTCCACTTTTTTCTATGCTGTGTTTATAATTCAATATAAACCTAGTGTTTCTTTTATTGAGGAAAACATTAAGCGAGGAACTTTTTTACGTAATTTAGCTAATGTATTTTCAAAAATCATGAAAAATGGCAATTTCAAAATAAAAGCAGTTTTATAATTTTTGTTTTATCATCATAAAACAGTATAAAAAAAACTACGTAGCAAGGAAAATTTTGAACGTTTTATCATATATTTAATTTGTTATTTGAGACATGCAAGTAGTCAAAGGAATGGCTAAGGACTATGCATAAATATATCAAAATCTGTTTATAATTCTATTTTCCTTCTATGTTTTTTTATTTAATATTAAAAACTGAATGATTCCAGATTGCCCGGATATCAAAGTTCTGGCCGGAACCGGAACTCTCAATAAATGGCCGGAATTCCGGTACACCTCTAGTGTATTGTTGAAGGTAAGGGGAATGAAATGAACATCAGTACTTCCCCGGCGTTTCGACTGCCGAGGTTATATCGCCCGAAACTAAACTACTAAACTAGAGAGAGAGAATGCAAGGAGTTGGCGAGAGGAACACGAGAGAAGGAATGGCTAAAAAGAGAACGTGAGGAGAGAAAAGGCAATAGGAATAGCAAAGGAAGAAATTATACACGAATCACACTAAACAGAGAACAGGAGGCCAGTCTGACGGAGAAAGAAGAAGTGTCCTTCAGTACAGCCGTGGAGTCACCCAACAAAGGAGTAAGAGTGGAGCCTGAAGGGCAAAAAGGGAGTAACTGTGAGCGAGCAACGGCAAAGGCAGGCCAGAGTAAATATGAAAAGGAGAGAGGAGTGCCGGAAGGGCATAAGGGGGTCAAGATCCCCGGTCATAAGGTCGTCATACTCGCCTCACGCATGACCAATATGCAGGCGCACCAGAGCGGTCTCAAAACGTCGATTACACGGACAGGATGATGGCCACTGACGAATCGAGGGCTTAAAAGCCTTCAGGAAATTCAGGGGGACATCCTCCCACTGGCGCTGCAACCGGAGTAGTGCATCCGGGAAAACCCACGCGAAGTCCGACGACAGGAGAGGTGTGCGAGGGTCGAAAGGCAGGGAGGACACCTCTCTCGCTTAAACGTCCGCGCATTCGTTGCTCAAAACACCAGTGTGGGAAGGTATCCAACAAAAGGCGACCAACTTACGGCGTGATGAAAGAACGACAAGCCAGTCCTGGATCTGTCGCACCAATGTGTACGGGGCCATGACTCCAGATTTGAAAAAATTTATTGGAGCACAGCTCTGAATTTACTTTTTTTTCCCTTACACCACTAGATAGGTTAATGATAGTAAACTCTTGAATTGACGACATACCAATTACAAATTGTTTTAGCTAAACATAATAATACAATAATGTACAGTTTATAACTCACCTTAAGTTTATTTATTCATTGCAGCAGCAACAGTGGACGATGTTAGACCTTGCATGTAGGCATTTGTTGTGAATTTACAGCCATGTATGCTTGGCCACTGATCAATGGCTTTCTGTGTGATCATTACAGCAGATCTAGTGCCTGGAGCTGGACCCTCCTTCACAATTCTGCACAGCTTAGTCAAATGAGATGGCTTAATGGATCCTTTGTGTTCAACAATGTAACCAAGAATGGAGAATGTCCCTTCAGCTGGTGCTTCACTCCAGGCAGTTGATCCATCTTTATCAAAATGCTTTAATCTCTCTCCGATTCCTTTCCACAGCTGTTCTATATATTCTGTCAGCCAATTTATCACTGAGTCTTTTGTAAAACTACTTTCAGATCTGGTTCTGGATGGTCTAGCAACTTCAGCAACCTGGTAGTAATCAGAACGTTTCTTGATGTATTTGTAAACTTCATTTAGGATGTAATCCTCAGCTGTTAGTTCCTTTTGCTGCCCTGTGGTATCGTGCTTAAATTCAGAAACTACATCATTTGCATTTCCTCCATTAGCTAATTTGGAAATTGTTTCCATCACTCTTAACATAACAGTTTTCCCTCCTTCTTTATAAAATATATTTTCTACAAATTCTGCACTAACTGTGGTTTTTTGAGCTACTTGCAACATAATCTTTGTTACATAGGAAATCAATACATAGAACTTGGCACTAATTTCTTTCTCTTGTGGATGATCAAAAAACACAATTTTCCACAAATCTGTCAAATTGATCAAATTCGTAATTAACCATGCGAGTATCAGATTTGAGTTTTGGTCTCTTAAAACCAATGATATTGTCAAGAACCATATTGGTATAGTCAAGGCCTGATCTCAGATTTGAAGAGTGATTCTGAATAAAGTCTAAAAGCTCACTTAGTTTACAAATTTTCTTCAATGCATCAACGTGGGCTCTGTTCACAAGATGCATTAAGTCCCATCGAAATTTGAAATTTTCTCCAAACAACTTTTTCATTTCGTTTTTAAATGGCTCGTTGTCCTTACAAAAAACCCCATCTCCAACCATTCCAGATACCTTGGATTTAATTGCTTCTTCAGATAGTTTCAAGTGATTAGGAGACTTCAACACATCAAAAATTTCATTGGCCAAATAAACTCCTGATTTGCTGCGTACTAAATTTATCCCAGCAAGTTTTACAGTCTTATCTTCTTCACTCATAACTAATACAACTAGCATGCTTAATCCCAAAATTGTTCCAATGTCAGCTGTTATTGTTACTGAAGTTTGTTCTTTAAGTTGATTATCTAATAGCTCACAAATTGTCTCTCACGCATGTGTGCTATGATTCAAATTTCCAACTTCAAAACCTGACCTATGTAATACAGCTAGAAGTACTGGATATAGAGCCCATGCAGTGTTTGTTTTCATTATGTAGTATAAGATGTTGCCACATAAGTCTTCTATGCGTTTAGTAGTGTTCCGAGAAGATGTTTTCATCACTTCATAAACAGCAGCTCTTTGATGATGCTGAAGTTTAATTAAATGTCTCTTCAGGTGGGTTTTCAGATTTCTAAACCATCTCTCTTGATTTTCTCCTTGTTTGCATACATAGGTTAAATCTTTAACATTGAAGTAACCTTTTATGTTAGAATGTTTGTCTGAAGCACATGCTTTGGGGTCAGTGCAAGCTATGCAATATAATGTAAACATTTTATCATTAGAAGCATCATCAATATCTTCTTGATTATCATCATCTTCATCCTCAACAGCTATATCTACATCAGGCATATTAGTGTCACTATTTGCAATGTTTTCCATTATATCACTTGGTACTGAAAATGAATCATCAGCATGCCCTAGATCCTTCTTTTCCACCAATTTGAATGTAGATTTGATCAAATCATTGTTCAGGATTTCTTGTATTGATTTACACTTGCTTAAATGGGCTATGGAAATGTCAAATTTGTTGCTTTTTGCTTTATTAGATTTGGATGCAACACTTGAACTTGAAGGCATATTTTGACTCTTCTCTTTATTAACCACAACAGCTTGGTGAGTTTCTTTTGTTAGGCGCAAAATTGCATTCAATGTCTTCTGGATTTGGGAATTTTCAAATTCCTCTAAAGCAGTTTTGTTAGTCTGATGCGCAGATTCCTCACTTACCTTTTGTTTCTTAGGTGGAGGAGAAGCACTTTCTTCAGTCTGTGAAACATCTAGTGAAAAAGTTTCATTTTCTAGATTAGCAGTTGATGAAGTTGGTTCATTTTTCTGAGGTCTAGCACTAGCACATTTTGTGAACAAACTAAATGACTGCTTTGCCGTATCTCTTTGCTGCACTTCATCCTGGTATTTCTTCACTGCAATATCTAAGCTGTGGGCCCAAACTCTGGGACCTCTTGTATTGTAACAAATATTTTTTTGGAATTAAAATGTTTCTCCCAGTTTTGCTTCTTTGAATATTTGTTCTTGCATTGACCACAAAAGTAACCCCTTTTAACACCCTCACTTTTCTCTCCAACTTCATCAATATTAGGATCCATTATTGATTATTGACTACCTGAAAAAATACAAAATAAGTAAAAGTTAGTAAATATAGTATGGTAAAAGTGAGTAAAAGTAAGTAAATATAGTACAATGAAAGTAAGTAAAAGTAGGTAAGTTAAAGTAAGTAAAAGTAAGTTTAAACTTAACTAAACTTTTCAATTCTAGAGTCATGGTGGATTACTTAAAACCGCACAAGTAATTATCTGGCCAATTTATCAAACCTGGCCGAGATCAATGGAACATAGTCCAATCCTGATAATTTTATATTAAAAAAATATACGTTTTAATAAAATTTTAATTATCAAAACATTGAAGCTTAACAAAAAATAAAAATAATTGTTAAATATGGAATTACCAACTAAACTTAAAATAACTAAATTTGTAGTTTAAAAAAATTGGTTTGTACAAGAACGTATACGCAAAAAAATTGCATAACGTCTAGCGGATGAACAAAACCCAAACCCAAATTTACTTTTTCTCATGGTCAAATTTACTGGAGCAATGCTCCCAAGATCCCAGGAATCTGGAGTCATGTACGGGGCAACGAGAGAAGACAGGGCTTCAAAGGCGCTACGGGAGTCTGAATAAATAAAAGACGCAGGGGGAGAGTTTTGAAAAGAATCGAAGGGCCAAGAGAATAGCCGAGAGTTCCGTCGTAAAGATGGAAGTCGCTGGGGGGAGGGATAGTGATTTAATTACTGAAGGGAAGGTTGGCGCGCAACCCACTTCAAGTGGCGAGCGAGAGCAGTCAGTGAACACGGGAATGGTATCAGAATGGGATAGAAACAATTGCCGGAGAGCGAAAGGGGGAACTGACTTCGGTACAGTAGGGAAGGAGGAGCAGACACGGAGGGGAGGAAGGCTCCACGAGGGTGGGAGGGAAGCACTCGCCCCTCCACCCGCCGAGAAGAGAGGACGGGAGCCAATGGAAGACAAAACGGTCGAACCATGTGGGGACGACTGTCAAAGCAATTCGAAGTAGACGAACCGAAGGGATTGGAAGAGCGAGGTCGAAGAAAACTGCCGAACGCGAAAGAGGTATTTTAAGCCCTCTAAGGTTCGGTGGACATCCAATGGGAGATGGCCACATTCTGCATAACGACTGACAATAGGAGAGAACCGGAATGCGCCAGTGCTGATACGTACACCCAGGGAGTGAATAGGGTTCAGCATGCGCAAGGCAGAGGAAGGAGGGGATGAACAGACCTTGATCCAAAGTAAGTTTGATTATGGCTGTCAGGAGTGACAGAGACGCCAAAGGGTGTGGCGGTCTGCACCCAAATCGGTATGGGAAAGGAACTCGAGAAGAGTGAAAGTCTGAGGGCACGAAACCTTCAGAGACTTCAGGTGGGAAACCCATGAGGCAGGAGTCAAGGAGACCCAGAAATCTAGTTTCGGGACAACGGGGATCGGCGATCCACAGAGAGGGAGGGAAGGGAGAGCAGTGCAGCGGTGGTGACGATAAAAATGCATCACCGCCATCTTTGAAGAAGATCGAAACCCGTGGGGTGGCCTGTTTGGAGGGAAACCGGAGCAATAGCTGGCAAGGTCGTCAACATAGGTGGTGGCCTTAATCCCGATGGCAGAGGCTTCGTCGTCATCAACCGCTAAATCGAAGCAGATCAGACTCCCCGGACGCTACCCTGGGAAACCCCTTCCTCCTGCGAGTGCACAGAATAGAAGGAAGTACCTACCTGAACACGAAAGGAGCGGGAAGACAAAGTTGAAGATGAAGAAGGGGAGAAAACCTCGGAAATCTAGGAGATAAAGTTTATGGCAGATCCACCACACCCAGGTAGTGCCATATGCTTTCTCAGTCAAAAAACACTGCATAAAAGTGACGTCACTGTAAATGATACCCGGACCGGTCTCCAACTAAACCAAAATGTTAGTGGTGCTACAGCCCCTGCGAAAACCTGTCTGCGTGGGAGAAAGTAAACTGTGGCGTTCGAGGTGCCACACCAGACGACAATAAACCATCTTCTCGAGAAGTTTCGAGAGGCAGCTAGCAAGGGCTATTGAACGGTAATTAAGGGGAAATGTTGGGTTCTTACCGGCCTTAGGAAAGGGGAGCACTACTGCCTCCATCCAACAGGAGGGATGAGTAGTCCGGGGGGGGGGGGGGGGGGGGGGTCGAAACATATCAAAAATCGAGTTTCTCCAATTCCACAGTATGCACGTAGTTGGAAATGATAATCTCAACATCTTTTAAAAAAAACGAGTATATGCGACCCCCTTACCCCTTCCATAGCATCCCCCCCCCATTTTACTCTCTCCACAGATATAAACCCCACATGTGACAATCATGCATTATATTATGTCTTACTAAGTAGATTAGATTAATTTGGAGAGAGTTTTAGATAGATTGAATAGATTACATAGATTAATTTAGATAGATTAGATGAATTATATAAATTATTGTCACGGTTTTTTTTAGTTTCAGATTGTTTACGATTGAATGAGTTATGATTTAATTCCGAATGAGTTACATTAAATTCAGATTGAATGATTCAATTGCTAGAATTTAACAATTAGTTTCTTGTTATTAATGCTACTCGGCCTAAATAAGTGAAATCATGGCGACAAGAAGCAAAACGCACAATTCAACATTTGGTCACCCTGCAGAATTTCCACCTTCAAAGGCCGACGTATTTAGGCATTACTTATTGGTAAGAAAACGAGAAGAACTGATTTCGAAAGGTTCTACAGAAGCTAAGGCTAACAAAGACCCTAAGATCCACTCTAAGGTTAGCCCGAGAGAAAGGAAAGAGTAGGGGGTTAAGAGAAGAGAATATGGGGTTAAGTAAGTAGCAACACCTATCACTCGTGGGTTAACATTCATTCAGAAAAAGAGAAAAAAGACTCACCATCATCATCCACAGGTCACTGCCGACAAGTCGGAAAAATAGTCAAAGAGAATAGGAAAGGGGTGAAAAATGAAAAGAAGTAAAATAAGAACGCTTACAAACCATGCAAACACAGTCTTAACTCACTGTCATCCCATCCCATGCAAACTACAGACATGCAAGTAGAGAGAGTAAAGAGAGTTACAGCCATGTGGAAGCCATTTGGGAGAAGTTTTCCTTTCTACATATAGAAAACAACAGTTTTCAGCAGAAGGTGGAGACATTCGATGAAATGTTTGATATTTACACTTGTACTTGTTACGATAAAAAAAGTCGAACGGATTGCAGATGTGATATTAGAGTTCCAATGATTGAGTGGGAGTCTTTTGTGGGGCAGAAACAAAGAAAAAACCAACTAGGACCAATCGACAGAGTAACGACTTCCGCAAGAAAAAGGACTCACGATAGAGTTAAAGGATTAGAAAGAAGAGCTAAGATAAGCCCAGATATGAATGTCGCCTCAACCAGCAAATTGGACCTTTTACATATTATGGAAGATGAGAGCATGGAAATTGATGATGACAGCGACGATATTGACTTTGTTCCGGATTTTGAGCTGAGAGAAAACCATCAGAACAGAATTATTTATGATAACTTAACAATAACAGCAGATAGATACTGTGTAAGTTACAGAGCTACTGCAGCTATAGTTAATGCAGCTTTGAAGGATATGGGAATATTAGACGAAACCAATATGTTGGATAGGAAAAAAGTGGAAATAGAAAGAATACGTGTGGGTAAAAAGAACAATCAAAGTGAAATCAGAGCACACACAGATTGAAGGCATCAGATGTGATGGTAGAAAAGATCAAACTAAGACAAAGAAGGGAATGGAGTACGAACAACATTATGTAATAGTCAAAGAACCTGGTGATGTTTACATGGATCATATAGCTCCAGATAACGGAACTGCTTGTTGTATTGCAGATGAAATAATAACTTTTATAGTTGATTCTAATAGCAAAGAATCCCTCAAAGCTTTGCTATGCGATGGCACCCCAGTGAACACTAGCAGGATTGGCGGAGTGCTAAAATTGATTGAATTATATCTGGACAGGCCGGTACAATGGCTGATTTGCCTTTTGCATGCAAACAAACTGCCCTTCAGGCACATATTTGAAGCAATTGATGGAAAAACTTCGGGACCAAACACCTTAAAAGGTTCTCTTGGAAATAAACTCCGAGAGGATTTGACCAAATTGGATATAGTTGATTATACTCCTGTAGAGGGCAACATTAAAGAAGTTTCGGCCGATATTGTTAAAAGTTTCAGCAGTGACCAAAAATATATGTATGAAATGTGCATTATCATACAATCTGGACGCATCTCACAAGCGTTAGCCACCAGATCCCCAGGTGCCCTCCATCATGCAAGATGGCTAACACGAGCAAACAGGATCCTGCGCTTATATATGTCTACACGGAATCCAGACAAAAACATCCAAGACCTAGTAAAAATTATAATGCTGGTTTACGCTCCAGGCTGGTTTTGGATAAAGTCTCATCCAAAGGCAAATGAGGGATCATCTAATTTTTGGTATATCATGCACTTGTTTAAAGGTTTAGATAAAAAGCATCGGGTGATTATGGAGCGTGTCCTCAGAAATAACGGCTATTTTGCCCACCCAGAGAATATCTTACTCTCAATGATAACAGACACAAGAAGAGAGGTCAGAGAGCTGGCTCTTCAGCACATCATTCGAGCAAGAACTAGGAGCACCAATGCGAGAAATTTTGAGCTGCCAAAAACACTGAACTTTGAAGCAGACGATTATCCTAACATGATCGACTGGGACAACGAAACCATCACCCCTCAACCTATTTTACAGAATTTGACAAATGATGATCTTCTTAAAGTTCGAAATGAACCACTTCAGCTTATTCCTTTTCTCTGTCACAGCAGCCAGGGAGTAGAACATGCTGTAAATGTGGTAACAGAAGCATCACAAGATAGAATTGGTTACGAAAACAGACAAATTTATTTTGAATGTACTGGAGTCGAGAAAAAAGCTACCTGTGTTCCAATGGAAAGCCAGTGGTGTCAGTAATTTACGATTTTAAATTTCTTAAGGTGAATATTTTGATTTTAGTATGCTTCAATTGATTCTTTAAGTAATATATGGAGAAAGATTTCTTATTATATAGGGTGTCCGAGAATTATCTGTACAATTTTTGGCTGTTATTAAAAGTCAACCATGAAGTGTAGAAATTCCAGTGTTGTCCCATTTTACAGAGAATCTCATTAAGTTTTTTCTGATACCAAGTTTTGACAAGTTTTTTAGAAATTCCAGTGTGTCCGAACATTATCTGTACAATTTCATCTTTTAATAAAATTCTTGATAACACACGTAAAATTCTTAAACAAGATTATTTAGAATCTGTATTTTCAAAAGTTTCTTTTATTAAAGTAACGTTGTTACAAACATTCGATATGTTCACCATTAGTGATTCGCAAAACATCCAATCGATACTCCAAATGTTGCCATGTACGCTGCAGCATATCCACATCAATTCGCTCAATAGCAGCTGTGATTCTTGCTTTTAAATCATCAATGTCTGTCACCCGCGTACATTTCTAAAAAACTTGTCAAAACGTGGTATCAGAAAAAACTTAATGAGATTCTCTGTAAAATGGGACAACACTGGAATTTCTACACTTCATGGTTGACTTTTAATAACAGCCAAAAATTGTACAGATAATTCTCGGACACCCTGTATATATATATATAAAAATATAAAAAAAATATATATATATATATATATATATATATATATATATCCCCGCAAGGGGGTTCTAAGCTCGTGCTCTTGAGTGCTCTTTGTGCTCGTTTGTACGTGCTTGTTCCTGGAGGTTTCACGTGCGCCCTCCCGGCCCTAGCACCCAAGGATGATGGGGCTCGACCCTGCAGTCCTTGTCATCCTTGGTCTTTTTCCACTTCGACTGTCCCTTCCACCCTTTCTTTTTCCTCTGTCTTTCCTCCCCCTTTTTCTTTGTTTTTCCGCTGAGATATGCCCTTTTAAATAGAGGCGAATCGGTTCTTCCTGAACTTAAAAAAAAAAAAAAATATATATATATATATATATATATAAAAATAACTTACTTTAACTTTACTTATATCATTATTTACTTTAATCTTTGTCATTTATCAGGTTTTTTATTCAAAGAATTGGTTTCAATTTCATTTCAATTTAAAAAAAAGGGGGGCATACGCAACGGGTAGGGGGGGGGGGCGCATAGCGGTGTAATTACAGTATGTTGTTTAGGGGCCCAAAGGAAACTCCGAGCAGTGTGTACAAAAAGAATACAAAATTTCGACCCCCGCTAAATTGAGTACCCTCCACCCAAACCATTTATAAATGGTGAGTAGGAAGAAAAGAACCGAAGAGTATAGGTGGCGAATCATATCAAAATGAATGCCGTCAGGAGAGGAAGCAAACTTGCAGCAAGAAGTCAGTGCCGAGCGCAGGTCCAACATGAAAAGAAAAACGGTTGTAAGGGAAATTATTGGGAGTCTGGAAAAGATGAGGGGAGCGAGAAAGCAAAGCCTTACGTCGGAGAAAAGCGGAATCACAATAATCGTGTGGGGAAATGGAAGCAATAGTCGAGGCCAAGACTTTGGCCACCGCAGTAGGGGACGACACTGGGTGTCTATCTATCATAAGGACAGGAGGAGGATGAAAAGAAGATTTACCAAAATCTTCATAATCTTGTTCCAGATTCGGGAAGAGGGCGTGCGGTTGATGATTGAGGAAACTTAAATTCGCCAGGAAAAGCGGTGGGCTTCACGAACCGTGCGACGGGCCTGGGCCTGGGCCTGGGCTATCGAATTAGCAAGTGATGGGTTGCGCTGAAGTTGGTGAAAGGCCGATTTCTTAACACAGACAGCCAGAACGCATGCCGGGGTCTACTGGAACCGAAGAGGCGGAGGCGTGGGAAAATGTTGACTTGGGAATGGAGGACAGAACAGCACAAGTGACACGATCGGTGAGGTAGGTGGAGGCAGCGTCAACTGTCGGAAAGTTACCCCAACTGCGAAGGCGCGAGATTCAGCCCATAAAAGAGGACAGTCAGCCTTAGCGAGAGACCATCGGGTAGGAAAAGTGGAGGAGCCGAGGGCCTGAGACATACGTAGGAGGGGAAAAGATTACTACCACAGAGGTCTGGAGTGACAGACCAAGAGAAATTGAGGAAGGCGGAAGGAGAAACAAGCGAAAGGTCTTTGGAAGAAAACGTGTGGGTCTGGAGGTGAAAAGCTGTGGGCTGGCCTGTATTAAGACGACAAATAGTAGTAGTCTGGAGAGGGGAAACCACAAAGGATGGCGCGCGTTGAAGTCTCCCAGGAAGAGGAAGTGGGGAGGGGGCTGCAAAAGAAGAGCAGAAAGATCATTAAGAGAAACTTAGTGACGGGGGAGATATAGAAAACAAATCTTATATAAACGGTCAAGGAAAACGCAAGCCGCAATGGCCTGGAGAGGAGAGCGGAGAAGGGGAACAGACTGCACATCAGACCGGACGAAGACGTCCGTGCCCCCACGGGGGGCTGCATTGGATGGAAGTGGAAGATCGCGCAAGCGGTGAATCCAAAGTTGGGTCTCCAGAAGGCCGAGGGATACTGGAGAAAAATTACGGATGAGAAGGAAGTCCTCCCAATTAGGGAGAAGGCCACGACAATTCCACTGAAAAATAGTTGCCATCAAGCGTAGAAAACAGGAGGCAAGGGATGTAATCGGGCGAGACTTGCATGTGTGAATGGTAGAACGAGTAGACGAAACTGGGCGGCGTGATGAAGGGGAAGGCGAAAAATTAATGGAAAAAAGGGGTTGGGGTGGGGGGAATGCGAGAAGGCGGGTACAAAGCGGGGAGGGTTGAATCCGATTTCTGGGATAGGGGTGGAAGAGAAAATGCCGGGGACATCGGGAGGTCAAGGAGGGAGCGTGAGGATGGATGTCAGCCTAAACTCGAAATTCAGAAGCCGCATGACCATCAGGAATGGAGGATAGAAGTGGACGGTGGCGAAGGGAAACGGGAGAGATCGCTGGAGGGGAGACAGGGACCAAACCAGGGAAGCTTGGCAGAAGGGCCCAAAAGCCGGGGGTTGGCAATAGCCCATTTAACGGAAGAACGAAGATGAGAAGAAGGACCAGAGGATGTACCTGTTGCGGATATGTAGGCCGAAATAGCAGCAAAGGTTTCAGGAGGATTGGTAGACGGACAAGATACTACAGAGGTGGAGTAAATGGGAATAGTGGTAGTGAAAGTTCGGTTTGGGACAGCTGGAAAAGTTCAGGGCAGATGGGTGGATGGAAAAGAGAACACAGGTAAAGAGGATGACGAGAAGGTTGACAACACTCGAGCAGGCCTAGAACGAAAGGATGAGGAAGGGAACGGCACATAAGAGAAGAGAGAAGTTGGAGACGGAAGGGAGGTAGCGGGTCGGGAAGGGCGTAGTCTGAGCAAAGTTAACTCCTGATCGAACGAACCGGGACTGGACACAGGCCCTCGCTTCCTGGCTGATCTTGTCAGACTCCCAGACAGACAGGACCTCACACACAGATAAGTAGGTCGGAGAAGAGGAAGAGGCGGCGGCGGCGTGGTCACCTCCACAGTTGGTACAGCAAGTCGGACACGCGCAATTAACACAAATACTATGTGCACTGCGACACGTCTTACTGACGTGTCCGAACCTTTACTAAATAAAACACTGACGTAGACTAGGGCCATAATGGCGGACCCGAAATAGGAGATAACCAGCTCTGATTCTTACAGGTAAGTGGGAACTGGCAAGTCATGATCAGTAAGGGGGATGGAACGTTTGCCTCCACTCGCTCCCGTGGACCATACGGGGGAGGGGCGTGGTAAACACGGGTCACCTTCTGAGAAGGGAGGCGGGTGAGAACATTCGACTAAGAGTATTTCAAAAAACAGGGGGCACGAACCACACCCATACAAGTGTTAAAGGAGGAGTTGGGGGGAGGGAAGTTCAGGGGAGCAGAAGCGAAGGTTGCGAGGGACAAAATTTCTGGTACTGGTCCTTGGAGACTTCAACAAGGGAGCCATCGTTCTGGAACCACATCTGACGGGGATCGCCACAACGGAAAGGAAAATCATTAAACTTGAAAACGCTTCGCTGACAGGGGAGAAGAGGCGGAAGAACGGAGAACTAGAAACAGAAAGTAGTCAGGGTCAGAACTGTTAGGCTCTGCAAAGGAATTGAGAAGCTTTAGAACGAGGAGAGCGCTAGTTTTCCGCAGCCAGAGGGTGGACACCCCGCCCCCCTCAAAACGCGGGCTTCCAGTGGTAGAGGACTCGTGGGCCTGGTCGTCCACCACTCAAGTGCTATTAGTGTTAACCGAATCCATGAGAACAGAAAAGTAAAGAAAACGGACCTAGGGGACGCGAGGAGTTGCCTTCTGGTAAGAAAGGGGGGCCAAGCGCAAACCTTTGGGGACGGAGTACCTCGTCCCCATGGGGTCACTAAAGTTTTAAAAATGGGGCCACGTGATACGAAAGTTTGTCCCCAACGGCGCAAAGATCCCAGCCCCCCAAACCCTACCGTCCCAGACACCCAGCCAACTGACACGGTGACGCCCTAAGGACATCACCTCTGGAAGACAGCCCTGGAGACCCGTACTGGGAGCCAAAGTCCTAGTGGCTCTTAGTCCGGCTCCCCAGCAGCCTGTCCGGCATAGGTGATCCTTTCGGGTGCAGAGACCCCGCCGACGCAGCCCAGTGGGTCAGAACACGCGAGTAACCTCCCCACCACCACAAGGTGGCCACCCCGGGGGTGGAAGGTAAGGGGATAATGATGTGGAAGATTGTGACGAGGAGAGAGAGAGAGATGGTGGAACCGAGTTTTTGAGGCATTAAAGGCCACAATGTTTTCTCTGCCCCCATTTAGAGATAGAAGAAAGATGAGAGGTCAGGTGCGCCATAGCTGTCTCGCACGAAACATGGAGCGACTGCTGAGAGGAATGATTTGTGAAACAGGTAGAGAAGTGAAGGGAGGAATCATTGGCATGGGAGTAGATAGGGCAGGAAGTACGACTTAAAAGATCATTGACAAGTAAAAGAAAAAGTGGTGAAAGGAGAGAACCCACAAGGAACACCACTATTAATAGCTTTAGAACAAGGCTAGTAGCCATCTACAATCAGAGCTCTAGATCAGCGGGAAGAAAATCTGTGATGAAGGCACAGATAGAAGAATAGAAACCTAAGGAAGGCAGTTTGGAAATTAAGGACTTTTACAAAACTATCAAAAGCTTCCGATATTTCAAGCACAATAGCAAAAACTTTACCAAAATCCCAAAAGGAGGAGGACCAGGAGTCAGATATACGCAAAAAGCTCGCAAGTAGAGCATCCCATACTGACGATCTGAAAGAAGATTGTGAGTAGAGAGGTGTTTAAGAACCTTCCTATTAAAGATGAATTAAAAACTTTTGAAAGACAAGAAATCAAGGGAATTGGACAATAGTAGGAGGGTTGAGAGCAAGCTTCTAGCAGAAAGGAAAAGTACCTGATGAAGAGTGTTTGCCCAGATGGAGGAGGAGTTCAGCCCAGATAGGGTAGAAAAAACATTATTAGAAGATTCTAATTTTATACATAATTAAGTCAGAAGGGGGAGGGGATGGAGGAATGGCACAAGAATCACCCAGAGTTGAGTTGGAGTGAAGAGTTCAGCTTTATCAGGAAGAGAGATGGCACCTGAACCATAATGGAAAAGAGGAAGGAAAGTAAAAGTTGTTAAAGAGGTTCTTGGTTAGGTGCCAAAAAGACTCCCATTCAGTCTAATTCTAATTCTTGT
Organism: Bathynomus jamesi; assembly: GCA_023014485.1. Taxonomy (NCBI): domain Eukaryota; kingdom Metazoa; phylum Arthropoda; class Malacostraca; order Isopoda; family Cirolanidae; genus Bathynomus; species Bathynomus jamesi. The sequence goes on along the minus strand of JAJOZX010002892.1, from coordinate 548,623 downwards.
CGCACTTTCTTGCATCTAGCTCAGAACCTCAACAACAACTTTGCTTCCTCTTCTTTCCCTCCTCTTTTCCATTCCAATGGCTCAGTTGCCGTCTCTTCTCCTGACAGAGCTGAAATCTTCGCTCAACTTTCACCTCTAACTCAACCATGGACGATTCCGGTGCTGTTCCTCCATCTCCTTCCGAATTGACAGGATGGAATGAAAGGCTTTACGTCTCATCAATTCCCTGCCTCTTACCGACTGTCTTCAACCCCTCTCTCTTCGCCGCAATGTTGCCTTACTCACTTTCTACTATCACTATTATAACGGACACTGCTCTTCTGAACTCTCTAACTGCATGCCTCATCCTTTAAGGAGAGTACGCAGTACGGTACCAGACTATCGACACTTTTTCATTCCTTTTCTGCCCTATCTGGGATCAACTCTAGGAAGGGGTATGGTCCTGATGGTGTTCCTTCTGTTATTCTTAAGAAACGTGCTTCTGTGCTGACACCCTGCCAAGGCAAACTCTTTCGTCTTTGTCTCTCATCTGGTACTTTTTCTTCCTACTGGAAGTTCACTTTCATCCTATACCAAAGAAGGGTGACTACTCTCAACCCTCTAACTATCGTCCAATTGCTTTGATTTCTTACCTTTCTAAAGTTTATGAATATCTTTAATAGGAAGATTCTTAAACTCCTTTCTTTTTCTTCTCATAATCATCTTTCAGATGGTCAGTAAGGTTCCGCAAGGGACACTCCACTGGCGATAATCTTGCATATCTCTCTGACTCTTGGTCATCCTCCTTTCGGGATTTCGGTAAAACTTTTGCTATTGCGCAAGAGATATCAAAAGCTTTTGATAATGATCTTTTAATTCGCACTTCCTGTCCTATTCACTCCTATGCCGATGATTCCACTCTTCACCTTCTCCACCCGCTTCCCAAAGCGTCCCTCACAACAGTCGCTTCATGATTCGCCTAGGATGGCTATGGGATACCTGACCTCTGATCTTTGTTATATCTGATTGAGGCAGAGAAAACCTTGTGGTTTTCAATGCCTCAAAAACTCAGTTCCTCCATCTGTCTACTGGTCACAATCTTCCACACGACTATCCTCTTACCTTCAACAACACTCGACTCAATACTTCCTCTTCTCTTAACATTCTTGGCGCTTCCTTTTCTTATGATTTTTCCTGGAAAGATCACATACACTTTCTTTCTAAAACAGCTTCTAAGAGGTTAGGTGTGCCGTACCGGCTCCACAGTTTCTTCACCCCCACTCAGTTGCTGTCTCTGTACACGGGTCTTGTTTGCCCCTGTATGGAGTATGCCTCTCGTGTGTGTGGTGGTTCAACACACACAGCCGTACTTGACCGGGTGGAATCAAAGGCTTTTCATCTTATCAATTCTCTCTCTCTCTCTCTCTCTCCTGAGAGAGGTATTTTCTTCAACCTTTTTCCGTACCTGCCTCTTGCAGGGAGGGAGCGGAGGGTGGGGAGAGAGCCTTCTACTTTTCTATCCAGTTTTCTACTACTGCTAGCATAGTTGAAAGACAAAATTTTCCCTGGCACCCGTTGCCATTGGTACCTCCTCGGTATGGGCCGCAAGGCCTTTTGAGGTACTTCTTTTCCTTGTAACTCTCTCTCTCTCTCTCTCTCTCTTTACTATCGCTATCATAACAGACATTGCTCTTCTGAACTCTCTAACTGCATGCCTCCTCCTTTAAGAAGAGGACGCAGTACCAGACTTTCTACACTTTCTCATTCCTTTTCTGTCCAACTATCTAATGCGAGGGTTAATTGGTATTTTCAGTCTTTCACCTAACTCAACCGGTCAACTCTGGAACAATCTTCCTCAATACATCTTTCCCCTTGTCTATAACCTCCAATCTTTCAAACGCAGAGTATCTAGGCATCTCCAAACCCTGGACCTTGATTTTTGGTTCTCTTCTCCTCCTACTGGGGGGTGGGGAATGGGAGCTTTTGCGGGCATTCGCCCTTGGCTCCTCCTTCCTGCATAAAAAAAAATGTGCTTCAGTACAAATGGACTTGATCTGGGCGATGTGTAAGTAGTAGCTACAAGTCGGTTGGAATCGAAGTGGCTTGTCAGAAGTATGCGAGTTTGTCACTCGTTTTTTTTTTTTTTTTTTTTTGACAAGACCTGGAAACACAACCAGCAACACACGGTGTATGAAATGGCACAGGTGTGGAAATTAACCATGTAAGAGGGGGTGCTGGTTCACCAGGACACCCGTGTGTGAACGGATGTGTACACTTTAATTTCCGCATTTTCTCTTCTACCTTCCGTATTTTATATTTGGGTTGTTGCTCCTTCTGACCCCAATTCATTGGGAAATGGGATTTTTTTTTATAATGCACGTACTTATGTATGCTAATGTCATTACTGTACACGCATTTGAAAAGTACTTCAACTACTCTCATATACAAAGTTTCTTTAAACACGCAAATTATTTCATATCCCGAACATTCAACAGATTCATTATCATGCCCAGATTACAGCTACCTACATCCAAGATACCCATTTTATCCAATGAGTAAGTTTGTCTTATTTAATGACAGTTTCAAGGTTTTTTTTTATAGTATTTACAAAATATTCACACATCCCGTTCCTAACTTTCGTTTTCTCTCTCACCATACATATCATATTTCAGCCAGACTCCAGTTTCAGTAAATGAAGTCGCATATTTACATTTAAAATTTATTGCCTATTTTTGAGCTTGTCTACATTTACAACAACATGCAGGATTTACTTTCCTATGAATTATGAATTATGAATGACCAAAATGTTTATACCAATGCTTTATATTTCCCATTTTACTTCCTTACCTGTATACATGAGGATATCCTCTCTAGTCCATGCGGGAGCCTGGTCCCCGCAAAGCATTAGGCGTAGCTCATCTGGGCTGAATGCCCCCAATTTCTCAATGGGGAACACTTTACAGAATCCTGCTCTGAAGGAGTCCATCTGGCGTCGAATGCCTGCCTCCAAAGTCCAGTTCAAAGTCAAGTCCAAGTAGTCATCCAGGGTTTCCAGCGTCACTTCCTCATCAGCACCTCCGGGTCGAAGCTCAGTGGAAGCATAGCCAAGCTTTCTGGAAGGGGAAAGGTACTGCATGGTGAGGCAGAGGTCCTCCAAATGCACTGCCGTTGACGAGCAGTTGGACTCTTCAAGTGGAAGGATCAGGTTGGCAATCTGGACCCGTCGGTCCTCCTCAGACAAGTTTTTATCAATGAGAGTCTGCTGTCGCTTGGCGGAGAGGTTCTTGAGTTGCTGTAGAAACTTTCCTCTTTCCTCATCCACTTCTGTCAAGTCTATGAGATTCAAAATACCTGAAAACCTATGATGATCAATGACAAAATGTTAATATGTATGAAGCACACTTTGCACAACTTTAAAATGGTATAAACAAACAATTCCAGCATGTGTACCCTAGGGCGGGTTGGTATTTTGTATTCAAAAGTGACACATTGTGGGGGTTTCGTATGGGTCACAGTAGTCACTCAGTTAAATATTTCGCGTAAGCTAACTCTCCTACCCCCGGCAAAAATTTTCGGTTTTTAGTTTCAATTTGCCAAAATGTACATTTTTCAGTAAAAACTCAGCTAGAAATTGTTTCAAATTCAAAGAAAATGACATTTTTACGTGTTTTGAGTATATAAGAGGTTTCAAAAAACCTTCGCACCCCCATTTACAGCTTACATGTTTACTTATATCAAAATAGTTTTTAGTGATTATAAAAATATATAAAATTATTTATTGCAGGTATTAAAATTACTCTAGCTGATAAAGTGATAATATAATGGCTTCTCAATTAATTGGTGGTTCGGAGAGGCAACGTGTGATAGATCGCATACGAGCAATAACATTTCGGGGAGCTCGTGATGCTGGAGCCACCTTTATAACACGTTCATGGGTTACCAAAAAGTTGCGAAGAAGTGAGGACTTCGTCAAAAGAAATTGGAATAAAACTTTGGATGAATGTGAAATGGATACAACCAAATCTGGGTGCCCAAATTTGCCACTCTCGCAGGAAACAAAGGACATCATTGAAAGCGGTACGCGTAAGCGGAAAAACAGCTGTGATAAACTTTCTAGAGAGATCGAAATGTTGAGAGGAAAGATAGTTAGTGGTGAGATCATTCGACTGTACCGTCATAGGCAAGGTTTAAAGCCTTGGCATGAACTTCCAAAGCCAAAACCCAACTTAACATCGATGACAGAATGTGGTTTGCCCATTATCTTGAAGATTGGGATGTGGATGATTTCCTGCATTTAGCTGTCTCCGATGAATTTTTTGTTTACGTAACACGTCGGCCTAACTACCAAAATGATCGAGTGTGGGCCACAACACCAGATGAAATCGATGACAATGAACATTATCACGAATTATTAAAAAGTCCAGACTGTGTTGGTGTGTTTGTTTTGTTCACTGCAAAGAAGCTCATGTGGGTGCTGAAGCCAAATGGTCAGAGTTGGGATGGACAGTATTTTCGTGATATTATTCTATCCCAGCAGCAGTTGTTGCGGAACCATGAAATCGATTTCTTTGGAAATGAAGAATGGCCAGGAAATTCTCCTGACCTGAACATCTGTGAACACATTGGATCAATTATAAAGGACAAGGTTGAATGTCTCGTCGTTTCAAGAACCTGCGGCAAATCGATTTTCGAAGGATACAATGACGCAACACATTGAAACTGTTTTAGCAAATTTGCGTAACGATCAAGATCTATTCACGTCACTTTTGGCAAGCTACCCAAAGCGAATTCAGGCTGTCTTGGAAGCCATTGGCGGGAACACCCAAGTTTTAATTGTTTCTCATTAAATGCAGGATTAAATTCTCTTTTGTAAGGCATGTTTAGTTTTACTGTACCTCTAATGGTTTAGGCCATGGGCGGAGGGGGGGGGAGCTAAGGTTTATTGGAGCTCCGTACTATATATTAAGATAAAAAATAAGGAACAAATTAATGAATTACATAACATTTGAGAAATTAAACAGAACTTGTCTTCTACAAGAAAAAGAAAAAACATTACCTAATGAAGTGCTCTTTTGCACGATGCATAAGCTTAAGCTATTTAGAAAGTAACACTGCATGTTTGTTTATTCCACTGTCCTTTCCATTCAAATTTAGGCAATCTTTGCCGTGATTCCAGTAGGTTAAGAATATATTTTTGGCGATTTTCGTAGCCAATTCGTACATCAGACGGATTCGTGACTAGATTCACAGCGCTTTCTACTCCTTGGCTGTGACAAGGAAAGGCTGGTATTTTGAGTGGTTCTTGTCTTGCTAGCAAAAGTGCCTTATTGCTAAAGTTTCTCAGAAATGGAGGCGGATAAATTCTCTCTCTCTGCCAATCAATCATTTCAGTGTAATTTGAAGAATCAAATTTAAGAGTTCGAGGTAGGTCAAAGTTTCTTGATCCAGAAAATGTAGTTCTTGAGAGAATGATTCTATGGATTGCAACCTCTCTAACTTCTCTTCTTGAGTCTGTTATCATCGATAGTAAAATATTTTCGGGGTTTGCAAAGTATGAGTTATTCTAAAACACCATTTCCATGATCAATCTGTATTTCTCCTTCAAGTCATGCAGCAGATACCATAAGTGCCAAAGGTTAGATGATCCGTCAGATGCCAGTGGATGAGACTTAACCCAAAGCCATCCTGGCGCATAAGAGAGCATAATTATTCCTACTAGATCTTTGAGATCTTGGGTTGGATTTGGTGTTGAGACAGAGTCTAAAAATTCTATTTGCTCTAGTTAGCCAACGAGCATGATGAATTGTACCAGATCTTTGGAGACATTTCCAGAGTGAACAGCTAGGCAAATATTGTAGATATACTTTTGGTCACTGCTTAAAACATTAACATCATCAGATGGAATTTCATGAATGTTTCCTTTAACAGGAGAAAAGCAACCACTTCGTTTTATTAGATCAGTTTTCAATTTATTTCCAACTGAACCCTTGAAAGTACTTGGGCCTGTTGTTTTTCCATCTATTGCCTCGTAGACATGCCTGAATGGTAGTTCGTTCATATGAAGAAGGTATACCAACCACTGAACAGACCTATTCAGATAGATTTCAACAAACTTTATTACTCCACCGATTCTTCCAGTGTTCACAGCAGTGCCATCACATAGTAAAGCTTTTAGTGTGTCTGAACTTTCTGAGTCCACTATTACAGTAATCAGCTCTTCTGCTACACAACGAGCATTTCCATGATCAGGTATTACATGATCTATATAGATATTTCCATGCTCTTTAACAATGACGTAGTGCTCTGCTTTGATCTTGCCTGCCTTGGTTAATGTGTCATCTCTTCTCCCATCAAAGCCAATGCATTCTATTCCTACATTCTTCGATTTAACCCTGGTACCCAATTTTTTACCTACTCGTGCTCTTTCCCTTTGTTATGCTATCTAATTTTGAATTGTATAATTTGTACGCTTTCTTTGAATTAAAGTACAGTTTTCTTTTGTTTCAGGTATTATTATTTGCTATTATGAACGTTTAATCCTGAATACGATTTTGAATACAATAGTTGTGATTTGACTGAATAAAGCCTAATATTGGTGTATACTCACTCTTACCTTCAGTGGCTCAACAATTTATTCAGTCAATCACTATCATGGAAAGGATCATTAGTCCAGACAAATTTGACGTACTGCTTAACGCGCCTCAGAGCAGCAAACTGTGGACGCTCTGGATCCGAAGATTAAGGTACTTTCTGTCAATGATCGAAGACCATAGTCCTGATAAACTGGAAGTTCTGTTCTTGTATATTGACCCTAACGTTGTTAATGTGATCCAGGATTGCACGACTTATGACTCGGCCATCAGTCTATTGGAAGCCGCCTATGTAAAACCGTCCAATGAAGTTTACGCTCGGCACCTATTGTCTACCCGTTATTAGAAGCCCGAAGAAACACTGGACGAATTCATTCAAGTGCTTAATCGTTTGGCAGTCGATTGCGACTTCAAAGCAGTAACTGCTGATGAAAATAGGTCATCTTTCGTGAGAGATTCCTTTATTCGTGGTATTCGGTGCAATAACATCAGAATTAGATTGCTTGAAAATAAGACGCTAACGCTGGAGACTGCCATTCAACAAACTCGCGCTCTAGAACAAGCCCAGAAAAATGCTGAATCATATCACATGTCATACGCACCCGTAGCGGCGGGAATTGAAGTCGTGACCAGCGAACCCGAAGTAAGCTCTAATCAGAACTCTTCTGATACTGTTGCATCTGTTTGCTATAATAACAGGAGCCAATCTTGTTTTTTCTGTGGTCAGAGGCACCATCCTCGTTCACCATGTCCCGCCCGAGAAGCAGAGTGCTGCAAATGCAAAAAATTGGTCACTGGGCTAAAGTCTGCCGAGCTAATTCAACTCCGTCGTCGTCTTCAGTCAGTCTGACTTCAGCCTACTCTGCTTCGAGTTAACTTTCACCATCTACTATTAATGCTCTTGTCAATGGCTACGCTGTCAGAGCATTGATTGATACGGGTACCTCGGAAAAATTCATCTGCCAAAGCCTAGTGCCTAGCCTCAACTTACTAGTACGTCCTACTTTCACTACCGTGTCATAGAACCTGGCTGCTCAGGTTAGTGGTTGTTGCGAGGCGACTGTCGTCATAAAAGACCGCACATATGAAGGAATCAGATTCTCCGTACTGTCAGATTTGTGCAGTGACGTAAGTTTGGGACTTAGGTTTCTCAATCTACATGAAGCAGTTGAAGTTAAGCTCGACGGTTCTGAACTAACCTTAAACATATGTAGTCTTGCTCAACTCAAGGCTCCTAATCCAGCTCTCTTTAATAACCTGGCTTCTGATTATCGCCCTATTACTACAAAAAAGCGCCAGTTTAGTCCGGACGATGAGAAATTTATTAAGAACGAGGTACACAAATTACTTCTCGAAGGCGTCATTGAGCCTAGCACCTCCCCTTGGAGTGCTCAGGTAGTAGTTACATCCAGTGAGTCTCGAAAGAAACACAGTTATCGACTTTTCACAAACTATGAATCATTTCACGCAATTGGATGCGTATCCTCTACCGCGAATCGAAGACCTCGTAAACAAAGTAGCAAAGAATAAGTTTTTTAGCGTGATTGACCTCTCAAATGCTTACTATCAAGTCGATATCGACGCATCAGAGACCGTACACAGCTTTTGAAGCTGTAAGTAGTCTTTATCAGTTCAAACGCGTACCGATGGGAGTTACAAATGGAGTTGCAGCGTTTCAAAGGGTCATGAACGAGTTTATATCCTCCAATGGCTTAAGAAATACATATACCTACCTTGACGACTTGACTCTATGCGGAGCTACTAAGGAAGAGCATGATGTAAATTTGCGACGCTTTTGTGAAGCCGCAGATCGTTCTAACCTGACATTAAACAGAAATAAATGCAAATCTTCATTGACTTCAATCAATCTTCTCGGCTATCTCATTTCTCACGGCGAGTTGCGTCCTGATCCTGATTGTCTCCGTCCTCTGCAGAAGCTGCCAATTCCTCAAGATAATAAGTCGCTTCAACGATTTGTTGGCTTTTTCGCCTACTACGCAAAATGGATACCTAAGTACTCGCAGAAGATCAGACCTCTAATTGAAAATACTAGTTTTCCTCTGTCAGAAGTTGCTCAAGAAGCCGTTCAAATGTTGAGATATATTTCGAGAGCTGTTGTTGGAGTGATCAGAGAGGACATTCCATTTACAGTGGAAACTGATGCCTCCGACTCTGCCATTGCAGCTACTCTTACTCAAGATGGTCGCCATGTGGCTTTCTTTTCCCGATCATTGAACCTATCCAAAAAACGTCTTCACATTGTAAAGGAGGCGTACGCGAATGTTGAATCGTTATGAAAGTGGAAACATTTCTTAACGAAGCATTTCTATTTAGTAACCGATCAGCGCAGTATTTCATTTATGTTTAACCAGAAAGATGCGGGCCAAATAAAGAATGACAAAATACTTCGCTGGAGAATTGAACTATCGGCACTCTCTTACACGATCAAATTTCGACCGGGTTGCGAAAGTTTACCAGCCGACACTCACTCTCGAGCTCAGTGCTCTTCGACCTCTAGTACGACCATTAAAGAATTGCATAACGCTTTGATCCATCCCGGGATCCGACGAATGCTTCATTTTGTCAAAGTTAGAAATCTTTCGTACTCAGTTGGAGAGATACGCAGTCACTGAACGTTGCTCAACCTGCGCCGAATGCAAACCGTGCTACTACAAGCCGAAAGACACCAATCTGATAAAGGCTGTCTCCCTTTGAGAAATTAAACATCGATTTCAAAGGCCCGATTCCTCGCTCCTCCGCTTCTTCAAACACCTACATACTGACTATTGTTGACGAAAATTCTCGGTTTCTGTTTGCATACCCGTGTCGTGACACGAGCGCTTCCACGGTGATTAAATGTTTGACTCGCTTATTTTCTATTTTTGGAATGCCCTCATACATAACTAGGCCGGGTCGAAATCTAGTCAAAATGATTTTTTTTTAGATGGGCACTATGTGGGGTTTATGAAATGATATCCTGACCAACATACTCCAAAAGAAAGTTTATGCTCCCCTCCGTACCACTAGCATACTCCCTCTTATTTTTGGCTCTGCCCCCAAATTAAAAATAGTATCATAAATCAAAATGGAGATCATTTAGAGCATTTTTTTTATAGAGATGACCCCCCTTAAAATTGCATAATATACCTCATGTGCAATTTTCAGGCAATTATCCAAGAAATTTCAAATCCTTGAAAAATTGCCGCATCCCCAAAAAGTGTTATCAGTATATAGAAAAGGGTGGCATAAACTTTAGTTTGGAGTACTGATTGCCTACGAGACCAATTCATAAACCTCATATAGGCCTAGTATATTTGTCTGAAAAGAAGACAATTAGTCTATTGTACCATTTATTACACAAAACAGCTTTGAAGTAAAAACAAAATTTAATTTAAAAATTACCTTCACAATTCACTAATTACTTGTGGATGTGCCTTGGCCCCATTGGCTTTTCCATTCAAACTGTGGCAGTCTTTCTTGATTCCAGTTGATTGAGGATAAATTTGTGCCGATTGCCGTAGCCAATCCTTTGTTCTGATGCTTTTGTCACTAAGTTCACTGCACTTTCCACGCTTTGACTGTGGCATGAAAAGGCAGCAATTTTCAAGGGTTCTGTTCTTGTATGCAGTAGTTCTTCATTGCTGAAATTCCTTATCAAAGGAGGATGATTGATAGTTCCTTTCTCCAGTCAATCATCTCATAGTAGTCTTTGGAATCGAAATTTAGAGATTTAGGAAGCTCAAAATTTCGTGTGCCACTGAAACGTGTCCGACTGAGAAGTATCTTCTGAAGAGCATCTTCTCTGACATGTTGTCTGCTATCAGTAAGCATTGACAGTAGGATAGCTTCGGGATTGGCAAAATAGGCATTATTACGGAACACCGGTTCCATAATAACGCGATGTTTTTCTTCCAATCCTCGCATCAAGACAATCAAATGAAAAAAATTCCGTGCTCCGTCAGTAGCTTTAGGATGGGATTTGATATGAAACCATCCAGGAGCATATGATTTCTTGACGATGGTTACCAGTTTTTTCAGATTTTGTTCGGGATGCAAAGTCGATACATATAAACGAAGAATCCAGTTTGCTCGGGTAATCCAGTGAGCATGATGAATGGCACCTGGAGACCTGCAGGCTAGACTTTCAGATACACATCCAGATTGCACTGCTAGGCACATATCACAGAGATTACTTTTGATCACTGCTCAACTCTTTCACGACATTCGGTGGTATATCTTGGACGTTGCCCTGAACTGGTGAAAATGCCACTAAGTCTAAAATGGTTAAATCACATTTCAATTTGGCTCCAATTGAACCTTTAAAGGTATTTGGCCCTATGTTTTTCCGTCTATGGTTTCAAATATGTGTCTGAAGGGGAGTTCATTCCCGTGTAAAAGAGAGACGAGCCATTGAACTGATCTATGCAAAAAAATTTCAATCAATTTTATGGTACCAGCAATTCTACCAGTATTGACAGCAGTACCGTCGCATAGCAGAGCATTGAGAGTGTCGATGCTCGCTGAATCAATTAAGAACGTTATAATTTCATCAGCTATACACCGAGCATTTCCTGCGACAGGGCAGAGATGGTCTACATAGATACCTCCAGGGTCTTTGATCAGCACATAATGTTCTTCTCTCTCTTTTCCATGCTTGGTTAACGTATCATCCTTTCTTCCATCAAACCCTATACATTCAATATTCACATCTAGATCTAACTATTTTTCTTGCCTACACGAACTCTCTCTCTCTCTATTTTCTTCCTATCAAGCATGTTAGGTTGATCGATTATTCCCATATCTTTCAACGCAGCATTAACAATAGCTGCTGTAGCTCTCTAACTCACATGGTAACGGTCTGCCACCAATGGTAATTCATTGTATGAATACCTATTTTGATCATTTTCAATCAATACCACATCGGGCACGAATACTCATTGTCACTGTCTTCTATATCTTCGCTAGTCATCTACTGAAGATGATGGTACAACTTCCATAGCCTCTGCCATTTCCACTTGTGACCTTTGTTGCCTCTCTTGTTCTTTTCTTGCTCTTGAGAGGGATCGTCTCTGGACAGCGGCAGCTTCACGATCAAATGGCCCTAATTGATTTATTCTTTGCTTTTGGCCTACAAATGACTCCCACTCTACCATTGGGATTTTTACCTCGCATCGACAAAACGGCCTTTCTATTCCTTTATCATAACATTTGCAAGTAAAAATGTCAAACATTTCATCATATGAAGCAAGTTTTTTAGCAAAATTTTCATTCCTTTGACGTAGAGGAACCTTGTTCAAGAAAAGAGCTGATCTGATTAATCTTTCCACTGCAGAGAAATAGATCTTTCTTGAATGACAGGGAAAGAGAACATGGCCCAAATATCTTGAAGATCTTTGGTAACTATATTGTAGCAATCGTTCGCAGTTGCTGATCCCCTTGACTTGATTTTTTTTCTCTCTTTTGAATGAAGAAATAGTGTCTGACAACGTCTGCTTTTGTAGGAATCATTGATCGGTGGAATTCAGTGGCAAAACCAAAAGCTGCATTCGAAGATTTGTTTCTGGTTGATATTTTTTCAACCTTTTTAAAAAATTAAAAATCCAGCTTTTATAGAATCACGCATGGATCATAAGTAAATCTAAAGAGCATAAATTCTTATAATTCCTGTAAAAATATATGATAATTAGAACATGAAATTTATTGGTATTGAATCTGAAATTCAACACACAGCTCAGTAAATTGATTACACAAACGATGTTTATACAGGGTGACCCAGAATTAACTATCTATTTCAATGAAATCTGACAAATTTTTTAAAAAAACACACTTATTTATGTTTATCATGTTTAATGTGTTAAAAATGTATAAATTTCTAAATTTTTTTCATAATTTTATTCTCATAATTTTTTCATAGTTTTTCATAGTTTTATTTTCATTCTCTTTCAGAACCCTATTAATAATGAATACACAAGAACGCATCTTTGTTGTAACATCCCGTATCAAAGGAATGCAATGTAATGACATCAGAGAAAAATTTACAAGAAGATTCCACAGAACCGGTCCTACAGACAAAGCGATTCGTGAACTTGTGAACAACTTTAAAAGAACTGGATCCGTACACGACGAGGTGGGAAGAGGACGCCCAAGGACAGCACGTAACAGTACCGAACAGGTACGACAATTGTTTGAGGATGAACCAACAACTTCGGTTAGGGAGGCCGGTCGAAGACTCAACATATCCAAGACAACAGTTCATAGAATCTTGCGTTCGACACTGATGAAAAAGGCTTATCACATTCAAGTGTTGAAACTTCTCAATAAAGTTTTGACTTATGATTTATAAATCTATTTGTTTTTGTATCATAATTTAGTAATAAACACAAAATTATGTCAGTTTTTATTAAATTTGTCCGATTTCATTGAAATAGATAGTTAATTCTGGGACACCCTGTATGTAATCAATTTTCTGATACTGTATAGCAAATATTTTGAGAAAATACGCGTGGTGAAAATTTTGAGAAATCCAAATTTTTTAGGTAATTGCCTGAAAATTGCACACGAGATATATTATGCAATTTTAGGGGGGGGGGGGGTCATCTCTATGAGATGCTCTAAATGGTCTCCATTTTCATTTATGAGACTATTTTCATTTTTGGGGTGGAGCCAAAAATAGGAGGGAGTATGCTAGTGGTACGGGGGGGGAGCATAAACTTTCTTTTGGAGTATGTTGGTCAGGACCCCAATTCATAAGCCCCACATAGTGCCCGATCTGCCCCCAGAAATTCGACCCGGCCTAAATTACATACATACATTCTGATACGATTGTTCTCGTATACGCGTAAAACCTCGTCTGGATCAGCTCTTCCTTCTTGGCTGTCCTCTCTAGGAACTGTTCTTCTAAAGCGCCATATTCGCCACTCCAAATATGATCCACTAGTGGAACCAGTTGAACTAATAGAAGCTAATCCGTACTATGCACATGTCAAAGTCTCCTGGTGGCAAAGAAGACACTCTACAAAAGATCTTGCTCCGGCTGGTGATCGAGGGACGGAGTCTTCCATTCTTGATGATCACGGGGCGGTGCCAGCTCGTGATGGTGACGACCGTAGGGATGATCTTCACGTCTTATTGAAAGATACGCCAATGGCTGCCGACACTTTGTCTCTGTTGCCCACCGATGATGAACGGCAGCCCCAAGCGGATCGACGTAGTACTGTCGAAATTTATTCACCATCGGAATCCACCACCAAACTGCGACGTTCTTCAAAACCGCGCAAGGCCGTTGAACAACTCAATTTATAATTTTTAATTTAATTTAATTTATAATGTTATGCTATCTAATTTTGAATTGTATAATTTGTACGCTTTCTTTGAACTAAACTATTGTTTTCTTTTGTTTCAGGTATTATTATTATTTGCTATTATGGATGTTTAATCATGAATACGATTTTGAATACAATAGTTGTGATTTGACTGAATAAAGCCTAATATTGGTGTATACTCACTCTTACCTTCAGTGGCTCAATACTCTGGTACCCAATTTTTTACCTACTCGTGCTCTTTCCCTCTCCAGTTTCTTTCTATCAATCATGTTGCCCTGATCCAGGATTCCCATATCTTTTAAAGCAGCATTAACAATTGCTACTGCTGCTGCCCTGCAACTCACTCTGTAACGATCTGCGGTCACTGCCAACTCTTCATAGATATACCTGTTCTGCTCATTCTCTATTAACTATATCAGGCACGAAGTCTTCAACTATTCATCCTTTTGGTCGGTCTCTACCTCTATGCTTTCAGCACCTGCTGCATCCTGTGATTCCTGTGATTTTGAAGGGACAATTCTGATAGCTTCAGTCAGTTCTGCTTGTGATCTCATTCGGCATTAGTGTTCTTTTTGAGCTCTAGCAAGAGACCTTTCCCTCATCAAAGCAGCTTTTCGATCAATTGGCCCCAGTTGGTTTAATCTTTGCTTTTGTCCTACAAAAGAATCCCACTCAGCATTTATTATTTTATCCTGGCACCAGCAGGCATTTCTATCAATCCCTTTATCGTAGCAATCACAGGTACATAGCATCATACTCGGAAACTTTTTGTTCAAATCTCTCATCTCTTCGGTTTATAGGAACCTTGTTCAACTTTGAGGCTGCTTCTATCACTAACAACTTTCTGAAAGATTCCACGAGTACTTATTGTAGGGAAAGAACCTTCTCCATATGGTTTCAATGTCTATTGCGACTACGTTACAACATTCATTAAAAGTAATCGATTTATATGATTCAGCCTTTTCTCATTGCCTCACAACATCTGCTTTTGTTGGTGTCATAGCTGCTGGAAACTCTAAAGAATGTCGAAAAGCTGCATTTAACTTTTTTCTTGTTGTCATGATTAAGTTCACTTAATAACCAATAGTTTGAATCAATAACCAATAATAATTTCACTTAATCAATAATCTGAAACAAAAATAAAATAATTTTTTGCAAAAAGTGCTACAAAAATTAGGGTTGCCAGACTTTTTCGCACATTTGAAATCTGGCAACCCTGCAAAAAACAAGTGTGTATCCATAAATAAAGATGATACCCATTTGATTTAAATAAGGGCAAATAAGGTCTTCTGACTTATTTTTAACATATCTTAAATTGATGTCCAAAATAGGTTCAAAGCTTATTGTGAAATCTCTGCTAGAAGAGTGGGGAAAAAGGGGGGACTATGTGCGAGGGGTATAGGGGGTCGCACATAGCTCAACTTCTGATATGTTAATTTGTTAACCCAAATGGAAATCCTCACATAGTGTCGTTTTTAAAAAGCCAAAAAAAAAAACTTGTTTTGACCCACCCTAGTGTACACCCTAAAATTTGTAATGAACCTATTATTAATATCTACTATTTCATTTAATGCAATATAAACACAAGCAGCATAGCTACTTCCACCTTTTAGTACTATTCAATAATAATAAACTGAGTAAACAACCAATCAACATTCAACCAATGTATAGTAAATGTTATCTTAACACAAAAGTAGTCTGGATTTTGAAATCTTAATTGAGTTTACTTCGTAATTACAATCTGTCTCCTCACCAGGGCTTTGTCTCAGCCATTCTATGCTTGGGAGGGTCGAGCATCAGCTCCTTCTCACTCTCTTCACTGATCACCGATGAGATCATCACATCATCATCCTCACTGCCCACACCTGAAAAATTCTCCACGAGCGCCCTGTCCTTCACATTGCTGAATTCACCTTGACACATCAGCTTCAGGAAGGGTCTGGAGAGGGGAAGATCCACGAGGCGATTGTCCTGCAGAGTCTTTGCCAAGAACACTCCAAGGAAGTGGAACAACTCCACAGCCCTGTCACACGCGCTGCTATCTTGGATGAGAGGGGCTAAGAATAAGCCCCCACGTCTTTGAATGTAATACCCTGGGGGTTTTCCTGAAACTTCTGTGACAGAAGCATCCTTTGGAGGAGGTGGAGTAATGGACTCCCCGACTTGTTCTTCCATCAGCCAGATTCCAAGATCGGAACGCTGCAATTCATCCGCGACCAAAGCGTAGAACTCCAGAGTCGGCCCCAACCCAGTACCCTCCTCATTCATGAATTCAACTTCAAGAACAGACTTTCGGGAGGCATGTACCTTCATTACCTAAAGCAAAGTTTTTTCTTCAAATTAAATAAAAAATACAGTATTTAAATTCCAATGATACTGTGTACTACTTAGCCTGCAAAGCACTCATAAATGGAGAGATTAAGGCTTCAAATACCACCACTATTATGAGAAGAGGTTAGCTTAAAAAGATTATGTAAAATAAACGAAGAAATTAAATGTTCCAATTGTTTAAATAATTTTACAAAATTACTTGAAAGAAGGGGCTTAATGTGCCTTATCATTCTTCTCCCTGCCAAACAGTATCATACAGTGAATGATGAAACAGAAACAGGAATAAGAAATTACTGCTTATATACTTTCCCGATGGGATACGTCGTGGCCAATGTCGTAACACCGCTTCCCAGAGATCAGCGAAGTTAAGCAATATTGGGTCTGGTAGTAGATGGATGGGAGACCGTCCTCCGCGCCCACATTATGTAGCGACCCATGGTTCGGATCACACGTAAAGATGTAGGTCCCCTCCGTCATATAACCTTAGATGTTGCGGAGGAGGTTAAACAACCCCAATTAAAAAAGAAACACTTTCCCTACAAGATAAAAGACTAGTCAAGCAAAATGAGTCAAAATTATGAGATCTGTTATTCATGAAATTTCAAGGTTTGCCAATACTTAATTTTGTTTAAAGCAATCTTATTGCAAGATAAATGAAAACGAATTAACCAATATTCTACTCCACTTCATGCTCATGGTAGTTACTTATGCCTTTTTCTAGTCAATCAAGAAAAACCCTGACTGACCTGTTGTGCCCACTGCAAAAGGGCAGGACCTCTTGGCACAGTGACCCTTTCATGTTTTAGTCTTCCTACTCTGTATTCATGGGGGTCTTCCCTCCTAAGACCACCTCTTCTCTCTGCATTAGAGTCACGCTGAGTCTGAAGCCAAACTAAAGATCTGAAATTCAAAATTAATTCAAATTCAAAATAAAAAATTTCAAACAAAACTCAAAAATTATATAGAGTACTTGTATAAACTCGGTAGAAGTTTTGTGCATCAGAATGTCAAGCTAGTGGTCCACCTCTAGACCTGGCCTGGAGGAGGAGCGAGTTGCTTTCTTGCAATCTTTTTCATGCAAGCCAGGCACACCTGGCTCATCCAGTACCATCCTGAGCAAGGGAGATAGTTTTCTTTTGAAGATTTCAACTTTGATACCCATGATGTTTCCAAGGTCTTTTGGAAATTAGCTAAAAAGTCTTGGCCCTCTGACAACTAAGCTAGTTTCCTTCAATTTTCAGGGTGTCATTTGTCAAGCCTTCAGTTTGGGAATAATACACATTCTACCTTTCATATTTTGGATGGTTAATAGGTTCAGTTTGAGGTTTGGTGCCAGTTTTTAAATTGTTTTCCATATGTAAATTATGGTCTCTCTCTTCTTTCCAACAAATATAGATTTAATTTATGAAGTCTTTCCCAGTAGTCGAGTTCTTTTCAGCCATCAATCTTGGCTGCAAAATTTTTTCTAATTTATTAATTTCTTTTCTACATCAGGGCATCAAGACAAAGCAGTATTCAAGTTTTGGTATGGTCAGTGTTTTCAGCAGGGGAATCATTACCTCACCCATCCTTTCTTTTGAAGATTCTCAATAACTATCCTGCAACTCTTTTTGCTTTGTTTATCACTATCTGATTCTGTGCTTCAAATTTTGTAGCATCAGTCATTATTACCTCCAAATCTTTTGCTTCTGTGCTTCTCTGAATTTCCTATCTGGGGCACAGTATATGGTCTGTTAAGTTCCTCATTTCCTCCATATCTCAAGAACTGAAATTTCTGTGTTAAAGTTCATGTTATTGTCTTCTGACCACTTGTATATTCAATATTTTTCAGTAGTTGACTAATAAATTTATTAATTATTACTTTGCCATGAACTACCTTTCAATTCTCTATGAAACAATTGTGATCACTTTGCAAGTTCTTCATATTATATATATATATCTTTCTCCATTCGCGATTTTGCTTATTCATAGTGACCAATTTTATGGCCAGATGTGGTGAATTACTTTCATGCATTCCCACAATCCAAGAAGAATGAATGAATGACAATGCTTCACTGGCATTTTGACTGCTGAGGTCATATTATGCCAAAACTAAAGTAGAGAACACAAAGAGATGGGGAGAGAACAACACAGGAGCAGCAGCAGTTAAAGAAAGAACATGAGAAAGGAAAGAAAGGGCATTGGGAACCAGGGTTGGCAAAAACCCAGTTGGGTTTTTGCTGGGTTTTTGCCAACCCTGTTGGGAACAGCAAAGGAAGAAAAACATTAGATTTGAACCACACTAAATACTGTAGATAGTACGAGACTAGTCTAATGGAGAAAGGAGAAGCATGTCCTTTGGTACAAGCATGAATTCACTCAACAAAAGAGAAAGCAAGAGTGGAGCATGAAGGGCAAAAAGGGAGGAAATGGAAGTGAGCAATGGCAAAGGCAGGCCAAACTAAGAGTAAATGTAAAACACAGAGGAATGCCGCAAGGGCATAAGGGGGCAAGACCCCCCACCATAAGATGGCCATGCACGAGACGAGTATGACCAATGTGTAGGCATACCACAGCAGTCTCAAAATTATTACACTGACAGGAGGAAATTCCCAAACATCCACTGGTTAAGGAGTGGACCCCAGATAACCCACATGAAGTCTGATGCTGGAGAGAGGTGTTCGGGTTGAAAGGCAGGAAGGACACCTCCCTCGCTGCAGCATCCATGTGTTCATTGCCCAGAACACTGACATGGGAAGGTACCAAAGACCAAATGGTCAAACCAGGTGGGGACAATGGTCAAGGAAGGCTGAAGTCCAAGGACCAAAGAGGTATTGGAAGAAAACTGCCAAATGCGAGATGGGTATTTTAAGCCCTCTGAGGTTGAGTGGACATCCAATGGGAGATGGCTACTTTCTGCATAAAGACTGACAATAGGAAAGGACCAGAATGCACCAGTGGTGATGTGTACACCCAGAGAGCAGATAGGGTCCAGTATGCACAAGACAGAAGAATAGACCTGACAACTGAAATCTAACTTACTTTGGACCAAGGAGTGGTAGAGACACCAAAGGGTGTAGCAGTCTGCACCCCAATCGGTATGAGAAAGGAACCCGGGAAGGGTGAAAGTCTGAAGGCACAAAGCCTTCCGAGCCTTCAGGTAGGAAATCCAGAAACAGTTTCAGGGACAACAGGAAGTGGCGATCCATAAAGCAAGAGGGAAGAGATAGCAGTACAGTGGCAGCAACAATAAAAATGCACCACCAGCATCTTCGAAGGAGAAAACGAGAACCCATGAGCAGTGTTCCCTCTAAACTGTGCACTCACGCGGCTGTGCAGTAACTTTTCAGGTGCCATGCACTTGAATATTCCTGCCGTGCAAACCCTCAGTTATGCGATGTTCATGAAATTTTTAAATTGGCAATTGATGTGACAATCTCATTAGAAATTTGTTTAGTGGCAGTGCTGCAGCAGCAGCACCACAACCACCACCACCACCAAAATTAAATCAAATGTCTTACAAATAGGCTAAAATAACATATATCTTTGCAAGACAAATTTATAAATAAACAGGCAGCTAATGTTGTATTTCTAATGTTGCAAAAGTTCCACTGTCACATTTTTGCTAGAAAAACCACAAAACTCTTGCAGCAGTTCTGCTGCCTGAAGAGAGGAAGAGAGAGAGAGGTTCATTCAGACTGACTAGCTCAAAAATTAAGAAATATAGGACACAATGCATTTTTATTTTATTCAGGTTGATGGGGTGTTGGTGTTTTCAGTATTAAATTGTAATTGCATATGTTCAGAAAAGATAAACAAATCACATATTTGCTTAATATCAATGGTATATTAATTCTAAGTCACATGGTAATAATTTGTCAAACTGGGACTAGTACTACAGTATTAGCAACCTCCCCATATAAGAAATTATCATTGTACTTTGATATTTTATGTGCAAATGTACAGTATATTAACACAATCTTAAAAATGATAAAAAAAAATTTAAATGCTAGTTAAATGTTTCAAATTATTGCATATACAATATGCATCATATGTTGTTGATATAACATGTACTTAGGACCAGAAAGTCTTCCGCACAAGGATTTGGTTTGCAAAACATTCTATTAGAAACCATGGGACTGGGATGGATCAAAAAACAAAGTTCAATGCCAAATGAGGTGAAAATTCTCATAGATAATGTTTTACTTGCTCTATAGATGAAATGGCCTATGAACTCTCTACAACATCTACACAATCACATGGCAAAGTATCTCAAACTGCCAGAGAGCTGGAGAAGCAAAAATTATGCTTTTGAGTTTTTGGAATCTATTAACAGTGTTCTCCATTAAAAAATCATGTCAGATTCACTTGTCATCCTACCACACACTTATTATTGATGAAAGCATGGATATCTCTGTTAACAAGATGCTTATAATTTATTTTAAGTTTAGAGTTACTGCATCTGCTGTGCATAAAACAGGTTTTGGTGGAATTATGGAATTACATACTTGCAATGCGCAAGCTATTACAGCTGCAATCAAGGATGTCTACTGTCAGAATGAACTGGACCTGACGAAAATGGTGATGTTCACTTCAGACAGTGCCTCTGTTATGTTAAGAAAAAAGTGTTGTTGCCACATAGTTTAAGAAATGCATTCCACATTTAATGGAACAACATTGCATAGTCCATCAAGACTACTTAGGATTAACTGATAGTGTTCTATAGATCTAGTTCGGAAAGGACAGTTTGAGGAAATAGCAAATGTCACAGAAAACAAGACTATCTTTTAAACCACTAAATGAACTAAGGTGGCTATCAAGACATTTTGCTGCAAGTGCTTTATTATGCAATTATGAAACCTTGCTTAAATACTTTGAACAAGAAACCTCAGAAAATAATGATCCAGTATCAAAATACTGCTTGAAGAAGCTCTCTGACTCTAATTACCATATCACTACAACTGTGTTAAATGATGTTTTGTATGAATTAGCAGAACTGACCAAATGCTTCCAGAGGAGTTCTTCAACAACAATTGAAGCTGTACATTTAGCACGAGCTAAGATTCACAAGATGAGAGGACAATATCTAGGAGAAACAGTAAATTGGAGTAACAGTGTAAAAAAGTCTAATTGCTTCAATCTCTATTAGAGACAAACAATTCAATGGTGAATCAATTATAAGTTTTATCTCCCAACTGTGTGATCATTTGGACCAAAGGTTTCCGAGAGAGGAAGTGAATAATTAGGCAGCTTTTGACTTCACCTCACTTTCATCAAAGCATAGCAATTACTAATTTGGTGCAGAAAACATCATCAAACTAGGTGACAAGTACAGGAGCATTTTGGACCTTAGTCCAGTGCATCAATCTACTCAAACCACTATGGATGAGAGAATTCACTGTAAATCAGTACAATGACTTCAAATATATAATTGCAGAGAAAAGTGTAGAAAAGTTAATTACAAATTTCCAGGAAATGGTGAACTTCAGTTTACAGAATGCAGAACAGTTGTGTAGTTTCTCAACTGATAGATATATGTGCAACCTTTCAAGCTTCTAGTGCTGATTGCGAACGAGGCTTCAGCCTTATGAATAATATCAAAATAATGTCAAAACAGATTGAAAAGATCACCTTGATATGCTAATGAGGATAAAATTTCACTTGTCAAGTGGTGTAGTAGTTAATCTGGACACAGTTTAAAAACAATGGAAGAATGCAAACAACAGAAGAGAAAAAATTAATGAACAAGGACAATCTGTCTGCCACATCATCAAGCATGACTGTTACTGACTCAGGGTCATATTGTAGTGATACTGATTAGTGGTTTTGAATAGAATATCAAGAAAATAACATTGCTTTTCACGTGTCAAAAACAAAAAGTGTTAAATTTCGTGTTAAAAGATTAATGCATATATATATATAGCTACTCTAAAATCTAAATAAAATGCTGATTTTAAATGTCGAGAGAGATGATATAATGAAATAAAATGTTCAGCAGCTTATGTTCTTAATGACTTCTAATTTATATTATCTTTACTAATTTACATTATCTTTACTAATTTACATCATTTTACATAACTCTGGTGACTTATTAAATATATATAACATCTCTGGTAATTGTGATAGATCTGTGCACTGCAGTGATACTAGCGCGAATGGTAAGCTGGATTCCGCGCAGGGATGAAAAAAAATTAAAGGGAACATTGCCTATGAACCATCTGGAGACTGGAGACTGGATCCAGGGCCCATTGGAGGAGACGCTCAAGAAGGTGGATCAGGAACCAGAGCAATAGTTGGCAAGGTTGTCAACATAGAGGGTGGCCATAATCCCTGAGTGTAGAGCCATCACTACATCAGCAACTGCTAAAGTGAAGCAGATGACACTCAGGATGCTACTCTGGGGAACTACTCCCTCCTGTGAGTGCACAGGAGAGGAGGAGGTACCCACCTGAACACAAAAGGAGCAGGACAACAAAAAGTTGGAGATGAAGAAAGGGAGAAAACCTTGGAAACCCAGAAAATAAAAATTTATGGCAGATCCACCACCACCACCACCACCACCACCACCACCACCACACCACCACCAGGTAGTGCCATACACTTTTTCAAATATTAAAAATGGTGCATAATGATGACATCACACTGTAAATGGTACACAGACTGCAGTCTCCAAGTGAATCAAAAATAGCTTGGTTGTATGGGGACCAAGAATTTTTAACCAGCTTCCAAAGGACCTCAGAAACATCATAGGAGTCAAAGTTGAAGTCTTCAAGAGAAGACTAGATGCCTGGCTCAGGATGGTACCAGATGAGCCAGGTGTACCTGGTTATGTACAGTTGAGAGTGCAAGAGCAACTCACTCCTCCACCAAGCCAGGACTAGAGGCAGGGCCACCAGCTGGACCTTCGTGTGAAGAAAGGAAAGACTGATGCACAGAACCCAAACAAGAAGAAGATGGTGTGTGTGTGTGGGTGTGTGTGTGTGTGTGTGGGTGTATATATATATATATATATATATATATATATATATATATATATATATATATATACACACACAGACACATACATATATATATATACACACAGACCGTGCATGGAACAAGGAACTCTTCTGGGATAATTAAATCCACTATAGTCCGAATAAGTAATGGTAAATGACAAATACCATAGTTTTTCTTTTTCATGATGCTAGCCCAACATGGGCAATGGGTCGCTGTCTTCACGTCAGATTGAATATATCAAAGAAAAAGGGGTAACTATTATATTTTAGCCAAAAAACCAAAACTTAAACCTCAACTGGTAGAATTGAGCATCCACTTTTCAAGGCACATAACATGTCCATTTCAAGATGGGAATGAACTCAGAATAGTCCCCTGAGTTTTTTGATACACACAGACCGTGCATGGAACAAGGAACTCTTCTGGGATAATTAAATCCACTATAGTCTGGGCTAGCATCATGAAAAAGAAAAACTATGGTATTTGTCATTTACCATTACTTATTCAGACTATAGTGGATTTAATTATCCCAGAAGAGTTCCTTGTTCCAAGCACAGTCGTGTGTATCATAAAAAACTCAGGGGACCATTCTGAGTTCATTCCCATATATATATATATATATATATATATATATATATATATATATATATATATATATACACACACACACACACATATATATATACACATACATATAGCAGTGAAGTTAAGCAACATTGGGTCTGAGTAGTAGTTGGATGGGAGACTGTCCTCTGCAACTAGATTATGTAGCAACCCGTGGTTCAGATTAGGGGGTGCACCAGATATGATATCTGGATGGATATTGCGAAATATCCGGTATCCGGCAGGATATGGGTCATATCCGGCTGGATATAGGCCAAGACTAGAAAATTAACACCTGTATGAAAATCTGCCATAATATAACATATTACAATTTTACAAATAATATTTTATATACAAAAAAAATGGAAAGCCCTCCAGGGCCCACCCCTAAACCAGTCCAGCAACACTTTTTATATTAAATCAACACAATACTGATGACAAGAATAAATAAAACATCTGTCCATCCTTAACAATTACAGTTCTATTAATATAATCAGAGCTTTTTATAAAAACATCTAGGTGTTAAATTTTTTAAAAAGAGTAAAATATCACTAGACCCCTGCACTTGCTTTCCATTCTTTTTTCTCCTTTTTTTCCTTTATTTTCAAAACAATACAAAACATAAGCTTGACAAATGTGAAACAATACATTGAATACAACATAAAATGCCTGGAATGAAATCGATGAATGGAGGGCAGTATTGTGTAGGTCAGATGCTGCCATTCAGCCTGGAGGTCTTCAGAATAAAAAAAACTCAACAACAGTGATTTAGAACTTTTTTCCATTGTGGTGCAGAAACAAGAGCATTTCTCCTCTTAGAGAATATTTGGGATCGCCTTGCTTCATAGATGTTTCCATATTCAGAAAAAAAACACTGAAAATAGAGAGAATGGGGGTGTGCAGAGAAGCTTTGAAACAATAGTTTTAAGGAGAGGAAATCAGTCCTCCTGCTTCTAAATTTGAACTGGACAGCGTTTCCTATCTACAAGAAGTACAGATGCATATCAGTCTATCTCCCCTGCAATCAGTAGAATAGGAGCAGTCTTTTTTCAACCTTTCTTCTCTTGTAACTTACTTCCCCAGATTGCTCTCCTTTCGTGATCTCCATAAAACACGCTCCAAGAATGTCCTCTTCATCTGTCCTCTTTTGCACAGAATTGGAATTTGAGCTTCTTTCACTTCCGCTTTCATTAGAATCATTACCACCTTTGTTGTTTTCAATACCTATGACTTCTTCAATCAGCCAGGATTTAGCCTGCTCTTTTTGATCTTGTTGAAAGAAAGATAACTTATACCGCGGATCTATTGCAGTCGCAGTCACATAAGCCCTGTTTTTCATTATGTTCAGACTTTCCATCATTAGTCTCCAACAAGAAACGCACTTGAAGAGAAGTCAGGAGTTCTCTCTTCATCGTTTGAACACCTTGGTCATCATGGCCAATCTTTAAAATTTAAGAAATCTTTGTAAAATACAAATGCTTGGAATTACGGAAGACAAAGGTTGATTTTTCCAAACTCATTTCCTGAGTTAGTTGGAAGAATGGTTTTAATATTTTAAGGAGATTTTGTATCAGTGTCCACTCGAAGGATGTGATGGTAGGTAATTCAATACGATCAGCCAAATACAGTTGCACTGGAATTTTTAATTTATATAATCTTTCTAGCATCAAATATGCACTGTTCCAATGTGTTGAGACATCTTGAACCAATAGGAGAGGCTCAAGATTTTGCTGCACTTGAATGTGTTTGAAATTGTTACAGGCCAAAGGAGAATGATTAAAGTGAGTTGCAAGGTGGCGACATTTTGCAAGGGTATCAATTACACTCCTCTGAACCATAACTGAGTCACTAATAACCAGCTGGAGTAAATGAATGCTGCAGTAGGGTGTGTCAATTTTGGGGTTGAAATGACTAAATTCAAAATCATGTGATTTGGTAGCAATTTAATGTAATCATTTGGCATACAAAATAATATCCTTGCTTCAAAAACAATAAAAAATAACTCCTACCTACATCAATTTTAATTAAAAAAAATTCCATTTTTCCGTAAATTCGTAACAAAATAACAAATGTGCGCAAACATCCTATCATTTAAAGTGGCAATAAGATATTATTCAGAGTCTTTATTTGAAAGTAACCAATGCAGTCATGTCCTTTTTGCTGCGGTTCCTTGACATCAGCATTCGGCTTGCTACTTGCGCTTTGATGTAGCCTTCTCGCCTCTCGTGACTGTAAACTTGACTAGCTGCTTCTGTGACCATTTTCACACATCTCTCCACGCACTGAGCGTGAGAAGGCCACTTTGGCACTTGCATTGGGGCCTCTTTAAGTTGTGTTAAATCTTTTTGTTATACATGTTGTCAGTGGTGGCTCCAAAACTTCCGAACTCTAACTAATTCTGACAATTTCATGGCATTGACATTTATCGGAGGTACCTTCCTTGTCTGAACAGAGCAGTCTCCCAGCTGGTCATCATCTAGTGATGTTCCTCTAAGCTTTAGAATGATTTCCACAGCCTCAGTTCGCTCTTTGGTACATTGGCTGTGGAGTATTGCTTGCAAAACTGCCTCTGGCCTAGCATACCAAGCAGACCTTCTCACCACAGGTAACACGATGTCCACCACTACTTTCCTTTGGGTTCTCAGTAGCTGTAATTGAAACAAGATGTGGTTGGGCCCCTCCATCCACATTGGATTAAGTTTTACATTGAACCAGTGAGGAAGATAAAACCCAATAATAAATTCAACAATCAACATCAAATTCTGTAGCATTTTGCCCTTCAGTGCATGTTTGGAAACCCAAATCCTGCAGAAATGAATCACTGTAGTTAACCAACGACTGTGACTTACGGGTTCAATCTCCAAGAGAGCCAGATTTTGAGGCAACTCTCCTGATCTGATTGCTTGAACAATACGATAAGCATAAGATTGATCCATGCTGAGGTCTTTGATAACTTCTTCAGACAACACTGGAAGGGGAGGGCCTACTTCGACCTTTGGAAATTTTGTATTTATTTCTAATTCCGTTGCTTCATCTAGCATGTTGCCAAGGGAGCCTGACCACTTCTTGTTGCTCTTTGTAGGACCATCAAGTTCCTGGATGAGATGACGAAGAGGTAGTTCCCCTGTGTGCAAATCACATACAATCCAAACAAGCCTTCTTCCAAGTTTTTTCTCTAAATGCGTCATAACACCACCCTGCCATCCAGTGTTCACCGCAGTTGAGTCTCCACCAACAGCCTGCAGTGAACTGTCAAGTCTTCTTTCTTGAAGCCAACATATTATTTGATCAGCAATTGCCTCTGCATGTTTCTTGCCTTCTACTTCTGCTTCAGGAACAAAGTGAAACAAATAGCGGCCACCAGGTTCGGAACACACAGAGTAGTGTTCTTCTTTGATGAGACAGGGAAACTTTCTGTCCATTCTCTCTACCTCTAGAACTTTTGCGTCATCTCTTCTTCCATCAAACAAAAGGCCAGAGAGACCTTCCTCCTTCAAATCTTTTTCATGCTGATCAGATATTTCCTTCATTATTTTTTCTTGTGCTCTTCTTATCTTATTATGATCTATCACTAAGGATGTATCCTCTCGGCTGATGAGGCCTGCATCAATCCAAGCGGCAGTGGCAATCTCTGCAGTCTCTCGTAGCCCCATATGGTGGCGAATACTGGCAAGGGCAATGTTTGAGATGTCTTTAGTGTTGTATTTCATTCTCTTCGGCGAAGGTTCAGATGGCATTTTGGAGCTATCATCTGATGTTGCTTCTTTCTGTTCATCTGAAGAGCTTTCAAAGAAGTGAGAAACCTCTTGATAGAGCTCTTCATCTCTTTGGGTGGCTTCTTCACTCTTCTTTTTCTTCCTTTCTTCCCCCTCTCAGATTTTCTCTTTTTTCTTAGCAATAACAATCTGTTTTTTGGTTTCTGAATAATCTGCTGAACCAATCTGCATACTTCCTTGGCCTCCTGCCTTTGTTCTCTGTGCCTTTATGAAAGCCAGTTCTAAAACAGGGATCTTCGTCTCACGAGGACAGCGACAATCAATGTGAGGGTGAGGTTCTCTTCTACATGAGGGAGAACAATTGGCTTCAAAACACAACTCTATGGGACACTGGCAGTTAAAAATGTCAAGAAGAGTATCAAGTGTGTGCAGATATTTATTTTTCTTTGCTAGTTTTCCTTTACCAAGTGATGTCTCAACTTTGTGCCACAGCTTTGTTAATTTTAGCTCAATAGTTCTATACTGATTGAGTACAGGTGGTTTGAATAACAGCTTTTTTCCACTGATGCAGAAGAGGGGGAATCATGTCCCTTATGAGCTCTTTTTCTGCGTAGTTCCTTCTATCCTTTGTATTTTCTTCACGAAGGAGTAACCCTAGTCTCAGCATGTCTTGCACTGTTGGTAGTTCTGATACGGGAAACTCCTTGCCTGTACCAACTAACAGGCTCAAGTGGCATGATGACTGACCTCTTGTCTTCAATTTTGGCATCTTAGGAATATCTGAAAAGAGAGAGAAATATTTAAATATTTTATATCAATTACGATGTTTCAAAGTTTAGTCATTCAATGTTCTAAAATTCAATAAAAAAATATTTCATGGGATTACAACATAATTAGACAGAAGAATATGATGATAATAAATAATTGTAATAATCAATAATCCATACTTACAGTTAAACTGTAGTATTCATCTAGTAAAATAACTATGAAGTAGGTACAAGAGCAATAACAGCAAACCACCATCTATGACATCTAAGAGGCAACTGAGGACTGAGAGTGAGGTACAGTTCTATTTAAGTTGTGACTTGTACATTGTACAACAACTATATGACCTTGAAAACACTCCATATGTGATCAGTGGGATAATTCTGTGACAGATGAATAGTTAATCAATTTATGTCCTATTATTTAGTAAAAAGAGTCAATTTCTGAAACTAAGGTAAAACTGATGTAGGTAAGGGTAATTTTATTTAATTTTGGTTGGCCAATTTCAAGTTTTTACATGAAAAGACACTATATTTTCACTACCAAAATTGATTTGAAAAAAGTTGACAAAATTGACACACCCTAATGCTGCAGTGTATTGAAGGTATTTCAGCCAGGTCACTACCAAGAGCCATATTACTAGCTCCATCCCTCACCAATAAATTCCTCTTATTTGCATCAAGATCCCAACTATCCCACATAGAGCAAAACTTTTCAGATATATTCTTGCCAGTATGCAACCCTGAGAAATGAGAGGCATGTAGCACAGCATCGTATCTTTCAAAATCTTTACCTATCCAGTGACCAATAATGATATAAAACTTTCTTGAGAGGTTGTGCATGTCCATATATCTAAAGAAAAGCTGACATGCTTTACTTCTTCCAGCTTCTGAGCAATTTTAGACAAATTCATTATAAAGACGAGGAATTATAGTATCAGAGAAGTACCTTCTGCTCAGTAAGAGATATCTGGGTTGGAGGTAGGCCATTAGATCAATAAAACCATCATCTTCAACTTAAGTAAATGGCTGGTTGTCCAAAGCCATTATCATGCCAATTTTACGGTGAATCATCACAGACCTGGAGTCATTGATGGCCCCCATATTTTTTTAGATGAAAAGTTTTCCTCTATTGAGATCTGCTTACTCATTTGGTCCATTTTCTTTTTTTTCAGAGTACTATCAGTAGAAGTTTATGGTCTAGCCCGTATTCTATCTATGCCTATTTCCTTTGATTCAGTTGCAGCTATTCTTTTTTTGTCATTTTCGTTTTTGGCTTCAGCACACACTTTTGGGTGATTAATCTTCAAATGATTATGAAGAGGTGTTGTGCTAAAAGACTTTTGGCCACCTTTCTCCATCCCACGTTTGATAATCTTTTGGCAAATATTACACTGTGCAGTGATATTGCTAGGATCATTTATTGTATACAGTGACCACACAAAACTTGTCATGATTAATACTTAACAGTTTAATACAACACGAGAATCTGAGAGAGAAGAAAAACATCTGAATATACTTAAATTATTATTTATCTTATATTTTGGGGGGCGCTTGCCCCAAATGCAAAACAAAACATAGCAATAAGAGTGTAAAAATAATACGGTACCTAATAATATATATCCGGCTGGATAGATATGGCCATATCCAGCATCCAGCCAGATATGAAAAATTCATATCCCATGCACAGCTGTAAGTACCCTCCGTCATGACCTTAGATGTTGCGAAGGAGGTTAAACCACCCCCAATAAAAAAAAATCACACACACACACACACACATATATATATATACAGGGTGAGTCAAAAGTAGCGCCCGATTTCTGTCAGTTGATTGTTTGTTTGCCATTTGTATTACAGTGTACAAGAAGGTAGAAATAAATGAATGACGTTTATGTAACCATTTATTCGGGGGAAAATTATTACGGAACTGTACCAAGCTGTTTTACTTGCAATTTTCAAAGTGCTCTCCCTCGTGATCGATGCACAATTGCAGCCGAGCAGGCACAGAGTGGCACACACGCCTGCAGAGTTCGATATCAATTTCCTCAAACTTTGCAGTGATTTGAGCCTTCAATTCCTGAATGGTACGAGGCTTTTCACGATAAACAAGGTCTTTCATGAGCCCCTAAAGAAAGAAATCTGGAGGTGTAAGGTCTGGGCCACTCGATCGGACCGCGGCGGCCGATCCACTTTCCGGGAAAGTTTTCATCAAGCCACTGACGAACATGACGTCCATAATGAGGTGGAGCTCCATCTTCCTGGAAATAACAGTCCTGATCTTGTACCCTGGGCCAAAAGAAGGTTTGCAGCATATCCAGGTAAATTTCTGCAGTGACAGATCCCTCAAAGAAAAAGGGTCCAATTATCCCTAATGGAGATATGGCTGCCCAAACTGTCATGCCAGGTAAATTTACCTCCTTCTCAACTGTCACTCTTGGGTTCTCCGCAGCCCAGTAGACACAATTGTGTCTGTTAATTGTGCCGTTAAGCTTAAAACATGCCTCATCTGACCACCAGATGTTGTCTAGCATTGTGTCCTCTTCATCAAGTTTAGCTAAGAACTCTTCGCAAAATTGAAGATGGCAGTCGTCATCTCCATCATGAAGGGCATGCAGTAAGCGTGGAATGTAAGGTTTCCATAATAATCTGCAAGACAATTATTAACATGACTTCCCAGAAAGAATCTGACAGCCGAAAAAACAGAAATCGGGCGCTACTTTTGACTCACCCTATATATATATATATATATACACACACATATATATATATACATACATATACACACACATATATACAGGGTGTCCATAAATGATTACCCTGATTAAAGCATGCTATAACTTTTAAATAAACACTCGTATTCAAACAGTTTTAATCATAAGTAGATAAACATACAAAAGTTTTGATACATAGTTAATGAACTTTATAAGCTTCCACATGTGCACCCCTAGTGGCACGTAAAATGTCTAAATGGTATTCACACTCACGCCACACATTTTCCAACATTTGTGGGTTAACTGTTGCAATTGCATCCATAATGCATTCTCGCAATGTCCTGATATCTGGAACAACTGTTGCATAAACCAAATCTTTAACATGACCCCAGAGAAAGAAATCCAGCAGGGTAATGTCTGGTGATCTTGGGGTCATGGGATTGGCCCGTCCCTGCCAATCCATCGATTTGGAAATGTTGCGTCGAGAGTTTCACGAACAACATGCACCCAATGAGGGGGTGCCCCATCTTGTTGGAAGATGACAGTTGGCTGCCTGTCCTGCAGCTGGGGGATGGCGTAATTGGTGAACATATCCAGGTACACAGTTGCGGAAACACTGTTCTCAGCAAAGAAGAAAGGACCAATTATCTAGTCATGCATTAGTCCACACCAGACATTGATCTTCGGACTGCCCTGAATATGCTCCCTTACAGCAAGTGGGTTTTCCAATCCCCAAATATGCACATTGTGTCTATTGACTCTACCACTAAGATGAAATGTAGCCTCGTCTGAAAAGCAGACCCGTAACAAGAAGTCATTATCCTCGTCAATGCTGTTCAAAGTGTCAATAGCAAATTGTTCACATTTTGGACAGTCATCAGGATTCAGTTCTTGAACAATTTGTACCTTGTAGGCATGTAACTTCAAACGTTTGTGTAACACCTTGTGTACCATAGACTTTGGTATCTTTAGTTGGCATGAAGCTTGTCTCACCGATTTCCTTGGTTACCGTGTGAAAGCAGTTTGAATGTTTTCCACCATCCCATCAGAAATTGATGGTCTACCACTGCTCTTTTCCTTCTCCACATTTCCAGTTTCCAAGAATTTTTTCATCCATGACTTAACTTCACATCAGGTGGATTCTTTTCATACTTTGTTCTGAACCTTCGCTGAACACTTACAGGAGATTTTGTTTCTGCAAGCCACACAACACCTTGTGCCTTCTCTGTCACAGACACCATCTTAACTGAACAGCTACTACAGCGCTCCTAGCGGCGAATGCGATAGATGAAACACACCAGCACAGAAACTATGCATGTATGAGATCACATGTAAAAAGAAAATAGATGTAAGATTCATCATTAAAACATGAGAGCATAGTTTTCAGGGTAAACATTTATGGACACCAGGGTGTTTCATGGCAGTGTGGTTGATGGATGAAGTGGAAGGAAGTTCAATCCACATTGATGCCCCCGTTCCTTTTGCTGAGGAAACTTGTCTAAACAGGTTTCAACCAGATCAGAACATGTTTAGGGGTCCCGAGATTTGACGCTTCAGATTTCTTAGGTATTTCTAATTTCAGCTGTTCTAGTGTTAGTCAACTGCCTTGCTTCCTGATGGAAGGGTGCACTGCTCTCTGTCCTTCATGTCAGTTGTCGAGTTTTGTCCTTGTTGTGTCTACCATTGCGTATTTGTACTCTTTTCTAATTCGTATATTTCCTCATTGCAGATAAACATGCCAACTCGAAGCAAGAAAGAGGTTTGGCTCATCGGACACCCGAATAAGGAGATCCTGGGTAGCCGCCTGCTGATGAAGTTGCAAGTCTTGCAAAAGTGCTTCTTCCATCAAAAACAGGAAAACCTAGGACGGAGAAAATGTCTGAACCTCTGTTTGGATGCTGTGATGGTGTGGGGGTCCGAGAGATCCCTATAATTTCACCCTCAACTAACTGAGGTCCTAGCCTTTTGCTTAGTTTTTATCTATCTTTTCAGGAAGCATATTTTTCAGCAGCATGTTGAGATAAATACCTAGCCACTGGGGGCATCCCCTCCTCTGGTGGTGGCTCGAAGGGAAATATGTGTGTCGAGAGGACCTGGCAGGTGAGGGTCCCTGTTTTTGTAGCCCAAAGGGCGAATTTAATGATAGCAGAAAATGAAATATATATTTAAGTCAAACAACATAACGTAAGTGTTAAAATTTATATATTTGTCCTTCTGGCAGGGTTATTTCTTCAATCATAGCACCTCAAGAAGTCATGTTAGGTGATCATCTAGTTTGATTGATTAAAGAACCAAACAAAACAAAGGAAAAGGGAAAAACTATACAGGCTTGATGTAGATGGATTTAGTCCACCAGTTTGTAAGAGGGGCCCCTAAGGGTGACTCCTCATGATACTGGCAGGATAGGCCTAGGTGGTCAGGAGACCATTACCTACTATTGTAAAGGGCCCCGTAAGGGAGACCTCCTGAGTAGGTCCAGAACACCTGGAATTAGAATAATTTAAGAGTGGCCACCGTAGGATGTATCCTAAAAGGCCTAGGAAGGATAGGAAGGATTTCCTTTGCAAGGAAATGACTTTCCAGAGTCCAGTTAAGGACTAGATAGGGGTCTCAAGAGGGACTCAAGTATTAGAAATAGTAAAATATGATATTGTAAAGAATAAGTATCAATGAAATTTATAAGAAAATTCAAGTGTAAAGCATTCCATTAAAATATCTTGATCTGTATGGTGAATGAAAATTGTGTGGAAGGTTCTGTGGGTGAATGAGCATGTATGAAGGTGAGAGAGAGATATAATATATGTAAATAGCATTTTTTTTACAAATAAACCCAATTTTTTCCTGTGACTTTCGCATTCCCACTTCGCTATTCATTCTCTGGATCCTGGATGAAATTGATTTTGCAGGGTCCCTAACTTTGTATAGTTTTGCCCTGTCATCATCTTGAGCCACTGAAGAGGGGGTTAATGTTCCCATAGGCGTTTCCGTTAAAAGTAATTATATTAGCAATTCTTTGAGGCTGCTTTGGTGTTAATACGGATTAATCAATAGCGATTAAAGTAAAGCAGTTAATTGTGAGTAGAGGGAAAAAGTTGAAGGGAGAGATCAGTGTGTCCATCTTGGGGGTTCAACACATTCACGCAAATTAAGACCAGCTGCAAACGTGAAGTAGTTGCGGGTCGAGTCACCCGCGACAATGGTGTTCTGGAAAAGAGCAAGGATCCCTACTATGAGGCGGGACAGTGCCCTTCGGAAAATGGAAGCTCTGCTCCAGCGTTACGACAAGTTGGTGAAAAGCAGGAACAGATCCGAGGAGAGCTGTCGTGTTGCGGAGAACATGTTCAAGGCGGAACTCAAGAACGAAATCCTTGATATTGGTCATTCCAATGCCCTTTCTATGATGACAAACGAGAAAGACAAGCTCTTCTACAAGTCAGCAGGAGGACCCAACAGAGAGCAGTATGGGATCGGCAGACATGAAGCTGGCCCAAATGGAGAGTAGGAAAAGGCATCGAGAGGAACAGCAGGAGGAGAGACGACACCGGGAATTCAAGCGGGCCAAGACTGTTACAGAAGCGGCTACTCTTGAAGACAGCTCCTCATCCTCGGCGTCGACATCTGCGGAAGATGATCCCTCCTTGGCAGCCTCCACGTCTGCTTCATGTCCTTCTCCGAGGGAGCGGTCGAGGAACCTCATCACTTAGGATGTGGCTGTTGCGTACGACTGGATGAACATTTCTTATCGTGATGCAGCGATGTCCTACGCCATCATCGCGCAATCCTTGGGGCACGATTTGAACGAGGTATCCATCTCCTCTTCCACAATGTATCGTGCTCGCCAGTCGCTTCGGAAGCAAGCAGCAGAGGCGTATCAAGAGGGAGAATTCTGTCCTGAGGAGCCCTTGGTGTTGCACTGGGACAGGAAAATGCTGCCTGAAATCACAGGTGACGGATCTGTGGACCGGATTGCTGTGCTGGTCACTGGGAATGGCCAGAAGCTGCTGCTTGGAGTCCCAAAAGTTCCAGCTGGCACGGGAGCGGGGACAGTACGCGTCTGCATTGATCTTGTGCGGGAACATGGCCTGTCCGAACGAATCAAGGGGTTATCATTCGACACAACGGCATCAAACACCAGGATTCACGTTGGAGACTGCATCGAGATTGAGGAGGGTCTCGGGAAGCAACTTCTTTACCTAGCATGCAGGCACCATATGTACGAAATCGTCCTGGCCCAAGTCTTCCGGTCTTTGATGGGCCCCACCTCTGGGCCCGAGACTGGGATCTTCAAAAGATTCCAAGAGCAGTGGGGTTTCATCGACTGATCTCTTATCACCACTGCTATTGAGTCAGATAGCTGCAGCATCGCTGGACCTCTTCAGGGTCTCAAGGACCGAACTGTCCTTGTCGTGAGGGAAGCTCTGGCTTCTGGTCAGCCACGGGATGACTACCAAGAACTTCTTCAACTGGTTATCCTCTTTCTCGGGGAAGAGTGTGTCGCCAATGTGCCACTGCGGAAGCCAGGAGCATACCACCATGCACGGTGGATGGCGAAAGACATTTACGGATTGAAGCTGTACCTCCTTCAGGGCCAGTTCAGGATGACTGGGCGGGAGCTGAAAGGAGTCACAGAAATCTGCCTGTTCGTCGCCCTGGCCTACGCAAAGGCTTGGAGTCGTGCGACGAGCAGAGAGCAGGCCCCACGTGTGGATCTGGAGTTCTTGCTGGACCTGGAAATACTGAAGGAAGATGCCGTGATCGTCGACGTCGCCACGCAAGCCCAAGCGGCCATGAAACGACACCTCTGGTACTTCTCCGAGGCGCTGGTCAACTTGGTATTCTTCGATCAAGGGGTTCCTCAGGAAGAGAAACAAAGGATACGAGAGAACTTCGCCAAGCCTGCATCGAGGAAAGCGTTGAAGCGTCTGGAGGGGAAGACCGTCCTCAGCAACTTCAAAGGAAAGAAGATTTCGGATTTCATTACCTCGAGGACGAAGGATCTCTTCACCGCACTCGGGATCAATGGCGTCTTCGTCGAAAATCCCGCTTCGTCTTGGGAAAGCGACCCACACTACCAAGCAGGCCTAGCTAGGGTCCGCGTCCTGGCTGTGGTGAACGACTCGGCTGAACGGGGAATCGCTCTCATCGAGAAATTCAATAATGCCCTAACAATGAAGGAAGAAGACAAACAGTACCTGCTGAAAGCAGTTTTCAAGAACCGGAAGGATTTCCCGAAGAAGCAGAAGGGCGAAATAATGAAGAAGGGATGAGTCTGTGCTCTCTGACGTAAGGCGTGATTTCTCGGGACCCCTTGTTGTTGAATGAGTCATTTTTGGCCAGGAGTGATAAATATGTAAAACGAACATGGGCATCTATGTGGATTAAAAATATAATGTGGTTCTCATTTATGAAACACCCTAATGGACATATATATATATATATATATGATACACACAGACCGTGCATGAAAGAAGGAACTCTTCTGGGATAATTAAATCCACTGTAGTCCAAATAAGTAATGGTAAATGACAAATACCAAAGTTTTTCTTTTTCATGATGCAAGCCTGACGTGGGCAACGGGTCTTTTACTTATATTGAGGTTCTAAATGTAGTGGGGCTAGGCTGCTTTAAACCCTAGATCCATGTCCCAAAGCTGGATCCTGTCTGCTTTGCAGATAGCTGGTGAGGGAAGCTATATTTATGGGACCTCTTCGCGAGAGACCTGTTGCCCACGTCGGGCTTGCATCATGAAAAAGAAAAACTATGGTATTTGTCATTTACCATTACTTATTTGGACTACAGTGGATTTAATTATCCCGGAAGAGTTCCTTGTTCTATGCACGGTCTGTGTGTATCATAAAAAACTCAGGGAACCATTCTGAGTTCATTCCCATCATGAAACGGACAATTATACATATATACATACATATATATATATACCCTATATATATATATATATATATATATATATATATTATATATATATATATATATGATGAATAAAACCACGAAGGAAAGGAAACACAGAATGGTGCTCAAGTGCTTTCGTCTAATGACATCCTCAGGAACACTGAAGTACATAAAGAGTTACAGCCTATATATAGGTTACAGAAAAAAAAATATATATATATATATATATACACACACACACACACATATATATATATATATATATATATATATTACACACACAATGGAGAAATAAAAATAAAAATTAAACATTAAAGGATTGTGGGAGGAGCATACAAATTTGTAAGGAAAAACTACCAATTTTAGCACTTTGCTCGAATCCAACACAAGATCAAATGAATTGTTTCCAACCAATGTTATAGTTAATTAAAAAAAAAATAAATTGAAAAATAAAAAAAATAAAACGTATAAGAGGAGCATACAAATTTATACTGGAAATCTGCCCAGGTTTTAGCACTCTGCCCTTCTTGTCTAAGTCCAATATATATAAAAATAAATTGAAAAATAAAAGTTATTAGAGTAGCATACAAGTTTACCAAAGGTTTAGCGTTCTACTCTTCTTGTCTAAATCCATTCTGAAGGAATTCAAAACAACAGGATCGAGTTGAAAAAGACCTTTGCTTATGTTGAAGTTATTTGTAAGTTGGATAATGGCAGACTCAAGAATATTTCTGTTAACAATGTTGCTAGAGTGAAACAAAACTGAAGCATTATTCCAATCAATACAGTGGGATAACTCTGACAAATGGACAAAAAGGGCACTGGATGACTGTCCAGTTCTAACGGAATATTGATGCTGTTTTATACTTGTGGGCAAATCCTTTCCCGTCTGACCTATGTAAAAGGAATCACATTGTTTACAACCAATTTTATAGATGCCTGAATTATTGTTACGGCTATTTTTTACTATGATATTTTTCACAATATTGTTATATGAAAATACTACATTAATATCCAAAAGTTTAAGTACATTAGCAATGCCTAAAAGGCCTGGGAAAAATGGAAGTGCTAAAATATTCTTTGACAAAGTAAGTGTGTTATTATTCACACGATAGAAAGTTCGTTTTGCCTTGTTGAGACAAGATTCCATAAACGCAGATGGATAACACAGATCACTCCCAATACCATTGATTTTTTCCAATTCGGAGTCGATGTATTCCGGACTGGCGATTCTAAGGGCGCGGAGAAACATTGAAGAAAAAATGGTCTTCTTAGTGGGGGGGTCATGTCCCGAGTAAAAGTGTACATAAGACAAATTTTTTTTTTTTTTCAGATACATACTAAACTTAAAACCTGGGCTTTCCCCTCTGTACACGCACATCCAAAAACAGGATTGAGTTGTCTTGTTCCACTTCTAAAGTAAATTTAATGGAGGGGACTTGATCATTTAACTGAAGGAGGAAGTCATCCAGGTCACGATTCATGGACCAGAGACACAAAATATGGTTGAAGTACCATAACCATGGGATGCCAACCCCCAGGATTCTAGGAATGTAAGTAGTTTTGAAAAACTCCATATAAATATTGGAGAGGAGAGGCGACAAGGGGTTGCCCATGGCCATCCCAAAAACTTGTTGATAATACTCGTTATTGAAAGTGAACTTACAGTCTTTGATGCAAGATGCAGAGCTTAAGTTCCAAAAGAATGTGTGCAGGTAGTGGCAGGTCATACTTATGTAATTCTCGGGAGAGAAAGTCAAGCATATCCCGAGAATTACATAAGTATGACCTGCCACTACCTGCACACATTGTTTCAGAACTTATTAAGCTTTGCATCAAAGACTGTAAATTCACTTTCAATAACGAGTATTATAAACAAGTTTTTGGGATGGCCATGGGCAACCCCTTGTCACCCCTCCTCTCCAATATTTATATGGAATTTTTCAAAATTACTTACATTCTGAGAATCCTGGGGGTTGGCATCCCATGGTTGCAGTACATCGATGATATTCTGTGTATCTGGCCCATGAATCGTGACCTGGATGACTTCCTCCTTCAGTTAAATGATCAAGTCCCCTCCATTGTTTACTTTAGAAGTGGAACAAGACAACTCAATCCCGTTTTTGGATGTGCATGTACATAGGGAAAGCCCAGGTTTTAAGTTTAGTATCTATCGGGAAAAAACAAACAATTTGTCGTATGTACACTTTTACTCGGGACATGACCCCCCCACTAAGAAGACCATTTTTTTTCTTCAATGTTTCTCCGCGCCCTTAGGATCACCAGTCCGGAATACATCGATGCCAAATTGGAAAAAAATCAACGGTATTGGAAGTGATCTGTGTTATCCATCTGTGTTTATGTTATCTTTTCTCAACAAGGCAAAACGAACTTTCTATTGTGTGAATAATAACTCGTACTTTGTCAAAGAATATTTTAGTACTTCCATTTTTCCCGGGCTTTTTAGGCATTGCTAATGCACTTAAACTTTTCGATATTAATGTAGTATTTTCATATAACAATATTCTGAAAAATATAGCAAAAAATAGCCCTACCAATAATTCAGGCATTATCTATAAAATTGGTTGTAAACAATGTGATTCCTTTTACATAGGTCAGACGGGAAAGGATTTGCACACACGTATAAAACAGCATCAATATACTGTTAGAACAGGCCAGTCATCCAGTGCACTTTTTGTCCATTTGTCAGAGTTATCCCACTGTATTGATTGGAATAATGCTCCAGTTTTGTTTCACTCTAGCAACATTGTTAACAGAAATATTCTTGAGTCTGCCATTAATCAACTTACAAATAACTTCAACATAAGCAAAGGTCTTTTTCAACTCGATCCTGTTGTTCTGAATTCTTTCAGAATGGATTTAGACAAGAAGGGTAGAACGCTAAACCTTTGGTAAACTTGTATGCTACTCTAATAACTTTTATTTTTCAATTTATTTTTATATACAGGGTGTACATAAAGTCAGGATCTATTTTTGTGAAATAATAATTTTTCTATTTTTCTTTTCAGAAGCTCTTAGAATGAATACAGAAGAGCGTGTGGCAATAGTAATTTGGCGAATTGAGGGAAAGAAATATAATGACATCAGAGAGAAGTTTAGAAGGAGATTTCATAAGCCGGGGCCAATAGACAAGACAATACAAAAATTGGTGAACAAATTTAAATGAACAGGATCTGTTGTCGTAACCATGAAGTTTGCATACAAGAATCGTTTATAAAATAAATGTAGAAATGTTAGTTTAAGATTTCTTGTTGTACATCTGTAAAGCGAGGTGTTTTGGTTTATAAACATTCATGAACGAATAAATCTGGAGTATTTCAGATTGTTTAACGTTTGTTCCATCTTAATTCGGTTTCTGAGTGTGTAATCGGATAAGAGAAAATATTGTTTGACAGTCGGGCAGATTTATGGTAAGGAGCGTTTATAGCTTGAGTCTGGTTTCCATTTGGAACCTTGTAAGCTGTCAATTTTGTTTATCGTGGTCTCGCCCGAGGAAAACCCGCAAGCGAAGTTTTAAATTTTGTTTTGAATTTTAAAACAAATTTTAATTTAAAATTTCAAATTTTAATTTAAATTTCGTTAAGGAAGGCGGAGCATAGATTTTAACAAAGTTGAGATTAGACCAATAGAAGTCAGTAATTTACGAATGACGTCATGTAATGAAATTGGTTTTGATAGGTCCTTTAGACCCCAAAGGGAGGAGTTTTTGGTAATTCTGAGGGAACTTTGAGAGTCAAAATCAGTTGTAGACGCTCCTCCGAAAGTTAACAGTGGCTCAATTTATTCGTCAAAGTAGTGGTGTAAGAAAAATTTTAAAACTGAAATTATAAATTGTCACTAAATTGAAATAAGAATTGTTGTGCATGTTATTAGTCCACCGGGAAACTTGGCATAAGAATTGTTTTGTTAGCGACTATACAAGAGAATTTAGTCAGAATACCCATTGGGCATGACTCGTCAATAATTTTGGATGAATCGAAAATTATGCGGGACTCGGTTTTGGGTGTTCTGGACGAAAATAAATCTGCGGGAATCGCGCAGAACTATTGGGAATAACTTCTAAATTTTGTAAGTAGAATACTTATTCAAATATTCTGGTCGATTTGACCACTTCATTTCTCGTTAGCATAAGTTTTATTGTTACTAAAATTTATAAAAGCCCCTCTATATAAATTTCTTAAAATCCAGATAACTGTGAACTTTGTCTTTGAATTTAAAATTGGATTTTATTGTAAGTAAAATTGATAATCATCCATCAGCCTATTACTTTGAATTTGTATTAATTTTATGGAAATTGATAAAGTTACTTCAGAATAAATTTCTAAAGTCATGTACTGTTTCGAGTGACATTAAATAAACTTTATAAGAGGGAGCGTGTCGTTTCTCTGCAACCTTGCAATGGGCCTCTCTTGTTAGCTGAGGTAAATTGACATTTAAAGTAGGCTTCTGGAAACCGAAGGAACTTACGTAATCAATTTAAAGAGCCATCCGTCTGGATAGGTCGAGTCATCCTGAATGGAAAACACACGCGCGTAAGAAATAATTTGAGAAGTAAATAACATACTCAAAAGGTGTCAGAAACTGTAAAAGAAATAAATGTTGTGCAGTACCTAAGAAAAAGAAAGGTACCCACGACATAAATGGTGTCGTAGAAGTGGGATCCTATTGCAAGGTATTAATAGCAAGAGTGTAACTTTTTGTTAAAATAAATTTGCGTAACAATAAAGCACTATCGTTAAAATAATCGGGAACAGTGAAAAGTGTCGCTAACAGTGAGTACAGTTTTAAAGGTTTTGAAATAAAAAATAAAAATAGACAAGCTTCGCGATGTCGGTAAAGAGCGTGGAAATAACGAATGAAGAAAGCACAAGTGACATGAGTGATACCGAACCAACGAACTTAAACGAAATAAGTACAGAAAGTTTGGAAAATTTAAAAAGGATAAATTTGGCCAACGTTATTCGGTTACTAAAGGAATGCAAGGAATTAGGGAAGAAATAAATCGAAGAAGGTCGAAACTGGAAGACCTTGTAATGACTACTCCGCGATTGGAGTATTGGGACAACCGAAGGTCGGGGGTTCGTCCCCGAAGAATCTCTCTAGTTCCTCCCGTTACAGAAGAAGAACTTTCGAGGCAGGAAAGGATTGGGTGGAGACCAGAGAACCCAGAAGACATCCCAAAGAATCCTTGCAGAAGTGCACACACCACAAGAGACGAGAAACACCGCACCGACGAAGACCGGCAGAAGAATATAAAAACCGTCGTACAGGTATTAAAGAGTACTAGCTTACCTTTGCAACGTGAACAGGCAGTAAGGGGTCCTGAGCAAACGACTTTTGGACACACATTGGAAGGAAGTTCGCCGAAGTTTGTGGGCGAACGGGCACAAGAGAACCCAGGAACCAGCCCAAACGCCGTCAGGAAGGAAAAAGGTGAGACACTCAACATAATTGCCCCAAGATTATTAAGTACAGGTAATGCCTTGGTTCAGGCTAATCCCAAAAGGAGACATATTAAAGTGGGCATACCTAAGGACGCGTTGAAGACCGTTATGCCGGAGTATGCTTGTAATTGCATCAAAGGAACAGCCTCGGGAATATTGGATGGAATCAACAGTTTTCGGTAAACAACCAAGCTTAGGACTAAGAGATGAAGAGGTCCTAAGAGAAGAAACGCCACATGACAGAAGCCGAAGACTGCAGAAACTGCAAAATCCTCCCACATCCTGGGACTACAACTCACAACATCCAGAAGAAAGAACAGCC
This sequence comes from Bathynomus jamesi, assembly GCA_023014485.1. Taxonomy (NCBI): domain Eukaryota; kingdom Metazoa; phylum Arthropoda; class Malacostraca; order Isopoda; family Cirolanidae; genus Bathynomus; species Bathynomus jamesi. Next base: position 505,938 of record JAJOZX010002892.1, on the reverse strand, counting down.
ACAAGGAGGACAACATCAAGGATGTGGAGGTGAACGACGGAGACAAGTCCAGCAAGAGAGGAGCCCAGAAGGAAGAACTGTGACACTGGTCACAGGAGGAATAACACAACTCAAGAATGTGACTACAACCCCATGAGAAACCAGAAGAGAAAACAAACCAAGTCAAATGAAGACAGAGACTCCAAAGAGGAAACAATGGAAGAAAGTGGCCGGAGCCAGTGCAAGATTTGTCAGCAAATGCGAAATTGGGAAGAGGCGTGCCCTCGAGCAAACCTTCAGCAGGATTGGAAGGAGAAGCCTCCCGAATAGCTTCAGAGGAAGTAGCGGCGAGTCCGTCGGCTAGGACTGATCACCCTACCAGTACTCGTCGCTCAACAAGCTTCCACCGCGTTGGACGATGGTGGAGCTTCCGTCACATTGACATAAGCTATGCACAAGAACATCGGGAGCCTTCTTTGGACAGTTGCCAACTTCTCAGTACACAGTTGCACCGGCCCCGCCCATTCATGTAAGGGAGTAGAAGTAAGTTTGACTATGGGAAGGGGGGTTGAAGAATTCTTTTGTGTCTGTATAATTCCAGAGGCTCAGCAAGACTTGACTATAGGCGTGTTGTTTCGGAGGATATGAAGACGAAACAAAGGTACGAAGCCCAGGTAGACCACCGGAAGAGGACAGTCACTCTGAATGAAACAGTAACCATCCAAGTAAAGGGAGTAGACGTAAAGTGGAGGGTGACTCTGGTAGAGGCAATCCCGCACGAAACTAAAGGTGGCCGCCGTGATTCTGACGCGAGAAGTCAGAGAAACCCGGGGACGTAGTTCCCTTGGACGTCTATTCTCCGCTGCACGGGATGTGCAGTGAAGCTCGGGGAAACTTAAAAATGTTACCGAGCAGGATCCCACAGAGGAAGATAAGGTTACTGATGATCAATCAGGATGACGAAGAGTACCTTGGCGAAAAAGGAGACGTCGTGGGCATAGTGACGGAGGCAGAACTAATAGGGAGGGTAGTCGGCCGGTCGACGCTCACCCCACATTGGAACGAATGTCACGGTGAAAGGAAGTCAAGCATCGAAGAAGGACTTCGAAGAACGAGTGACACGCCTCAAGTCCTATGCCTTGGTTGGAAATCCTTCTCTGACAAAGGAAGGAAAACCGTCGAAGAGTGGCTAAGGGATTAGTCAGATGTCTTCTCAATGGGGGCGAGCCATTGGGTTATATAACCTGATGCCAATGAAGTTGGAAACCCAGGATCATCCTCCCATCTCTAGGCGACCCTACAGGGTACCTATTACACACGAGGAGGAGGTAAAGCGACAAATAGCAGAAATGCTGGATCAAGGAGTGATACAGCATAGCCGTTCCCCCTGGTCGTTTCCATTGGTAATCGTGAAAAATGGGGATATGAGTTCCCCTGGACGTCTATTCTCCGCTGCATGGGATATGCGGTGAGGCTCGAGGATACTTGGAAAGTTGTCGAGCAGAATCCCAAAGGGAAGTTAAATGAAAAGGGAATAGACGAAGGAAAATTTGGGGTATGGTTTCCCCTGGACGTCTACTCTACGCTACAATGAATGTGCAGTGAGGCTCAGCGTGGTTTGCAAGTATCACAGAGCGGAAATCTCAACGGGAAGTTAACCTTTCCAAAGGCGGTAAAGTTACTCTTGAGAAATAAGTGACGACTAAAGAGTATTACCTTGAAGCCAAGATGACATCGGCATGGTGGTTGAGGCAACGAGAACGGGGAGGTTAGTCGGAACAGCCGTGTGATTCCTCGCCCGAAAAGAAAAAAAAATGGAACAAGTGTCACGGTGAGAAAGAGTCAAATTTCCACAAGTGACTAAGAAGAGATTGAAAACACCTCAAGACGCATGTTCACCGATGTCCGTCGCTCTCAAAGGGAAGAAGACCGACGAGGGAAAGAAAAGATTAACTACTACCGTCACAGGTAGAGTACCAGGACCACGTGATCACTAGGAACGAAGAGTGACCACAGGAGTCCAAAGGGGAAGCGATTGAAGAAAAGAAGCGTAGGGCCCTGAGGCTTTGTGTAGACTATAGACCTTGGGACGTCAATGGCAGCAAGGACAAATATTAAGTACCCATCATTGATGAAACCTTGGCCAAGTTGCACGGGACTCATTACTTCTCGAGCAGGGATTTACGCTCGGGATATTGGCAGTTGGCCATTCACGACGATAGCATCTCGAAAACTGCCTTCTCCACGGGAAGCGGTCATTTCGAGTTCAGGGTGGTCACGTTTGGGTTGTCCAATAGTCCACCAGTGTTCCAAAGAGTAATGAATTTTTGCCGAAGCAACTGGACAAGGAAGTACAGATTTACTTAGATGACCTCATTGTCCTTGGAAGGTCTTTAGAAGGACATGACGAGAGGGTACAACGAGCCTTGGATAGCCTACGCACCGCCAACTTAAAGGTAAAGTTGGAAAAATGACAGTTATACAGTCCCAGGTGGGGTATTTAGGCCATGTGGTCACCAGGAACGGGGTGAAGCCACAGCAATCTAAAGAAGAGGCCATCAAAAACTCCCAGAGGCCAACTAACAAAAAGAAATTGAAGCAATGTTATATTTGGGCAGAGAGTCATCGTCCGTTCTGACCATAAGCCGTTGAAGTGGCTTCTGAGGGAAGGACACCGAGAGCCCAATGGAAGACTAGAGCGTTCGGTTATGACATTGCAGACTACGACGTTCTCATCGAGTACGTGAAAGGCAAACTCAACAGAGTGGCCGATTGGTTGTCACGCCCGCCTGGAGTGACTAAGGAGTTTGTGAACGCAATATGAAAAAGCGATCATTGATCGCAAGGTAATCGGCAAACAACAGAAAGGACGTTGAAATAGCGGCGATTCGAGCAGCCATCGAAGAAGGGAAGGCTTTCAGCTGGCCCGTAACCAAGCCCATCCAGCCGTCGAGAGTCAAACTAGTGAGGAACCTGCTGGTTTACATCGATGCGAACGGAAGAGAGGTCATCGTAGTTCCTAAAAAGTTGAGAGAGCAGCTCATTTGGAAAGCCCACACTGACGTCGGGAGCATTCATCCGGGAGCTATAGGGACTACAGAAATCCTACGGGACCTTTATTTTGGCCAGGTGTGGTTCAAACCATCCTGGCAGCATTAAAGGACAAGACGGCCCGGGAGGTGGCGGACAAGTTCCATCGTTTGATACTGTGCAAACTGGGCGCCCCTTCAGCAGTAGTATCCGACCAAGGCAAGGAGTTCTGGAACTCTACCTTGCAGGAGCTCTTCAGGGTTTGGGAAGTCCAACACCAACGGACGGCCGCATACCATCCCCAAAGCAACGGGAAGGTCGAACGTCTGAATAAAGAGTTATGCATCAAACTCCGCATACTTTGTGAAGAAACTGGACGAGACCGTGGAATTGTCCCGGAACATCCGAGTGCATCGAGCCACGGGGTATTCTCCATTCTTCTTAATGTACGGGCGAGCCCCCAACGTACCTTCAAAGCTATTTCGCATGCCAGGAGGCGTGCGTGAGCCCGTACAACCCAGAGGAATACGCCGAAGGCCGAAGGAGGAGTCTGAGCGAAATCTACCGCCGAGTGGAAGAGTTCATGCGGAGATACGAGAAGGCTAACGGAATCAAGGAATTGAAACCGTTCGAAGAGAAGACGCCCCATGGCTTGATTTACATTGATTACCCACGACCGGGTAGAGGCAAGTTGGAGCCCCGGTACGAGGGTCCATACATCATCATCGAACAGAAGACTCCAGTCACTTATCTCTGCGGCACATGATCACTGGACATCAGATAGTGATCCATCGAGACCGCATCCGCCGCAGCATCGATGCCCCATGGGACGTCGAGCGACAAGGCGGGGCGGACGGCGCAGGGGATGAGATGGGGGGGGCCACGCCCCTCCTCTCGGGAGCTTCGCCCTCGACACCGGAGAAACATCAACACAGGGAAGTGAACCGGAAGGCGCCTCCTGCCCCCTGGCAGGACCGAGTGGCGGAACGAGGACCGCCGGGCGCTTCCGAACTACTTCCTCACGGAGAGCTTCGCCCAGGACAGGGAGACATCGACTAGGGGAGGTGAACCGGAGTGCGCTTCTTGCCCGCTGGCAGGACCGAGTGGCGGAAGGGGATCCGCCGGGCGCCTCCGAGCTACTTCCTCCCCGAGAGCTTCGCCAGGGAACGGAGGAACATCGACCCGTGGAGGTGAACCGGAGTGCACCTCCTGCCCCCTGGCAGGACCGAGTGGCGGGCAGGAGCCGCCAGGTGCTTCCGAACTACCTCCTCGCGGGGACCTTATGGGAATAGGGTCCCCCGGACAAAGCAGACAGGCTGCTTTCACAGGACCACCGTTAGCGTCCGTATGCTCTTAGGCCCCGACCTCGAGTACACTACGAAGAACCCGAGGATGACTAAAATTACATGTGTCGGTGTTAGTGTCCCAATAAAGGGGACAAGTAAGTGAAAATTTTTATGAAAATTTAGGAGTAAATTTGTGTTTAAAATTGTGGTTAAAGTGATAATACCCGACCCTAGTTAAGAAAGTTTGCATCGGAGTGCAAAATTAAAGGAGGGGAGGGATGTCGTAACCATGAAGTTTGCATACAAGAATCGTTTATAAAATAAATGTAGAAATGTTAGTTTAAGATTTCTTGTTGTACATCTGTAAAGCGAGGTGTTTTGGTTTATAAACATTCATGAACGAATAAATCTGGAGTATTTCAGATTGTTTAACGTTTGTTCCATCTTAATTCGGTTTCTGAGTGTGTAATCGGATAAGAGAAAATATTGTTTGACAGTCGGGCAGATTTATGGCAAGGAGCGTTTATAGCTTGAGTCTGGTTTCCATTTGGAACCTTGTAAGCTGTCAATTTTGTTTATCGTGGTCTCGCCCGAGGAAAACCCGCAAGCGAAGTTTAAAAGTTTTGTTTTGAATTTTAAAACAAAACTTTTAAATTTAAAATTTTCAAATTTTAATTTAAAAATTTCGTTAAGGAAGGCGGAGCGTAGATTTTAACAAAGTTGAGATTAGAACCAATAGAAAGTCAGTAATTTAGCCCGAATGACGTCATGTAATGAAATTGGTTTTGATAGGTCCTTTAGACCCCAAAGGGAGGAGTTTTTGGTAATTCTGAGGGAACTTTGAGAGTCAAAATCAGTTGTAGACGCGCCTCCGAAAGTTAACAGTGGCTCAATTTATTCGTCAAAGTAGTGGTGTAAGAAAAAATTTTAAAACTGAAATTATAAATTGTCACTAAATTGAAATTAAGAAATTGTTGTGCATGTTATTAGTCCACCGGGAAACTTGGGCATAAGTATTGTTTTGTTAGCGACTATACAAGAGAATTTAGTCAGAATACCCATTGGGCATGACTCGTCAATAATTTTGGGGATGAATAAAAAATTATGCGGGACTCAGTTTTGCGTGTTCTGGACGGAAAATAAATCTGCGGGAATCACGCAGAACTATTGGGAATAACTTCTAAATTTTGTAAGTAGAATACTTATTCAAATATTCTGGTCGATTTGACCACTTCATTTCTCGTTAGCATAAGTTTTATTGTTACTAAAATTTATAAAAGCCCCTCTATATAAATTTCTTAAAATCCAGATAACTGTGAACTTTGTCTTTGAAATTGGATTTTATTGTAAGTAAAATTGATAATCATCCATCAGCCTATTACTTTGAATTTAGGTATTAATTTTATGGAAATTTATAAAGTTACTTCAGAATAAATTTCTAAAGTCATGTACTGTCTCGAGTGACATTAAATAAACTTTATAAAAGGGAGTGTGTCGTTTCTCTGCAACCTTGCAATGGGCCTCTCTTGTTAGCTGAGGTAAATTGGCATTTAAAGTAGGCTTCTGGGAAACCGAAGGAACTTACGTAAATCAATTTAAAGAGCCATCCATCTGGATAGGTCGAGTCATCCTGAATGGAAAACACACGCGCGTAAGAAATAATTTGAGAAGTAAATTAACATACTTAAAAGGTGTCAGAAACTGTAAAAGAAATAAATGTTGTGCAGTACCTAAGAAAAAGAAAGGTACCCACGACACTGTAAATGATGAAGCAAGATCAGGATGACTGTGTATGTCAGATCTTACCATGAATGCAGTACGCAGAATTATCACTGAGGAGCCATGTACGTCCGTTCGTGCTGCATCACACAGACTCAGCCTCACAATGTCATCTGTGCACAAAATTCTGAAAGTTAATTTGCAGAAGAAAAGCTATCATTTGCAGGTTTTACACGATTTACATGAGGAAGATTTCCCTCGGCGAAGTGCTGATCTCGTAGAACAAATCTGGAGTGATAATTTAATGGACAACATTCTCTTTAGTGATGAAGCCACTTTCCATACGTGTGGAAAAGTAAATCGCCATAACTGTCAAATTTGGACAGATGAAAGACCGAATGATTTCGGACAAAATTGGGAGAGAGACTCACCTAAAGTTAATGTCTGGATGGGTTTCACAAAATCTAAGGTTTATGGTCCTTTTTTCTTTGCTGAAGCTACAGTTACAGGGCTTATTTATCTAGACATGTTGCAGCAATTCCTTGAACCTCAGCTGATTGGGGATAGGATTGTTAGTACCGTCGTCTATCAACATGATGGTGCTCCTTGTCACTATGCCAAAATTGTTGAGGATTATCTAAATGGATGTTTTCCAAATCGCTGGATCGGACGCGGAAGCAACAGACCTTGGCCAGCGAGATCACCAGATTTAACCCCTTTAGATTTCTTTGCATGGGGCTTTATCAAATCACACGTCTATCAGACGAAGATTACGAGTCTTGAAAACTTACGTATACAAACTGCTGCAGATAACATAACCCCACAAATGCTCCAGAATGTGTTTAGAAATGCTGCGGAATGATTTGAGCTGTGCAGGGATACTGATGGGCGTCACGTTGAATCCTACTCTTAATTATTTAATAAATGTTACCACTTTATCATTTCATGATTGAATTCCATATAATTTCCAAGTGCTTCACAAAAATAGATCCTGACTTTATGTACACCCTGTATATTGAACTTAGACAAGAAGGGCAGAGTGCTAAAACCTAGGCAGATTTCCAGTATAAATTTGTATGCTCCTCTTATAAGTTTTATTTTTAAATTTATTATTATTTTTTAATTAACTATAACATTGGTTGGAAACAATTCATTTAATCTTGTGTTGGATTCGAGCAAAGTGCTAAAAATGGTAGTTTTTCCTTACAAATTTGTATGCTCCTCCCAAAATCCTTTAATGTTTAATTTTTATTTCTCCATTTATTATATATATATATATATATATATATACATATATATATATATATATATGAATAGAAACGACATAAGTATTAAGGAACGTTTCTGCACACGAGGAGGAGAGATAACGAAATAATGAAAAATGAGGCGAACCGTGTGCAGAAACGTTCCTTAATACTTATGTCGTTTCTATTCATTTATATACTGCGCGGTCATTGCAGTTATTTGCATATATATATATATATATATATATATTTATATTATATATATATATATATATATATATATACATATATATATATCATATATATATATACACAGGGTGTCTGAGAATTATCTGTACAATTTTTGGCTGTTATTAAAAGTCAACCATGAAGTGTAGAAATTCCAGTGTTGTCCCATTTTACAGAGAAACTAAGTTTTTTCTGATAAGTTTTGACAAGTTTTTTCTTTTTCAGATATTCATACACACCCCTCATCCTTAATGAATCCACAGGAGAAAGCACAGTGTGTTGAATGGTTTATCAAAACAAAATCAGATACACAAGTTCAACGAAGGTTTAGAACTAATTACAACAGAAACCCTCCATCAAAAGTAACCATACGAGCTTGGTATAAAAGGTTTAAGGAAACTGGAAGTGTAGAGCATAAGAAAGGAGCAGGGTGGCCTCGAACGTCTTTTGAAAATGTCGAGCGCATTCAAGAGGCTTTTGTTCGCAGTCCACGCAAGTCGACAAGAATTGCATCATGAGAGTTACAGATACCTTGTTTGACAGTGCATGATGTCTTGCGTAAACGTTTGAAGTTGCATCCTTACAAGTTGCAAATCTTGCAACAGATTACGCTAGAAGGTCTCCCGTAAGGAATTTGCAATGACTCTGCTTGACAGAGTTGACGAGGACAATGCGTTCTTGGCAAGAATCATGTTTTCGGACAAGGCAACTTTTCATGTTTCAGGCAAGGTAAACAAACAAAATGTGCGCATATGGGGGTCACAAAATCCACATTGCATAGAAGAGCACATCAGAGACAGTCCTAAAGTTAATGTGTGGTGTGGCCTGTTACATGATCGCGTGATTGGACCATTTTTCTTCGGTGAATCAACAGTGACCTCCAATACCTACCTGGACATGTTGCAACACTTTGTCTATCCGCAATTGGAAGCACTGCATCCACGCATCATTTTTCAGCAAGATGGCACACCACCACATTGGGCCTTGATCGTCCGTAAGTCCCTGAATGAGACATTCCCAAACAGGTGGATTGGCCGTGGAGGTGCAATTCATTGGCCAGCTAGATCTCCCATCACCACACCCTGTGATTTCTTTCTTTGGGGATTCGTCAAAGATCTTGTGTACAATACGCGGGTGACAGACATTGATGATTTAAAAGCAAGAATCACAGCTGCTATTGAGCGAATTGATGTGGATATGCTGCAGCGTACATGGCAACATTTGGATTATCGATTGGATGTTTTGCGAATCACTGATGGTGCACATATCGAATGTTTGTAACAATATTACTTTAATAAAAGAAACTTTTGAAAATACAGATTCTAAATAATCTTGTTTAAGAATTTTACGTGTGTTATCAAGAATTTTATTAAAAGATGAAATTGTACATATAATTCTCGGACACCCTGTATATATACATATATATTTTTTATTTTCTGTAACCTATATACAGGCTGTAACTCTATGTACTTCAGTGTTCCTGAGGATGTCATTAGACGAAAGTGCTTGAGCACCATTCTGTGTTTCCTTTCCTTCGTGGTTTTATTCATCATAAATATTTTTGACATGTTACTTTCATTGAATAATTTTCATATATATATATATATATACACACACACATATGCGTGTGTATATATATACATACACACACACACACGTATATATATATATATATATATATACATATATATATACAGTACACACATATATATCTATACACACACACATACATATATATATATATATATATACACACGTGTGTGTATATATATATGTAAAAAGTGTCTCAGGGCCATTAAAAAATGTTGAGATATCTAGTTCCTGAAAACAAGGAAATGGCTACCTTGCTAAATGAATTTTTTACGTCAGTTTTTACTATAGAAGATGTAACGAATATCCCTACGGTCATAGACATAATACCTTTTGATGATGGTAATATTTTGGATAATATTCTGGTTAGTGAAGGGGAGGTAATGCGCTATATTTATAAAATGAAAATGCATAAATCACCAGGGCCAGATTCCATATATCCCATACAACTAAAAGAATTAAAAGATAGCATTGTTGTGCCGCTAACAAAGATTTTTAATGCATCTATTTCTGAGGGGTGTGTACCAGATAATTTCAAGTTAGCAAACGTAACACCTATCTTTAAGAAAGGCAATAAAGGTGCAGTGGGAAATTATAGGCCAATCAGTTTAATGTCTGTTGTAGGTAAGCTACTGGAATCAATAATTAGGGATCGTGTAGTCGAACACTTAGAATTGCATAACTTAGAAATACGCAGCATGGTTTTAGGTGAAACAAATCTTGCTTAACTAATCTTTTAGAATTTTTTCAAAGCGTGGTTGACATTTACGATAGTCATCGGGTGGTTGAAGTAGTGTATTTAGATTTTCAAAAAGTGTGATACCATACCACACAAAAGACTCATGGAATCAGGGGTGTAGTAATAAATTGTATAGAAGAGTGGTTGGGAGGTAGGAAACAGAGGGTGGTTGTTGATGGAGCAGAGTCGTGTTGGGCTAATGTAGCGAGTGGCATTCCTCAGGGTTCTGTATTGGGCCCCTTACTTTTTCTTTTATATATATATATATATTAACAATTTAGATGTTGGCCTAGTCAGTAGTTTCAAAGTTTGCGGATGACACAACGCTGGGTGGTAGGGTGATTAATGACAAAGATAGAGGTAAAATCCAGGAAGATCTAAATAAAATCGTTGATTGGTCAGTCACATGGCAAATGAGATTTAATGTCGATAAGTGCAAAATTTTACATAGAGGTTTGCGTAATGGTAACTTTGCGTATATTATGTTAGGGAAGGAGTTATTGATGTAATTTTAATGATTTTAATTTCCTTTTGTGTTGATGTAATTTTCATTATTCTCATTTTTGTTTTAAGGTTTTAAGACATAATTCACTGATGAAGACAAAAGATTTGTCAAAACTTCTAAGTATAAAAAATAAATGAAAATGTTTGCTGTTGTGTTGGTCCTCCTTTTCATATATATATATATATATATATATATATATATATATATATGGGATGAATTTCACAATAAAACACGTGAAATGAATGAATGCTGCAAACCCACAAGGAAAAAGAAAAATGATTCCAAGGCCTTTCGTGTATTCAAAGCTACACCTCATCAGGGAATGATGAGGTGTAGCTTTGAATACCTTGTGGGTATATATATATAACACAATAATGTTTTATAAATTAGAAGCAAGCGAGAGGAGATTTTTATCTCAGAAGCACTCACTTCTGCTGTTGTTAGCGGATTTGACCACTTGCATAAGCATTTATGAGTATTGCGAGAAATTAATTAATTTAAAGAAAAGAATAAAAAGAATACATGTGAATGTACTTACATGTAAGGTAACTACATACGTGATCATGATCATTTGCGAACATGTACAAATGCATAAAGTTTTGTACACACACTAGGTTGACAATAGGTAGCTGTATGAATAATTAATAAAATTAACAAAAGATAAACAGTCAAGAAAGGAAATGGATGTATGAATGAACAACATAAATAATGACGTATAGAGTGTAAAGTTTTTATGATGATGTTAAAGAATTTACCATACATTGAATACTAAAGATATGATTGGTATTCAAGGTATGGAAAATGTGAAGGGAATTACGCTACTTTATGACATCATAGTTATTCAAATTATGCCGTACGTCAATTCATAATTAATAAGCCATAGTTATTTAATTTGTACATACAGTACAAGTCATTATTGGGAAAATTTAGAAGAGATGAATTAGAGAAATACAGTAATGAATAAAGAACTACAAACAAGGGTTCAAATCATGCCACATGCAATATGTATGCATAATCTAATAGAATTTAGGGATGAGGGTTAGATGCAAGATGCATATACTAAGGATAGAAATATATACAAATGATTAGAAATAATACTGTAGTGTCAAAGTTAAGTTAGAGCTACAGACAGATGTTTTCGTACCAAGAAGTCCATAGCTTAGAGGATAAATGGCAGGACTTGTGGATAGCTTGTATGATCGGGTTGGTTGATTTTTTTAATTCTTCGCATTAGACTGTGTTGAGCACATCTTGTTACCTCCAGGAAGCTCAGGACATTGCAGGTAGCAAACATTTGCGAAGCTGAGCATCTTGGGGGTAATTTATGTAAGAGTCTAAAAGACCTGTTGGACAGCAAATTTAGAGTTCTACCAGAACCTTTTTTATAATTCACCCACAGTTGCTGTCCATATATATTACTGCAGAAAGTAAGAAAGTATCTTTAGCTTCACTTGTACAGAATCGAAAATTCCTTATGGTCATATTCGCTTTAGCACACAGGCTTCAAGATTGTTTTCTTATATCTGAGTCATCACTCAAGGAACTGGTAATAGTTTGACCCAAATACTTATACTCTTGTACTTCCTCAATTACTTCACCTTTCATTTTAAACCTAATGTCAGCTGGCTGATTATAGCTTTTAGGATGAAATTGCATAACCTTAGTTTTTGTAACATTTAAAAGAATATCATCTTTCTGCAAATACACTTCGCAGACTTTTAGTAGCCGATCCAGACCTTTAACAGAGGGACTTATTAACACCATATCATCAGCATATTTAAGGGTCATTCTCTGTCAGATCAACCAGTGCCTAACACCCTCATCTCTCAGATTTTGCTGAAATTTGGTTTATAGGGGGTTTGTGGGCCCTGAATCCATTTCTGAAATTATAAGGTCAATCCAACCAACGGTTCAAGAGATATGACCTCAGGAAATTTGAGGTCACTTGCGAGGTCACTAACATTTGGCGACCCATAACTTGGGTAATAATGGTCACAATTATATAAAAGTATATATATTTAGAATCAGAAAACGACAAGGAATCCAAATATGCAAGTTTTAGAACTCTAGGTTGAAAAATAAAAAAGTTACACTGTAACCAAAATTTGAGGTCACGATTTGACCTCTGGGGTATCAAATGAGAATTTTTTTTTAAATGTAAAAAATGAAGGCATAGGCATTGGCTATTAGAATCAGCAAAAAAAAGTTTGTTTATGTTAGTATTTTTCATGTAACTAACATATAAGTGAACACCATATTCATAAGTTGTGCGTCAATTCTACCTATTTTTTCACACTTAAGCTCATAATTTGACCTATAGAAATTAAAATTACATTTTTTTATAGATATAAAAACAAAGGCAAAAAATGTAAAATTGTATTTCACTGCTAATCTACACTGGCAATAATAGTTATAATAGTGAAAGGGGAAGACCTACTTAGAGGATTCATGTGCTAGCCTAATACAATTTTTGCATGCTCGATGCTCTCATCAATTTCTTTTTGTGGAAAAATGTATTGAATTCTGCTGCCTCCTCTTAGGGTAGGACAACTCATTACAGTTAATATATGATGTCCTGGCACTGCACATGAATCCTTGTTTGATGGATAATAATATGCACTTGATCCTGATGACCCAGAGGGATGTAGAAAGTTCATAGTGAAATCATCAAACTCTTCACAATATTCCTCCACAATTCCATACCAAACTTGCATGTCATAAATGCAGCCAACATACTCTCCTGGTTTGACACATTTTAGGTTACCAAGCATTGCAGGTTCATTAGTAAAATGACTTCCTTATTCTTTTCTTTTCTCCAATGCCACTTGAAATGGGATACACCATCAGTTCTTCCTTGTTTAGGGGAACAAATCTATGATATTTCTGAGTTCCAGGAATAGCCCTACTATCCTTGAATCGATGTTCCAACCGTTCTTCTGCATCTTTCAAATCAGCTGTAGTTACAAAGAAAAAATTTATCTTCTTGCTTAAGTTTTCTTCACAAAACTGAAAAACGTGTTCTGGTGTAAGAATTTGCCTCTCTGTAGTTCTCTGCAAACTGGCACGAGCAGTAGCTCTTTTCACTGTTCCTCCAATCCCATCACATGCATTTTTGCCATGGGATGTAGCAAAGAAGTGCCATTCACAAGACAGACCAAAATCCTCTTCATGGTAACAGAGATTTGTGAAGTTGTATCTGTTCTTATATTGGCCAGCACATCCATCTGAGAAATAGTGCACCTTCTTCAATTGTGGGCATCTGAATTTAACATATGTCATAAGCTTCAATATGAATGAGTAAACCATTATAGTGTTGTGTTTTAGTGATGCAGATAAGAAACAGACACTAAAATGGCTAAGTTCCTGGTCTGCAGATGATCTATAATAGATGACAAAAGGGTGAACTGTACACTGTGAATTGTCCCAGTGAAACCCTTGGGCAGCATCCTGGACAATGAAAGAATAATTCTCAGAGAAATCACCTACTATAACTACCTCGCTCTGAGGTGGTAGTGTTTCTTTCAACTGCTTGAAGTACTGTGATTGTTGCTGAGCAACAAAGTGATGACGAACCATGCGGGATATTTTCATGCTTAGGGATGATAAGTATTCATGAAGTGGCTCCACCTTATCAACCATTGTACAACGGTCAACAGTCACCCATTGCTTGTAAGATATTTCATTTGGAGCTGATTTCACACTGTCAAGTAACTCAAGAAAATCCAGGACACCCTCTTCTCTTGGGCAATCATTGCAAAGTTGCATCATGCAAGTCTCTCTTTCTGTACTGCAGACACTGTAATCCATAAGATCCTTGTATGAAAGACCCCTTTCTCCCAATGCAGCCAGCTGCAATTTTGGATTTTGATGGTATGTGCAGACACAGACAGAATGAGTCCCACCACTACCGGCAAGCACACAATATGATGGCCGTAATTTTGCAAATGTGGAAAATCCTATTTTGGGATTCTTTTCATCATTTTTATATAGTTCAAACATCTCTCTTAAATTCCCGAGGACCAATCGTTTTTGCACCTTTATTGCACCTTCAGCACTGATAACTTTCACGCAATCTTTTGGCCAGGACACATACGACTAACCTCTTCTGACTCATAGAATCTTCTAACTATATCTTTGTGTTCTTCAGATATCACTTTTCCTTTGCTCATTAGTGGAATCTTCGGAAGGATTCCATGTTCTGATTTAAGTGAACGGCTTCTTTTCACCATGTATGTTGTAGTTTGAAAGAAAATAGCTGTTTTTTCAATTGTGTATGGTGAGAGAGTCAATATTTGTAGTTTGTGATGGTGACATTTGCTCTCCAGGAATGACTGTTTCAATTCATTCATTAATTTGTCTAGATGTTTTTCAGATTTAGTTTCAGGTTTTGAAGTATCACTTACCTCCTCGGTAATTTGAACACCATAACTGAGTTCTAGCCTCTCCTTCAGGTGTTTCTGAGCAGATGATAGCTTACCACGAGCCTTGCGCTTTTTCTGGCTTAATGACAGCCCTTCTGAAAAGAACAGAAAAAAAGGTTTCACACACCTGAATATTAGTAATTAAATATTAATTATAGTACCTTAAATGCTATATAATTGGCTATATAGAGAAACAGACCTTGTAGTAAAGTATAAGTTATTATATTAATTTATTACTTACTTTTTTTAACTGGTGTTTGGTCCAGAAATGCTAGAACTGGTTCAACTGAAGTTGAAGGATTTTCCTTTATCAAGCAATCACTGTCATTGTCCAGATCTTGAATTGAAGAGATGTTACTCAAGCCACTGATAGTAGATGATTCATTTGAATCCTGCTCAGACTCGTTGTTTTCAGTGGTACTACAGTAAGTATAGTGGGGTTTTTCATTATCAGTGTCCAGCAGTTCACACACAACAATGAGTCTTTTTTCACTCTTCCAGCACATTTTTCAACAAGTACATCAGTCACTTTTCTAAGATTGATTGTTATGCATTTCTTGTGTTTTTGAATAGGGTCCTGGCAGTATTTCAAGTGCCGAACCATTGTATTTTGATCTGTAAAGATATAGGATTTACAATTAGGTAATATATATTTTTTAGAAAATATATAGCTATACACACTTAATATTTTAGGCCTTGAGAGTCTCTGAGGCTCATTAAAACACCATACCCACCAGCCACCCACAGTGCTGGCTGGAACTGTACTAACCTGTAGACAAGGAATTTTGCAACTATCTGTGTTGATTCTGCACTTAGACAAGTAGCAACATGTTTCAACAGGTTTGTTTAGGCTACATGTGAGCTTAGTCTTCCCCTTTCACTATTATAACTATTATTGCGCCAGTGTAGATTAGCAGTGAAATACAATTTTTATTAAATTCTTGGAGCTTGAGGTCAAATTGATAGCTAAGATATAAAAATTCCTTGAAATGACAAGCAATTTATAAATATGGTGTTCACTTATAAGTTAGTTACATGAAAAGTACCAACATAAATAAACTTTTTATGATTGTTTCTATTAGTCAAGAACTCTGACTTTGTTTTTTATATCTATAAAAAATGTAATTTTAATTTCTATAGGTCAAATTATGAGCTTAAGTGTGAAAAAATAGGTAGAATTGACGCACAACTTATGAATATGGTGTTCACTTATATGTTAGTTACATGAAAAATACTAACATAAACAAACTTTTTTTTGCTGATTCTAATAGCCAATGCCTATGCCTTCATTTTTTACATTTAAAAAAAAATTCTCATTTGATACCCCAGAGGTCAAATCGTGACCTCAAATTTTGGTTACAGTGTAACTTTTTTATTTTTCAACCTAGAGTTCTAAAACTTGCATATTTGGATTCCTTGTCCTTTTCTGATTCTAAATATATATACTTTTATATAATTATGACAATTATTACCCAAGTTATGGCTCGCCAAATGTTAGTAACCTCGCGAGTGACCTCAAATTTCCCGAGGTCATATCTCTTGAACCGTTGGTCAGATTGACCTTATAATTTCAGAAATGGATTCAGGGCTCACAAACTCCCTTAAACCAAATTTCAGCAAAATATGAGAGATGAGGGTGTTAATTTCAATTTTTTTTGGTTGATCTGACAGAGAATGACCCTAAACTAAGTTATTTATCCTTGTGTTATCTATACAACATCCCACTGTTGCCTCATTAAATGAAGCAATTAATCCATTGATATACACATTAAACAGCATAGGGGAGAGCAAGGAGCCTTGTCTCACCCCGCAAGAGGAGCCAAAACACTCAGATAGTACATTGCCCCCCCCTAACAGTGAAAGATTGGTGGGAATACCAAAATTTCAATAAATTTAATACAGGGTGTACATAAAGTCAGGATCTATTTATTAAATAATTAAGAGTAGGATTTGACGTGATGCCCATCAGTATCCCTGCACAGCTCAAATCATTCTGCAGCATTTCTAAACACATTCTGGAGCATTTGCGGGGTTATGTTATCTGCAGCAGTTTGTATACGTGTATATAAGT
Source organism: Bathynomus jamesi (assembly GCA_023014485.1). Classification (NCBI taxonomy): domain Eukaryota; kingdom Metazoa; phylum Arthropoda; class Malacostraca; order Isopoda; family Cirolanidae; genus Bathynomus; species Bathynomus jamesi. Next base: position 489,126 of record JAJOZX010002892.1, on the reverse strand, counting down.
TTTCAAGACTCGTAATCTTCGTCTGATAGACGTGCAATTTGATAAAGCCCCATGCAAAGAAATCTAAAGGGGTTAAATCTGGTGATCTCGCTGGCCAAGGTCTGTTGCTTCCGCGTCCGATCCAGTGATTTGGAAAATGTCCATTTAGATAATCCTGAACAATTTTGGCATAGTGACAAGGAGCACCATCATGTTGATAGACGACGGGGATAGGATTGTTAGTACCGTCGTCTATCAACATGATGGTGCTCCTTGTCACTATGCCAAAATTGTTCAGATTATCTAAATGGACGTTTTCCAAATCGCTGGATCAGACATGGAAGCAACAGACCTTGGCCAACGAGATCACCAGATTTAACCCCTTTAGATTTCTTTGCATGGGGGTTTATCAAATCGCACGTCTATCAGACGAAGATTACGAGTCTTGAAAACTTACGTACACATATACGAACTGCTGCAGATAACATAACCCCGCAAATGCTCCAGAATGTGTTTAGAAATGCTGCGGAATGATTTGAGCTGTGCAGGGATACTGATGGGCATCACGTCGAATCCTACTCTTAATTATTTAATAAATGTTACCACTATCATTTTATGATTGAATTCCACATAAATTCCAAGTGCTTCGCAAAAATAGATCCTGACTTTATGTACACCCTGTATGTACATGGGAACCTTCCTGTCTTCTAGTTTTGCAAATAAAATATTGTGGTTCACCCTATCATATGCCTTACTTATATCTAGGAAACAGCTATAAGTAATTGAATTACTGTCAATGTATTTAGATATTGTTTCTTTAAGTACATAGATACACAGGTCAGTTGAGTGGGATCTTTTAAAGCCAAACTGATTAGGAGATGTCCATAGGAAATAATTTAATTAGCATAAGTTTTTCTAGTAGTTTCGAGAAGCAGGAAGCAACAGCAATAGGCCTATAATTATTGCTGGACACTGTCTCCATACTTATTTTTGACCAGGGGCAAGATATATACCCTCATGAACTCTGCAGGGATATAGCCAAAGGTGGGCAGGAACGAGTTCCAAAAGGACCGAACTCCAGGAACTCTTAAGGACCGTGAGAGCGGGAAAGTCAGTCCTTTTCTCAGTGAGGACCAAAATGAGGAGCGACGGTCCATTTTTAAGCAATTCCGGACGGTCTTTTTTAGTGATTTTAGTGTTTAGTGATTATTTGAAGTTCTAAAGAAGATGGATCGTTTCCTCCAGAAGACTCAGAAAGAGACTGAGACTGAACTGAACTGAAACTTGTTTCAACACCTGGAGGAGATGAAGAATCTACTGATGTTAGTGCTTCAACTTCAAGTCAAGCAACTGGAGCTCCTAGTGGAAGAACTGAACCCGGCAATCTCTGGCTGTACCTGGACAAATACTTTGAATACCTGGGCCCCAAGGGTGAGCAGAACCTGGAGTACAAGTGCTTGCTGTGTTCATCAAGTTTAATACGCCTATCCCATCCAGTGCCACCGTGGAGAGGCTCTTCTCTTTGGGGAAGGACGTCCTCAAGCCAAAAAGGTCAGGGCTCAGTGACAGCCATTTTGAAATGCTAGTCTTCTTGAAGGGAAACTCAAGCATTTAACTTAACTTTTTTTCATCATTTATGTATTGTATTAATTATAATTTACATTAATAAAATTAAAGATTTCCAGTGTCTTTAATTTCATTTTTCATTTTAATCAAATTTTTCACTTATATTATATATAAGGACCAAGGACCGAGTCGTTCCTAGGTCCTATCTTCAGAAAGGACCGTGACCGGGACCGTTGGTCCAGTTTGAGGCAAGGACTGGGACAGGGACTGGGACAGGGACTGGGACCGTCGGTCCTTTTTGAGGCCCAGGTGCCCACCTTTGGATATAGCTATGAGCAAGCATGGCTGATAGGCAGGGCTGTGGAGTCGGCACATAAAAAACCGACTCCGACTCCTCAATTTTTTGTCTATCCGACTCCGAAGGTATATTAATTCTAAATCTGCTATGATGATAATTACACAAGAGGCATTTCATCACCACCACGTGAAGCATCATCATCTGTGGTCATTGTTACGGTAACTTTGTCTGTAGTAAAGAATCTTGTAAGTGGTGCTTGTCGTTCAGTAGATTTCTGATCTTTTGTTAACTTTGAAGTAGTTGGAACGTTTTTATTACTATCTTTCTCAATGACAACTTCTAAAATTTTGGGACGGAAACACTGCAAATGTCTTTTCAAATTTGATGCTCTGGTTGGTGCATTTTTATCAGAGCCAGTAAAACCACTGATTTTTGCTTCACATAATTTTTCATCATCATCATCATCTATCATACACTGACACACGAAATGTTTCCCATCTGTGGTTATTGTAAAATATTAAAAAACTGCAGACTTTGTTGGAAGTGTCTTTGCCATTGTGAAAGGGGTTTTAGACTTGAAAGTTAAAAACTTATGAAATTTAGAAAGAACTCGAAATTAAATAAGCATTAAAAATAAAAAATATTATCTGAAAAGAAAAAATGAATTAATGGCATTAGTGTCTGAAATGGAAAACATTGTGTTTATTATTTAAATGGTTTAACCACCATAGCTGCCAGTGATATCACACACAAAAACATATTTTATTAAAATTTATATTGAGGTCGGAGTCGGAGTTGGTACATTTTTACCGACTCTGACTCCAGCACCACCAAAATTGCTTCCGACTCCGACTCCACAGCCCTGCTGATAGGAGCAATGATATATGCAGACATACTACGTCATTTGCATATTTTAAGTGCTCATTCGATAAGTCATCTACTCCCGACGCAGGACCAGTCTAACTCTTTACTTCAGAAAATGATAGTCTTTTCCCTTGTCCCTCCCACAATCATTTCGCTGCAATCTATCTTAAGATTATCCCTACTCACACTGTTAAGAATGTTAGAATAGTGGTTTTTCCACAGCTTTGCAATTTCATCCTCCCCCAACACCCCATCGATTGTCAGAGGGAAGACATTTTTTTATACCCATTTGATTCTTAACAAATTTCAAAAATTTGTTATCATCATTATTTATGCGAGCTTCACAGGCTTTTGATGCTCGAATAGACTTCTTCCTGTTTACATCACCTTATGGCCACCTTATAGTGACCCCAACTTCTACACACATTTAACTATACTGGTCCTAATCTGGGTCTACCATGAAAGCACCACAAATCATAGGTGTCTTTTGATTCCCTCTTCAGGGGGGCAATAAAATCATTCCAGCCAGGAATAATCTTAGTATGATAGTTGTAAGATTTAATCAGGGGGCTTCCTGCTTCTCTTAACAGGGATACTATCTTACTATAATATCTATCTATGAGTTTACAGTGAGAATCATTTGAGCAAGGATTATTACAGGCAAGGTGCAAAATTTCTAAATTATTAGAGGTGACTTGTTCTGTCTTTGTATTCTATTCTCTGCTGCATTGTAACATTGGACCAATTGACGCAATTATTCTTACCTATTGAGTTCTTATTAAGTCATGTTGCGCATAAATTGGTAATGTTAATTAATATTTCTAATGGTCTATGATCAGAAAGAAGGAAATCATGCAGAATATGAACTCTAACAATTCGATCCTTCAGATTATTACTAGTAAGACAATGATCAATCCACCTGGTGGTACCACTCATATCACTAACATATGTAAAATTACCACTGGCTACCCCTAATACATCTATATCACTTATACTTAAATTGGCCAACTCGCACATGTTACCCAATTCTACAAAGAATTCCGAGTTCACATGTGTGTTAAAGTCCCCCATTATTATACAGAGAGAATATTTGGGGTTATCTGATAATGACTTAATTTTGTACAGCAAATCAATGTATTCATCTAGATTACTGCCGTTGTTATATGGTAAATAGCAGTTTACAATACGCAATCATTGTTCACTTGTAATTCAATGCCTAACAACCTTACATTATCACTTGGATGGTAGAGAGGAATTTTAGCTCTTGCTTAGGTAGCCAGTGCTCCTGCAGGAGTATCAAATCTGCACTGTTGCAGATTTTATGAACACCTACAGTTGAATTCCTCACTGACCTTACATTATATGAGACTATTTTCAACAAGTTATCTGCCATGACTGATAGAGAATTTATTATTAGTAAGATTATTATTATTATACACAGTACAATTTTCAGGCATTACCATTAGGGCACCTATTATTATTACAGGTGACCTTCTGTATACATGGTTTCAGCTATACACTGTTTTGGTATTGCTCCCCACACCCGTATAAACGGGAGGGGATCTCGTCCATACACGGTTTCCCGAGCCAACAGCTGTGTGTGGTGGTGGCGTCACTCTATCCCTCACCTCCCTACCCCTCCACCACTCACTCAGTCAGTAGCATACCAGTTACCAGTGTTGCCAATCTACAATACAATTGCCCTAACCAATCCCCCAATATTGAATGTAATTGTGGCGAGGATTCTATTACCAATTTTGCAAATTTACAAAACATACATCACAAAGGATGTTCTCCAATATTTTAGTAATCGAACACCTCTCCTCTGCAGTGGGAAGCAGGGAAGAGTGCAATGATGCCTCGTCTCTCGGCATTGGACCATCCCTGTTCCCCATTGTGAAATTGGGAGCAGGGGTTCTTTCCTGAATGGGAGGGGGGTTGACCACTACCCTGCATGCTGCATTTCCATCCCACCTTCAGGGGGGGGGGGGGGGGGTTGGAGGCAGGAATTTTGTTTCCCTCGCTGCCTGATGCGCTTCTTGGAGATCTAGCCTGCTGAACTACTTCCAAGCAACTGGGCCTTGGGAGGAGCATCTCTTAAAATGCATCAAACTCTGACCGGAATTGTTCTAGCAAAATCACATTTTTCTGATGACACCATGTGTTGGTGTTTCACTTCAACTATCAACTTTTGTACCTCATTATACTGTTTGAGGAGCACTGAGACGTTTACATCACCCATAGAGATTACCAGTATTCTATGGAAGTTAGTAAAGTAAAAGGTAATATTATTCTCATTATCCCAGAGGGTTGACACTTTATTTATAATGTCTTTCAGGGTATTCTCGTTTCTAGAATTACCTCTACGAGTTGGGAGGGTAGCACTGAACAGGGTGTTTAACTGTACCCTGGCATGTTCTATTTCTTCTGAATCATAAAAATCATGACAGATAGATACAAGAAGGTCTAACCTTGTATGATCTACTTTGTCAAATATAAAACATAATGGATTTTCTACATTTTTTATATATATATATATATATATATATATATATATATATATATATATATATATATATATATATTATATATATATATATAATATACCATATGTGCCCATGTACTTTATGTTATACCTCTAACATCCTAATTGTCTATAAATAGGAAAAACTGTAAAAAAACTATAGTTAACCGTTTAATTGTAATTAACTGTAATTTAATATAATGTAATTAATGTACTTTAATGAAACTGTAATTAATGATAATAATTTAATATAATGTAATTAATGTACTTTAATGAAACTATACTTAACGATAAGCGAATGTGAATTAATTGGTAATTATAATCATAATTGTAATAAACCAAAATTACAACGTAGTCTGATGTACTTGGGATTGTACTCAATGTATGACCCGACATTATATGTATATGCGGCGATATTATTATTATATTTTTTTTTTCGTTAGGATAAATTTTGATATGCTTTCTACTTTGCCAAATAATTGGTGACTTCTTTTTTAAAATTTAATTATTTTTTGATTTAGCTTAATAATGAGTCCTGAGTAACTTTTTGCAATGTTCATGTTTTGTATACATTCTTTCTTCATTATAAAAGATGAAGTCATGTCTTGCCTAAGCATTTAATTGGAATTCTTAAACCTTTAATTTTTGCTCATATGCATATCTTAGTATGAAGATGCATAGTTCAATTTCCATTTCTAATTAACTCAGCGGATCAGGAAAACAGCAGGTCTGAAAATATGCAGTTTAAGATAAAACTATGGCTTCCTCTTCCTATATCCTGTTTATCTGTTTAACCAGTGTTACAACAAAAAAATTTACTTTATTTTTAACTATTGTGCAAAAATAATACAGCCTTTTCAACTTTTAATAATGATGATAGTAGAATCGGGGTATATAAAACCCCATAATTTCTTCTATGTTCATTCAGAAGTAGACTCAAAGGCTGAGCACTGCCTGCACATTTTAGTAGTAAATTACAGTAAGAAATAGTCTCTATCTTCTCCTTCGAGCCTTGCTCTCTTCAGAGAACTTAGTCATTAAAATCTCCTGATACATTACAAGAAGAATCAGAGAAACCTCAAAGAATTTAATAAGCCTCTCAGAATCCTCCGAGCCACTATAAAAGAACTCTGAGAGTAGTATAGAAAAAACTACTGCAAGTAACAAATCCATTGCTGCCTCCTAACCAGAACCCCCATCGACTTCAAACCAACCCAGGCCATAGACAGAGGGGTTAACATATATACACACAAATATATATATATATATATACACATATATTAGGGTGGTTCTTATTTTTTGAAATTGCAAATTTCACCATCTCACCACCTCAATATATTCCATTTGACCAAACAAAAACAAAAAAATATGCAAAATCTCAAGTAATTATAAATATTCTTACTGGTTCAGCACAAGGACTCAAATTTAGTTAATTATTGAAACATAAATAGACAAATTTTTTATTAGCATTCCACTATAAGGGCAAATAACAGCATAAATGAAAAGACATTGACTACTGACAAATTAGAAACTGAATTGAACTAAACATTTTAGGACAAAGCATAATAGATTTGGCCTAGTCGGAATGGCTGCTTAAGGGGCACCCTTAAATATTAATTGATTTAAATAAAACTTCTTTTGTACACGTTTTATATTAATATGAAAAAAGTGTGGGGGTGAAACACCTAAATTTTATATATTTAATTTTTCCTATACATATAAGAACCACCCAATCAACCAAAATTTGGGGATCTCACCCCCGCATTTTTTTCCTATTAATATAAAACGCACATCAAAGAAGTTTTATTTAAATCAATTAATATTTAAGGGTGCCTCATAAGCAGCCATCCCTACTAGGCCAATTCTACTATGCTTTGTCCTAAAATGTTTAGTTCAATTCAGTTTCTAATTAGTCAGTAGTCAATGTCTCTTTTAGTTTATGCTGCGTTAACTGCTGTTATTTGCCCTTATAGTGCAACCAGGGGCGTAACTAATGGAGGGGCCGAAACTTTTGAACTGAGGGGGATAATATAGGTTTTGTCCCCCACCCCACCAACTTTGATCTAAGTTAGCTTGTGAAGGATAATATTTAGTTCTTGAAATAATCTATGATAGGTAAATCTTTAATTATATTAGTCCTATTAGTATGCTGGAAAGTATTACTGATTCAGTACTAATACTGCAGTGGTAGATACTTTAATGAGACATCTAGTTATTTTTTACTTCAATTATCGCATATATTGTTTTCCTTTAATGTTAAGTATATACTTGATATACATAAGGTAGTTGTGAAAATGCTTCTTCGATTTTCCTATTACTATCATAAATATAGATCATTCTCTAAATCATAGTATTTTAAGAGCATCATTTTGGTCGCAAACACATTACCTACAGGATAGCAGCACAGAAATTCATCGCAGGATTTTTCATCATTATAGTAGTCCCCCCAACTTTTGAAAGCTAGTTATGCTCTTGAGTGGAATGCTAATAAAAAATTCATGTATTTATGTTTCAATAATTAACTAAATTTGAGTCCTTGTGCTGAACCAATAAGAATATTTATAATTACTTGCAATTTTGCATATTTTGGTTTTTTGTCAAATGGAATATATTGAGGGGGTGAGACAGTGAAATTTGCAATTTCAAAAAATAAGAACCACCTTAATATACATATATACTATGTTCCAAATTATTAAGCAGATTGCATTTTCTCCAATGTTTTCAAAAGTTTTTCACGGATTTCAATGAAATTTATAGCAAATAATTACTATATATAGCAGCACTGATGGTATTCATTTCGATAAAATATGATAATTAAAATAATTCTTTCTTTTTATTGAAAAATATGTAAAATATGATGTTCCAAATTATTAAGCAAGTATTCTATTTACAGATCTGAATGGTGAAAATTGGTAAGAAGGATTTAACACTAACTGAGAAAAGAAAAATAGTCAAGTTACTCGCTGAAAATATAAAATCTATTGAAGTTGTGAAGCAGTTTGGCATAGCTTATCGAACTGTAAACAAGTTTGTAGCAGAGGGTACCAAACTGAGGCAGCAAAGTGATAAAGGAGCTATAAGAAAAGTGACAAGGCAGCAGATATCTGTAATCAAGCGCAAATTGCAAAGCATCCATTATCCTTAAGTAGAGAGGTTTTTGAGCAGGCTGGCATACATAATGTACCAAGAACATCTCAATGTGGAATCCTCCAAACAATTGGCAAGACATGTAAACCTACGATTCAGTCACCATTAACACACAGGTACAAGCAGCAGCATGTTGAATGGGCGCATCAGTATGTGAAAACAGATTTTAATACTGTATTGTTAACTGATGAATGAAGAGCAACCCTTGAGGGATCTGATGGTTGGTCGAGAAGATGGATTGCTAGGGGTCAATATCCACCATGGAATGAGGTTTTCTTTTAGAAAGTTTGTGTAAGACTGGGCATTCATTTTTACACCATCAGGCACTCTGTATGGGACAGCTAGTGTACTTCATTGCCTATCAATCCTACCCAAAACATGACACTATATCTCCACCTTGGCATCTTAATCTTAATCTCGATGGTAGAAATTGGCTCTCAGCAATCCATCTTCTTGACCAAACATCAAGTCCCTCAAGGGTTGCTTTTCATTCATCAGTGAACAATACAATATTAAAATCTGTTTTCACGTACTAACACACCCATTCAACATGCTGCTTCTTTTACCTGGGTGTTAATGGCGACTGAATCGTAGGTTTACACATCTTGCCAATTGTTTGGAGGATTCCACATTGAGATGTTCTTGGTACATTATGTATGCCAGCCTGCTCAAAAACCTCTTTACTTGAGGACAATGGATGCTTTGCAATTTGCGCTTGATTACAGATATCTGCCACCTTGTCACTTTTCTTATAGCTCCTTTATCACTTCACTGCCTCAGTTTGGTACCCTCTGCTACAAACTTGTTTACAGTTTGATAAGTTCTGCCAAACTGTTTGTAATTTCAATAGATTTTAACTTGACTATTTTTCTTTTCTCAGTTAGTGTTAAATCCTTCTTCTTACCCATTTTCACCATTTAGATCCATAAATAGAATACTTGCTTAATAATTCAGAACACAATATTTTACATATTTTTCAATAAAATGAGATAATTATTTTAATCATCAAAATATTTTATCGAAATGAATAACATCAATGCTGCTATATAGTGATTATTTGCTATAAATTTCATTGAAATTGGTGAAAAACTTTTGAAAACATTGGAGAAAATTTAATCTGCTTAATAATTTAGAATGCAGTGTGTATATATACACACATGAAAATTATTTCACAAAAGTAACATACATACATATATATATATACACACATGATTAAAAGTCATTCCTTGAAGCACTACACTGCTATTGTCATACACAGCAGTGTTAAAATAAAGTTCAAATAATATGTTTACCACTGACAAGTTAGAATCCTAATTTCTTAAATTAAATTGATCAAAGAGCATTATGATTAACCTTTCTGGGCCGAAGGCAGTGCAATTGAAATAGAGATGCCGTGTTTCAAAGGGAAATAGCATGGGAGTAGCATAGGTCAAGTCTTCACACCAGGCAGGCAGTGCTCCACATGCTAATGAGACAGCATCACTCACCTATTGAAACAAAATACAGTAAAATTAGGTCAGGGGTGGAGCTAGCTAGGGGCAGGTGGGGCAGTGCCCTGGGGCCTGGGGCATTTCAACAAGTGATGAGAAGTTATTTGAGAGAGCAACAAAGCTAGTAAATAAATATAAAAAATGATATTTCCTCTGGATCTCCAAGTCAATTACTCTTTTCAAATGTGCTTAAAAACAAACATTGAAAAAATGACGACAATCCATGAGCTATATTCATTTTCAATTAAAGACAACAGTACTTTGTGCTCAAGTTTTCCTGAAGTTGTGACTGCCATAACATTGTTCCTCACAATTCCTGTGACAGTTTCAAGTGCAGAGAGATTGTTTTCAAAACTTAAACTAATAAAGAACTATCTTCGAAATTCTATGAATGAAAAAAGATTAAGTGGACTCTCAATTATATCAATTGAAAACAAGAAAGCTAGAAATATTAACTTGGAGGATTTAATTAATGAATTTGCTGAAAGAAAGGCAAGAAAAGTAAAGTTCTGATGTTGTTGTAAGTAAACTTTTATTTCACAGTATCCTTTTTAAAGCTCAATATTTTGCATAATGTTTTGCCTTCTATGCCTCCATGCGTACAAGTAGTATCATAATTCTTAAATATATGCTCAATAAATAATGCAAAGAAAAGCAATATAAATGTATAATTAAAATTTTGTTAGGGGACCCGTGACACACTTGCTCCATTCCTGAATTAGGTCACAAAATCTATACAGGTTCACTAACTCCAAATACCGTGGTTAACCTTGGTTTTGCTTCTGCCTGAATTGTTCATTCTGATGAAGGTCAAACTTGTCACTCCACCTTAGACCTACAGTTTAATGTGGAATCCAAACTACACCTCACCACCAGCCTGGACCTTAACCACTTGGCTACCCTGAGTACCCATTTATCTACCAACCAATTTTTATTGTGTGGAAGGATGAACAGCTGGGTTTTGCTGCACACTGCCTACCATCACCAGGTCTCAATCCCAGGGCCAATGGATTCATAGTCAGCAATGCTAACAACTACACCACCAAGGCGCACCACCCTCTACAATTTTCATCCAATTTCAAAGCAAAGGCCGGCACAAACTTTAAAATGAAATCATAAACTAAACACTTATTTATGAATATATCACTAAATAAATAAGGAAATGTAAAAATGCTGGTAATCATACCAGTATCCCAAGGAAAATGAGGAGGAGAAATTAACTACTTTTTCTACTCGTATTAAAAATAAATACAATAGATTACCTGTTGAATAAGTTTGTTTCCAATTTTTTTTGACTCAAATTCCTCCTGTTTGATCAAGAATTTTTTTGACTGACTCAAACTGTATTTATCACCTAAAAATAAAAGAAAAAGAGAGGATAAGACAAATAACATGCAAACAGTCAACTTGTTCATTTATTTACAACCCTCCTCCCTTCGCAACCAACTGCAAAGCAGCTCCATCAGGTGTTGAGTCAATTGGCAGCAACAAAACTTGCATGAAATTTCCCACCAATCCTCATTATCCTATTATGATCTCTGATACTAACCTTGAGAGTTTGTTTTTTCATTGGCTAGAATGAAAAGTTGCCTGAGGAGTTGAAGGACATTTTCCACAGAGGAGTCTCCTGTAAAGGACACAGGAGAAGGCCAAGTTGAGTTGATCACTGATTCAGTCAGGATGCTGGTCCTGGATCCTCTGCGTGAAATGGACAGAGGATGGCTGCTCTCTCCAGTCCCTCCCACAAGGTCAGAATTACTTTCTTCTTCAAGACTCTCACCATATACTAAACTAATCATTGAAAACAAAAAGTATTCTCTTACAAATTTTGCACACCCAAACTGCATTAGCGAAGTGTCAGTTTAAAAATAAAATGTGAAGATGTAATGCAAAGATACCAAAACATTAATAATACTAACATGTAAGTTGGTTCCCAAATTCTTCGCAGCCTCTCCTGCTTGGAACTAAAAGCAGCTAAGTTCATTAGGGTTTGAACAATGGAGAAAATAGTTGATTTGGAATTAGTGATTGGGACCTCAACATCTCCCACCCCAGGGAGATTAGGGCCCCTGAGGACAAGGTTGAGATGAGGGCTTTTGCAGACCTCTGGATCTCCCTCCAGAGTAACATCTTCCCCAGGAGCTGGAATCTCCAAATCTTTGGGGAAAACGTTTTCACTTATAATTGCTCACCATGAACCTTAAATCTGCTAATTACTAAGACTATGATCCTAATGAAAAAGTACATGTACATTTCCTACTTTTTCAAAGTTCACACACACACACAATTCTAACTTTATCCAATGTTTCGATAAAAAATGATAATTTTTTAACTTATTAACTTTTGAAGGTACAACTCTTTTCATGTCATTACCAGAAAAGTTATAGCATAGCTGTATTCAAATCAGGATGGGCAATGATGAATGAAAACTACACTTATTGTTAAGTCCTTCACTATCAACCTTCTTAAAATACCTTGTGTTTGGTTAACATTAGTTCTTCCTGGCCTTGGATCAAAAGCTGGAATCAAGGCTGGGAACTGCCTCTTGATCACAAAATCATCATCCCATCCACGGCGCTTCCCATTTCTCACCTGCAGATAAATGCACAAATATTCCATTGTAAAATGAATGGTCAAATAAAGCCTCACCCTTTTCCCTCTCCTTCGTTAAAATTATTAATGTTGTTTAGTATAATAAAACAATTAGCAACAGGAGCTCTAGGGGTGGTGATCGAGGATGGAGGAAAAAAAAAAAAAAAAAAAAATTTAGACTAACAGGATTGTAGATGTAGCTCATAGTGTAAACTAACCCACTTTTTTTTTTTCCCCCTTCTTATCCTCTCCTTACTTCCATGTCTGTAGTTTGCATGGTATGATAGAGAGTTAAGACTGTGTTTGCATGGTTTGTAAGCGTTCTTATTTTACTTCTTTTCATCTTTCACCCCTTTCCTATTCTCTCCGACTATTTTTCTGACTTGTTGGCAGTGGCCGACTGATGATGATGGTGAGCCTCTCTCTCTCTCTTTCTGAATGAATGTTAACCCATGAGTGATAGGTGTTGCTACTTAATTAACCCCTTATTCTCTTATCTTAACCCCCTACTCTTTCCTTTCTCTCGGGCTAACCTTAGAGTGGATCTTAGGGTCTTTGTTAGCCTTAGCTTCTGTAGATCTGTAGATAAGAAAAAGTTTGCTCAAATAAAGTGCTCATCAAACATGGTGTGCCACAGGGCTCAGTTCTGGGTCAACTATTATTTTTATTATATATAAATGACCTTCCATATTCAGCCAATAACACTTAACTTCATAATGTTTGCAGATGATACAAATGTGCCTTCTTCTCACAAAGATGTTAATTCAGCTAAGAATATATTTAAATCAGAATTTATCAGTGTAATGAAATGGTTGACCATCAATAAACTCTTTCTAAATACCAGTGAAACAAATTCCATGATTTTTACTAATAAAAGAAATGTATATCTTCATAAACTTAATGTTCATGAAATTGTTGTAAAGGAGTGTACTATAACAAAAATACCTTGGTGTAATGTCAGATAAGAATTTGCAATAGAGTGATCATATAAATTATACTGCAAAAAGGATTTCAAGGAGCATTGCTATAATGTTTAAACTTAGAAATGTATATGATGTAGTCCCAAAACAGATTTTATTGACTATCATATGCTTGTTCTTCCTTATATAACATGCTGCACCCTTGTTTGGGGAACTCTGCTAACAATTCATTAAACAGTATCTTTGTTATCCAAAAAAGAGCAATAAGGTTATCTGATGCTGATTTCCTTGATCACTCTAGTGCATTATTTAAAGAGCTAAAACTACTAGTCAATGATGTAATCAAACTGGCACATTTTATTTTTATTTACAAGTGTAAGAACAAAATCATTAACTTAAAATGAGTAAATAGATATTTTGTAACTTGTCAAGATATCCACTTGTATCAGACCAGAAATAGATCAACGTATATTATACTGTACCTCAATTTAGATTGTCATCTTAAAAATTACCAATTTTCATTGGATTGAAACTATGGAATGATTTAAATGCTGATATAAAAAATATTATGAATGTAAATTCATTTAAAACAAAGTTGAAATCTCAACTAATAATGGCATACAAAAAATAATTGAATTGTTTATTCATTTCTCACGGGTAACCTAGGATTCAAGACATTACTTGTGACTGGTCAATCCTTCTCTCTTCTGTATCATATCAATACTCCATATTGGGCCGTACAAGTCACTATTTTAAGCTTAAAATTATGCCCCTAAAGTAGGGAGTCAACTTAAAGGCCCAGTCTAAAAAATTAACCTTCTATTTTCTATTTTAGCTTTTATTTAAAGACAAGTCTACCTGTCATAGATCCTCAGTCCTGCATTTGCTCACTTTTGGTCAACATCTGAATTGGATCCATATGATGAAGCACTTGCAAATGTATCTCAGGATCCATGTTCCCTCTAATTTTTTTTAGTCCGTGTGTGCAAGAAATTTTTGTTATGAAAACTTTTCTGAGCGCTATTATCTTCAAAATTAAATACAGTATATATAAATATTAAATACTTAATAAATATTATTTCCATCAGGTGATAGCTTCAACATTACGGTACTATTAAATGGATATTAGAAAACTGTTTACAATATTATATACTCTTAAAAAAAGAAAACATTTTATCCATTCTAAAAATATGAATAAAATAAAAAACAGTAAAATAAAATTCAACAAAATAAAGAAATAAAATAAAAATAACTAATTGAAAATGACTATTTTAGTTATCATTTCTCAAAACAATTTTTAGCATTTAGCAATTTAAAATAGACTATCAAGATTAATACATGATTTTATCCATTCACAAAATAGGAATAAAATAAAAAATAATAAAATTCAATAAAATAAAATATAATCAAAATAACATTAAATGAAAGTGCCTTTCATTTAAGTATGATTATGATTTCTCCCTATGATCTTTAGCATTTGCCCATTCCAAATAAACTCTCTGAAGATTAATACATCCGTCATCATTCAGGTAACTTTTAATTCGCATGAGCATGTCCAAATGATTTTCTTTCAAGCAGTTTCTTAATTTGTTCTTTATAGAAATCAATAAACTGAAATTTTTTAAATTACTTCATTTACTGTCGTGACTCATGATAAGCTTGAGCCTGTGTGCATTTTATTTTGCTGTTTTGCTGTGCACGCAGGTTTCACAATGTGTGCGCGTGTGCGCACACACACATGCACACCTTAGAGGGAACACTGCTCAGGATGTATATAATGAACTTATGATGTCAGATGATTATTATTATGATGATGATTATGAAGGATTTAATAACTAATTTTTACAAGGTTTTTACAAAGTTTTACTTTTTTTATGTTGGCAAATTGGTGGTTGACTTAAACACCCAGAATAGGCTAAAATCTAAATCTGAAAATGAAAGTTAAGGAATTGACTAATCTAGACAGTAGACTTATACACCCCAATATATAGTAACAAATTTAATTAATAATACTTATTTATGATAATTTAAGTTTAATACATACCTCAGTTATTAATACTCATTCATGATTTGTGCATTTTAATAACAACTTTTATTTTTAATAAGAGCACAGTAAAGCCTAATGCTTATAGGCCAATTGAATAAAATAAACAGTGCAGCTTCACAATGATTTGTGTCACTAAATTACTGTAATGTACTAAACTGTAATATACTGTATCTATTTTAATAAAGGTTATTAAAAAAAAACAAAAATTTACATCCTATAGTGTGTGATTTGTTTTTTGTTTACTTCTTCAGCAATGAATGCATCATACACCAACAACTTTCCAGGGTTTTTTTTTTTATGTATGAAGCAATGAAGGAGGGGACAAAGGTGAGCACCCATAAGAGAGGAGAGCCAAAATCAAGGTCTCTGGTTTTTAAGATACCTGGACACTGTTTAAAAGACTCGAGGTCATAGACAGGGGTAAAGATGGATAGAGTAGATGAAAGACTGAAAATGCCAATTAGCCCTTGTGTTAGAGCTGGGCAGAAAATGGATGAGAATGTGTTGAAAGTCTGGTACTACAAGCTCTGCTTTGGAGGAGACACGCATGCAGTTAGAGTTCAGAAGAGCAGTGTCCATTATAATAGTGATATTGGGCCCTGTGAATATTGTTTTTTTTTCTGAATTGAATGTCAAATCAAATCCTAAAAAAATCAAATCAAATCAATGTACACATAGATTACAGCGTTTCAACACAGTAATATGCATAAAATTAATTAATTCTTGAGAACAAAGGACAAAGTAAACCCTTCTCAAAAAATTTATTAAGTATTTGATCATCAAGAGGAACAATGGTATTAAAGTATGATAAAAGTGTTATTGCGCAAGAGAATTATAATTTAAGTAAAAAGAAGTGTGTTTATTTACAAAAGTGTTCTTCAAAACAACAACAATGATGATGTTTACTAGACTTAATGGAGATTCAAAAATATTGAATCCAAGCCCAAGTTAACAAATCGAATCAAATCTTCTCCCCCAATTCAAAATCAAATTGAATCTCAAAGTAGCAGGTGGGGAATTCATGAGGAAAAAACCTTTGATTCCATCATGTCAAATAGAGCTATGTGGGTTGAGACACCTGACACACAGGTGGACAAGATGTGGAGCCAGTACAGCACACCTAACCTCTTGGAAGCTATTTTAAAAGAACTATCTGATCTTTCCAGGAATGATTATGAGAAAAGAAAAAAACAATGTTAAGAGAAGAGGAAGGATTGAGTTGTGTATTATTGAAAATAAGAGGATTATCATATGAAAGATTGTGATGAGTAGACAGTAGGGTGTCTCACTTATGACCTTTTTTTTCAGATCCATTGAACATACCTTTTTTCCCTGTTAGAAATGGTTCACTTTTACTAAATATATCGAGAGAGATTCAATTTAACAATTTTGGGGCCCCCAACCCACCCCCGAAAATGGGCCCCCCTGAAAATGCTAGAAATACCAATTTTTTGTATTTTAATCAACCTATTGTGTCCCACTTACAGCTTTTTTTTTCAGATTTATTGAACATAGCTTTTTTCCTATTAGAAATGGTCCACTTATACTAAATATATCGGAAAAGATTCAATTTTGATATGTTATGGGTTAAGGTACAGTAAAAGGCATTTGATCAGGTTAGTGGGGCTCAAATTCTCAACTAAGAAAGGGGCTTTTTTATTTTAGCTAAGAAAGGCGCAATAGCAAGAGTTTATTGTGGAATTAACTATTTTGTGATTTTTTTCCAGGTATTTAAATAATAAAATATGTTTAATTATGAGGTATTGTAAGAATGAATAAAAATAAAGCTGTATTAAGAAACAATCCAACAAACTTCAACTCTTTGCTTGGTGCATTAAAGGATGATCCGAGTGGCCAAGAGGGATGCATGCTGCCATCAAAAGGAGAAGTTTTGAAGCATTTTTTTCTACCTCAGAAGAAAACAAATGCAAGGCCCTAATATTTCCAAAGAGGAAAACATTTTGAATGTTTTGAAAAAAGTTCAAACAATTTGGGAAAAGGCAGGCATTCCATCAAAGGATGTCGTAAGATATAAAACCCCACGAACCATGCTACTAAACTTGATAAAATTACATAAAACAGTAATAAGGAGCAAAAAAGCTAAATGTTATGAAACCAAAAAACAAAGTTACTTGGGTCAGTTGAATGATCTGTTTGATATTTCTACACAAAACATATTTTGTGAGATAAGAACGGATTCCCTAAGAACTCAGGAACAAATTAAAAAGGGCAAATTTCCTAGAAGACCAAAGAGGGGAGAGGAAGATGTGTCTTGGCCCTTTAGATAAAGTTTGTGTGTCAAAAGTGCAAAGGAAAGTAGAAAGATTTGATGAAGAAAGAAAGCAACAAATGAAAGCTGAACAAAAAGCATTGGTAAAGATATCGGGCAATCCAACTATCACAGTGTGATGACACAGATAATTCTTCAGGTGAAGAATATTCTCCAGAACCCTAGCCAGGCCCACCAAGACCAAGTAGTTTGCTTCAATTAACACTAGTATCAAACACAGCAGTTTGTCTTGGACTCTCCATAAGGCAACATAGTTTTTGCATCAGTTGTCATCAGAGAGAGTGGCAAAAACATAGAAGAAATGAGCATATCCAAAACTATTTCATTGAGCATCTACAATATCAAGAAAAAGAACGAGGCAGGACATCCAAGGTGATTTTGTTCCTCCCCAGTATGTTCTGATCCATTGGGATAGCAAAATGATCTATAATTATAATTTATCAGGTGGAAAGGAAAAAAAGTGCATGCCAAAAGGTGGAAGAACTTCTTCAAAAAAAAATTACTATGGATGGCATGCCATCATCATATTTCTGAGGATTTTGGCTACTATTACATCAGAATATTTGGCAAAACTAATTCACCTGAAAATGAAGCCTTCAAGAACTTTAGACAAAGTATTTGGAAAAATATTGACACTAAACTGTCTCACAGACACCTTGAAATAAAAGATAGGTATTTAAGAGATACAAGAGAATCCAGCATCAGTTTCATGAATGATATTCTTAACCAAGAGTGTTCCCTTCCTCGCGATGACTATGGAGCATTGGCAGAGACAATTCTCCTCATTCTGAATGAAGTGCCTTCCAGAGGAATTCATTGGATTAAGTGAGGAGCCTTCCATCATGCAAGATTGATGGCTTCAATCCTTTACACCAATAAAATGTATGCCTTCTCTCACCAAGCTGGCTATGATGATGTCATTATTCAAAAACTTGAAAGATTTTGTCAGTTTACATCCCTTTTTATGGAAAATATTGGTTGTCCTATACTAAATCATCTGACACTCCTGTAAATGATCTTAGCTTCTACAATGAATCAATAAAATACACAAAATAGACAGTGAGGTTGCCAAATTTGCCCTAGCCATCTTTTGAAGTCATTGTTGGTACTTGACTGAAGAGCTCGTCCCCATGGCTTTGTTTAGCTCTGTTAATAATGAAGAAAAGGTTAAGATGGCCAAAGAATTAACAAAATATGATCCTCCTCAAGAGTTTACACCAGATCAGCCTATCACCTCATAGGTCCAAGATCTTGGTACCTATTCAGACTTCTCAACTCATCTATGGAATGGATTAAGAAGCCCATATCATTATGGGAAGATGATGACAATTTTAAAAGAATGAGGGGCCTTATTTCATCTGTCAAAGTAGTAAATGACACAGCAGAGCATGGTGTCAAGCTCATGCAAGATTTTCATGGGCATTGTAAGGATGAAAGTGAGTTTCAACAACTTTTGCAGGGTGTTGAACAAAATAGACATGCAATCCCAACCATGATGAAGAAAAATTTGGTCACTGCTCTGAGGTTAAAATGTAACAGAGATTATTTGTTTTTATTTTTTATTTTATGTTTTGTTTCAAGCGAATAAACATTTGTTCATTGCTTTAACCCTTTAAGGACGAGTCTGCAGCATATGCAGTCACTCTTGTTACCAGAACGTATAGGTTTTATTGTTATTCAAAACTAAATATTTTAGTAACTAGTCACTGAAATGATACACATTTTGGGTTCCTTTCTCGACAATTAAATAATATCTATATAAACATGTAGAAACATTTATAGAAATGAGGCATTGTAGTACAATTTATATTGTTATTTCTGGTGGACCTTAAGGTACCATCCGTCGTTAAAGGGTTAAGTGCAAAAGGTTCTTAAGATTACTTTTTGTTTTAACCTTTATTTTCTTCTATTATTGGTAAAAATCTTTGTTATTTTTGAGAAATAAATAAAAAAAAAAAAGTGATGGGGCTTTGTTAACATTGTCAAAAGCTTAAAGTATTTTAATTTATATAATTTTAACCTAATGTTAACCAAATTGTTCCCACTTCGATTCAATAAGATGAATAAAGTTCTTACTCATCTTATCCTTTTGAGGCCCATCACCACAGAACTGCATTGGGATGATGTTCTAAGGGAGGCAAGTAACACCCTACTACAGTTTCTTGTACCTCACTGAATAAAGCTTTGAATTAGGTACCTTTTTGATATCAAATATGTTGATATTTGACAAAAATCTTGTTCATTTAGGTTGATTACAGTACAAAAAATGGGTATTTCTAGCATTTTCAGGGGTGGGTCAGGGACCCCATAATTGTTAAATTGAATCTTTTTTTGATATATTTAGTAAAAGTGAACCATTTCTAACAGGAAAAAAGGTACGTTCAATGGATCTGAAAAAAAAAGGGGTCATAAATGGGACAACCTAGTAGACAGATGAAGGGACTGGGTTTTTGAGGCACTGAAAACCACAAGGTTTTCTCTGCCCGCAATCATAGATAGTAGAAATATCAGCAATAAGGTGCCATAGCCATCTCACACAAAGCATGGAGTGACTGTTGAGAGGGATACTTTGTAAAACTGGTTTAGTGAAAGGTGGAATCATCAGCATTGGAGTGGATAGAACAGGAAGTATGACTTAAAAAATCTTTGAGTGACAGGACAGAGCACTGAGGAGAACAGTGGCCACTTACAACTACAGCCATAGATTAGATTAACCAGGAAAAAACTAGGAAGGAAGGTACAGAGACAAGGATAGAAACCAAAAGTCAATTTGGAAATTAACACAGACTGCCATGTTGGTCACGTGTCTCCAACATGGCTGATTAATAATGAATAATGTGTGAAATATACATGTTAGTCAAAGTGTTAAGGATTTGTGTCAGACTATCAAAAGCTTTTGATATTTCTAACAAAATAGCAGTTTTCATTGAATCACCAAAAGGATGATGACCAGGAGTCAGAGATATGGAAGATCACAAGCAGAGCATCCTTTGCAGAACTCATACTGACTATCTGAAAGAAGATTGTGCACAAAAGTGCTTAAAAATCTCCCTATACAAGAGATATTCATATAGTTTAGAAAAGCAATAAATCAAGGCAACTGGATAAAAGTTGAGAGTAGTCACCCTTTTTTTGGGATAGGCTGAATGGGAGCAGAATTCCATGAAGGAAAAGTACCAAATGAAAGATAGGCAAAAGTGTTTGCCTATGCAGGATGTCAGCAAAGAATCAGTTCTTGAAAAGAGGAGGGGGATAATCAGGATCAAATGCCTTCATAGAATTGAGCCCAAATAGGGTAGAAAAAAAAATCTTTGGAAGAGACTAATTTTAGACAATTAAATCTGAAGGAGACGAAGGAACAGCACCAGAATCATCCAGGGTTGAGTTGGAGGTGAGTTTAAAAAAAAAAAAAAAAAAAAAAAAAAAAAAAAAAAAAGTTGTCGGAGAGGATTTTGGCTAATTTTGGCTAAGTGCTAGAAAGAGCAAGAATAATTAGAATGATAGGTTTTGACATTTTTGGCAAGTTGAACAGATTTCATACGATTCTAGGCAGAAATGTAAGTATAGTGAGAATCAGGAGTTTGATGGTGATGGTATCTTCTAAAGGCCTCCAGGTAGCATTAGAACAAGCAAAATTAAGCCAAAGATTTTTGCATTAGTAGCAGGAAAAGAATATGAATTGTATGCCTACATGTCTGAGAGAATCACCTCTGTGATGTGCTCAGCACCCTCAGAGGGTCCCTACCCACAGAAGGAGTTATCATTCTATGGGAAATCATAGTAGTACTGCCTAAGAGCCTCCCAATCAGCAGTGCCAAAGTACTAAAATGCCAAACTGGAGCAATAGGACATGAAGCAGATACAGGAAAACCCCGATTATTGCAGTTAATGCTGCCAGGAAAAAACTGCAATGATCGGGAACCATAACCTATGGGAAATAGGTTATTGTTGCCAAAATTTCCAAAATGATAACGAAAACTTTAATTATCAATTTTTTAAAAACGTCAGGTATTTATTCATGTATGTATTTAAATAAAGGTAATAAATGAAACGCAGTTTTTAGTTTTAAAAGTTTATTGCAGTGCACCAGCATGTGCACAAAAAATGCATGAAATGTTTTATTTTTTGGCAAAATATTTTAGGAGATTTGTTTGCTTCAAATTTTTCTTCTTCTTCTCTTGGTACATTACTCTATAACAGCGAATTGAATTTTCTATTTCTCGGCGCACCTTCATTGCACGCTCGACATTAGGATCTCCATCCATTATTTTTTGCTTGAGATTCACAATCACGAAACATTTCAAGTTCTTTTAGCATGAATTCTTTTGTTGCCGTTTGATTTCATTTTCTTCAGCGTCGCCATCCTGAACATCGTACACCCGCTCTTGTTCTAGATTAATAAGGTCATCATTATTAAGGTCATTATCATGAGACTGGAGCAATTCTTGAACACTTCCATTATCTATTTCTGTTGTAGCCTCACTATTTCTTTTAGAACTCATTTTATATCAGGGGGGTTTCTTGTCAATAAAATAACACAGAATAAGCAGCCAAACGATATGCACGCTACGGAGGCAGCAGCGATACTGAAGCTTGCTCGAATTCAGCATGTATATACGTACGTACGAACATACATAGCATTTGTAAATTTTTGGTTAGGGCAAAAATACTGCAATAACTCAAATTATTAGCGCAATAACTGGTTTTTTGGTATCAAATTGTAAACCGCAATAACTCAAAAACCGCAATAATTGAAACTGCAATAATCGGGGTTTCCCTGTATAAGTCTGTGGTTGGAAGACCCAAACTGATAATAAAGTGAGACAAAACATGAAGGAAGAGTTGTGAAAAATAAATTCAGAATGTTCGTTCTATCTCCAAGACTATCAAAGATACGAGTAGGATGCTGTACAATTTGCTCTTGGTCATTCAGGAGAGAGAAGTTGTAAGCCAGCTCATCAGGAATGTCAGTGAAATGAGAGGAAAGCCAAAGGTGGTGGTGAACACTGAAATTACTTAAATTGGAGATTTCAGTGAAAGAAATGTAGGATAGAATGTATTCCACTTCAGAAGTGAGGAAGTCATTTTAGATAGTAGAATTCAGAGAAAAGTGGACAGCACAGACAGTTTTAGTGTGAGATTGGCAAGTTTGAAAATACATGTCAAATCTTTTGACAGTGGAGTTAAAGTACTACAATCTAAGTATTTTTACAATGAATACAATAAGCATTATTCCAAGATACTCTTTACTCTTACTCTTTGAAATTTTGAGTGTTGGTCTCTCTCCACACAAAGGTCAAGCTGGTGGTCCTGCCTCAAGGCCTGGCTTAGTGGAGGAGCAAGTTACTTTCTTGCTCTCCACCACACATATTCAGGTACACCTGGCTCACCTGGTTCCATCCTGAGCCAGGCATCTAATCTTCTTTTGAAGATCAACTTTGACCCCTGTAACATTTCCAAGGTCCTTGGGAAATTGGTTAACCCTTTAACGCCGGAATTGTTTGTCGGGTTAAGTTATGAATGCATGTATTTGAGAGGTTACCAATATGTAGCAGTCGTCCTTTTAGGGTTAAAAAGTCTTAGCTCTCTGACAACCATGCCATTTTCTTTCAGTGTTGAGGAGGTCCCTTGATGAGTCTTTAATTTGGGAACACTACACATTGTTTGGATGGTAATTGGATTTAGTTTGAGGTTTGGTACCAGTTTTTCAATCACTTTTCATGTGTAGATTATGGTGTACCCCTCTTTTTTCCATAGAGTACAGATTCAGTTGACAGTCTTTCCCAGTAGTTGAGTTCTTTGCAGCCATCAATCTTAGCTGTGAAATGCATCTGAATATCTTCGTTTATTAATTTCTTCCTTTTTATATGGGGGATGTCAAAACAGCAGTATTCAAGTTTTGGTACGATCAGTGTTTTCAGCAGGGGAATCATTACCATCTTGTCCCTTTTTTTGAACATTGTTAGTACCTGTCCTGTAACTATTTTTAGTTTGTTTATTGCTATCTGATTTTGTGTCTCAAATTTGGCATTACCAGTCATTACAACCCCCAAATTGATAACTTGTGTTTCTCTGAATTTCCTGTCTACCTGGAGCATAAAATGCAGTCTAAGTTTCTCATTTCTACCATATCAAGAGCTGAAATTTCTCAGTGTTAAATGTCATGTTGTTGTCTTCTGATTTGTATATTTCGTGTCCCCCTCTGCAAGGCCTCCACCTCATTTGCATCGCTGATTTTTCTGATCTTTGTATCATCTGTAAAGTATGTTACTATACTACTGTTGTTTACTCCACTGTCTATGTCTGTTTGCATGATAATGAACAGGAGTGGGGTCAGTACTGTACCTTGTGGTACTGAGTTGCATACTTCTGATTCTGATATATCTTGAATTTTGACAACCTGTAGACATTCTCTGAGGAAGTTACAGATCTATTTTCCCAATTTGCCCATTATTCCCATATATTTCATTTCGTGTGCTATGATACCATGATCACATTTGTCAAAAGCTTCAGCAACATCCATGTATACATCATCATAGTTTTCATTGCCTTCCAGTGCATCTAGGATACTGTTATAGTGCTCTAAGTTGTGATCAGACACATGGGGTAATAGTAAGACATTATTGCAGGATTTTTCAAGTAACAGTAATAGATCATAATTTTTTTGGTTATAATAGTAAGAGAAGGCAAAGTAATAGATAATAATCTATTACTTTTCTATTACAGTAGCACTTCATTAACTCTGGGTTAATCAAAACTTCTCATAGTTACTGCTGTCATTCAACCATTTTCTTTGACAAGGGAATAACAAAAACCAACCATATCATGCTTGTTTGTTTGTTTGTTTGTTTATTATACATCAAAAACTAATACAGGTGACTAATACAGATTCTGTATACATGGTTTCAGCTATACACTGTTTTGGTATTGCTCCTCACCCCCCATATACACAGGAGGGGATCTTGTCCATACACAGTTTCCCGAGCCAACACAGCTGTGTGTGGTGGCCTGTTGCTCTACCCCTCCCCTCCCTACCCCTCCACCACTCACTCAGTCAGTAGCGCACCAGTTACCAGTGTTGCCAATCTACAATACAATTGCCCTAACCAATCCCCCAATATTGAATCTAATTGTGGCGAGGTTTCTATTACCAATTTTGCAAATTTACAAATTATACATCACATAATGATTAATTAAAATATTGGATAACATCCTTTATGTTAAATATATGCATCTCTAATGATTTTAACTTCTTTACAATGTATTTTTATACTTTATTAGTACTACAATTAAAAAATAAATCAACAAATAATCATAATAAATAACAACACACTCACCAGTAAACATCATCCGCAGCAACTCCACCCAATCTGCCTACCTTTATTTGTAAGTTAAACCATTTTTTTCTTGTTACTGCAGTAATAATATTATGTGCAGTTAATATATAAATATACATGTATGTATAGTATGTGTTTTGGTGTTTCTGTACGTGTTTTAGTGATGTATGAGGAAATATAGTTGGTCATAGGGAGGGGGTCAGTTGGTCTAGGGATTGATTGTATTTTTTCCCATAAGGTATTAGTCCCTGTATGCACAGTTTCCATTTACATGGGCATTTTCAGGAACCTAACCCCCATGTATATTGAGGGTCACCTGTATTGTGGCAAATTTTTCCTTCAATAAAGTAAAATTTATCAAGACCTACAGTCTCTGAAATTGTAATGATGCGGTTGAAACAAATATTTGTTAGCACACAGTTTTTAATTGCATTTAAATAGACAAAGATCTGTTTCAAATGAGTGAAGTACCCCACATACAAAAGTAATAGTAATAGATGAAAAATAAAGTAATACAGTAAAACCTTCATTATCCAGCAAGCTCGGGGATTAGGCCATTCCAGTTATCTAAATTTTCCAGTTATCTGAGGGTACTATTAATGCAGGAAAAACCAGTGAACAATAATAGTAAAACTCAAATTTTGGCTATATTGCATTGTACACCAATGTAAACTATATTGTAATCAACATAAACACTATGCTAAGTATGTATGGGACAATTGAAACAAGTATAATTTAGTCTTATTTTATTGAAAATGTTAAGGATGTTCTAGATTTTTCCAGATGGCATCAGAAAGCTTCCTGGTTTCTAGATTGGTGAATTGTATTGGCCTAATATGAAATTTGCCAGTTTCTAAAGTTTTCCAGAGAGTTGATTGCTGGATAGCGCAGGTTTTACCGTAGTAATAGAAGAAATCAAAAGTAACAGTAATAGAAACCCAGTAATAGACCCCATGTCTGGTTGTGATAGGCATGATCTTCCCAATTGGAATCTCTGCCAATTTTCAATGAATCTTTCCAGTGTCTCCCAAGTAATTATAGATCACTGTCTGGCAGTGTCTCCAAGAAATCATAGATTTTCTCTAATTATTCTTTCAAATACTTTGGTGAGGTGGGACATCAATGTCACTGGTCTATAGTACTTTACTAGATATCTATCCCCTCCTTTGATTGTTTAATGTTTGCTCTTTTCAAGATGCTTGGTATTTTCTGTGGCTAGGGATTTCCTCCATATCCAGTATACGGGTGTAGCTATTTCATTTTTACAGTTTTTAATCAATAATGCATTCCATTTGTCTGGACATGTAGCTGAATGTGATTTCATTTGTCATATAGCTTTCACTACATCTGGGGTAAAATCAAAGTCTTTTATACATAGCTTCCTAGCAAAGTTCTTCTCTTCAAAGAAGGCAGTGTCAGGTATCTGTCACATTTTGGGGTACTGGACTCTCAATATTTCAGATATTTCTTTTAGATTGAATAATTTGAATTGAATAACCTTTATTAATAAAATAAATACATTGGTTTCACAATTTACAATGACAATCATAATTATGAAGCTGGACTAATTTTATTTAATTTGGCCCTTAAGCTTCAGGCTTTACTGGGCTCTTATTAAAAACAAGTTATTATTAATTACTAATAAATACATAAAATATTATTAATAGTTAATGTATTAATCTTAAATTATCATTATGACAAATGTGAGGTCATTATTGAAGGTATCATACCAATACTATACAAAGAAATAAATATTATACACGAGATAAGAACTGTGTAATGTATCTTTTATCCTTGACTACACACAACAAATGAATAAATAATAGTAATGTATGAGGCCCACTCAGTATATTTTGCCCCACTTTTTTTTTCATCTTTCCAAGTTCCCTTGTAAGTTCCAGAAATTTTGTACACAAGTAGTTACATACCTTTTTTACAAGTTTTTATTTTTCCACACAGTCTCTATCCTTTTCTATGGTTCTCCTCCACTTTGAAACAAGGGGCCTTTAATTCCTTGCTGGTAAAAGTCTGCTGGGGCCACCTCTTAACAACCTCATCACTCTGAAACTTTCTTCCACAAATAGCATCCTTCATTGGCCCAAACAAGTAGAAGTCTGAAGGTGCCAGATCCAGGCTTTATGGAGGATGGGATAACAGAGTCAAGCACATTTTTTGTAATGGCCTCTCTTGTTTGAAAACTGTTGTGTGGTCTTGTATTATCGTGCAAAAGAAGCACATCTTCCAGTTTTCTCTCTGGTCAAACTCGCTTTATACATCTCTGGAGTCTATGTAGGGTAGCAATATATATGTCTCTGAGTTGAGTGTTTGTCCTTTCTTCATAATGTCCACCAGAATCAATTCTTTCTTGTCCCAGAAGATGGTGGCCATAACCTTTCCTGCAGAGGGAGCCATTTTGAACTTTTTCTTGCGTGGGGAGTCTGCGTGATGCCACTACATGGATTGGCATTTTGCTTCAGGTTCAAAGTAGTGTACCCAAGTCTCATCCCCAGTCACAATTCGTGAAAGGAAGTCATCCCCTTCTGTCTCGTATCGAACCAATGACTTTGAAGCAATTTCTTTTCTTTGGGCTTTGTGATCTTCAGTCAGTTCACGAGGAACAAACCGTGAACACACTTTTGAGTATCCCAGTTCCTGACTTATCATATTCACACTTCCTTCACTAATTCCTAGCTCCAGTGATAGCTCCTTGTATGTGACACACCAACTTGATTGAATTATGCTGTTAGCACACTACACAGTGAGAAATGTCACAGCCGATGCCGGGCAACTGCTGCGTGGCTCATCAAGGGTGGCTCTCCCTCTCTGATGATCTCTCACATTTAGACCAGCATCCAACTGTGCTTCAATCAACAGCATCATCTCCATAAATGTTTTGTAGAAATTTGTGAATATTTCCAACTGTTTCCTTCTCTACGTTAAGAACTCAATAACATCTCTCTGTTTACAACACACATCACTGTCAGATGCCATTTTCAAAGCTGTGTTAACCATAAGTTTTATACAAGGGTGTTTAAAAGCAGTTTTATACAAGGAGGGGAGGTTCAAACTGGAAAAATCCAGTTATGTGAAGCACAGAAAGTTCAAACTTACAGCCCAAAAGACACTTCAGCCCAATGGCCTATTATTTAGCTAAGAAAAAAGGGTGGGGCAAAATATATTGAGTGCCCCTAGTACATTAATCCTAGATTTGTATTAGTATGCCAATATTAATCAGGATTTCAACATGGTTTTAAACAAATTTACATTCATAATATTTTTTATATCAGCATTTAAATCATTCCATAGCCTCAATCCAATGAAAATACGTAGCTTTTGAGATGAAGACTATCTAAATCGAGGTGTAACATGCATGCTTTGATATATTTCTGGTCTGATACGAGTGGATTTCTTGACGATTTACAAAATATCTATTTACTCAAATGTTGTAAATTAACAATTTTGTTCTTACCTCTGGTTTAACCTCTGGTTAGCTTCCACCCGAATTGTTCATTCTGACGAAGGTCAAGCTTTTCACTCCACCTTAAACCTACAGTTTAACGTGGAATCTGAACCACGCCCCATCAGCAGCACAGTGTCTTAACCACTAGGCCACCTAGGGTACCCATTTATCTACCAACCACTTTTCTTTGTGTGGAAGGATGAACAGCTGGGTTTTGCTGCGCGCTGGCTGCCATCGGGTCTCAAACCCGGGACTGATGGATTCGTAGTCAGTGACGCTAACCACTACACCACCGAGGCCAGTTTGGTTACATCATTGAGCTTTAGTGGTTTTAGCTCTTTAAATAATGTACTAGAGTGAGGAAAGAAATCAGCAACAGATAACCTTGCTGCTCTTTTTTGGATGAAACATAACATTTAATGCATTGTTAGTGGAGTTCCCCCAAACAAGGGTACAGTATGTTATACAAGGAAGAACAAGAGTATGATAAAGAGTCAATAAAAATAAAATCTGTTCAGGGACTACATTTCTAAGTTTAAACATTATAACAATGTTCCTCAGTCTTTTTTGCAATTTACATGATCACTCCATTGCAAATTCTTATCTAGCATTACACCAAGTTATTTTGTTGCAGTACACTTCTTCATAGCAGTTTCATCAACATTAAGTTCAAGATAACATTTCTTTTATTGGTAAAAATCTTGAAATTTGTTTTACTGGTATTAGGAGGAGTTTATTTGTGATCAACCATTTCATTACAGTGATAAATTCTGAATGAAATATATTCTTAGCTGTATTAACATCTTTGCAAGAAAAAGAGACAGTTGTATCATCTGCAAACATTATGAAGCTCAGTATATCAGATGAACGTGGAAGGTCATTTATATATAATAAAAAAAAACAGTGGACTTAGAACTCAGCCCTGTGGCACACCATGTTTGACAAGAGCTTTAGTTGAGCAAACCTTATTTAGTGATACAAAATATCTATTGGACAAAACTTTTAAACCAATCATCTGTAGATCATTTGTTTAGTTCCTTATTTCCTTTCCTTAAGGGCCCAATAATGCTGGGGGGGGTCCCCCTTTTGCATATCGATAGAAGTATTTTGGATTTTTCATTATTGCTTCTACCACCTTCTCTTCTCTCTCTGTATGGCCTTTAATCAGGGTTTGTATTTCCCTATCAACACACTCCAGTTTTTCTTGTATTACTTTCCTGGCATTGTCATCTCCACAATTAGCTAACTTTGCCACAGCTCTCTCTTTTGCCTCTCTAGCCAGTTCCTCTTTCCTCTGGCTGTGCTTTCAGAGCATATTTTTCTAAAATTCTCAGCATCATTTCTTCCAAGGTTGTCAGCATTTCTTCACTCTACTTAAGTCATGTGTAATCTGAATGTTTCCGAATTTATAGTCCTGAAGTTAAGTTGAAAGCCCCAAATTTGCTTCTTTCTTCAGTTTGTGTATTGTCTTTTAGTGTTGTCGTCATGTTTGTTATCTTGATTAAGTTGTGGTCTGAGACAATGGTTGGGATTATTTTTATATCAGCAATCAAGTTCATGTTATTCATGAATACCAGATCTAGAGTTATTTTTTCTGGTATTTTCTGTTATCTCCTATCAGTATAAACTCATTTGCGAGAACTATCAACATTTTTGCTTACTTCTGGGCTTCTTTTGTGCCCCCCTTGTCCTGGTATATAATTTAGGGTGGAGTGAAAAAATCAAAAGTGCCAGGATCAAAATTGAGGGGGGTCTAGATAGTTGTTTTTTGTCCAGAATTAAACTTTAAAACCAATTTTGGGTGGTTGCATACAAAACTGACTGCTACTGGCCAATTTATACAAATCATGTGTGTGTCTGTGTGTGTCTGTGTGTGTGTGTGTGTGGTGTGGTGTGTGTGTGTGTGGTGTGTGTGTGTGTGTGTGCAACCAAAATTTGAATGCAATGACCTATCTCAGGTTCTGGACATGATAGAAAGACAATTTAAAAACTGTCTATGATGCATTTTTTTTACCTCTGAAGCAGATTAAAACTTTTGCAAAGGGCTGCAGGCTCAATAATGCATAAAAAAAAATCCATATTTCATCATTTTTGCTAAAAAAAAATGCAATTTTTCAGCCCTTTTCCTACAAATATTTTGTTTTTTATTTGAAATTATATTTTATATTTTTCTTTTCAGATTGAATTTATAGAATTGATAAATACATGTATTTTGATAACCTTATTGCCAAAAAATACTACATAGTAGGATGTTAAGACGCAGTGACAGTTAAAATTATTGATGGAGGTCACAGATTTTCAAGCACAGACTCATTCCCCAACAGAAAGCTTCCTCTTGGTAAAGCTGTCGTCCAACATGTAATTTCAGAAGAGAACTGGACATCCAGACAAGCAGCTGATATGGTTGCACTAAGTGATTGAACACTGGATTTGGTGCAATGTCTATCCAATTTCACACACCCGTGTCAACAGCAAGATTCAGGATCTAGTCAAAGAATTTTCAAGGTGAGACTCAAATTTTCAGTCCCTTATAAAAAGATTTAAAATATGTCATACTTTTGTAAATACATTTATTTGTTTGTGCCAGTAATTTTATTAACAATCATGTGATTCAGTGATTTGCAAATCATAAGAATGATCAGTAATAAATTCTGTTTTGACGAACTTAACTTAGGGTTTATAATTGAAATTTGCATTCACATTAGTTTTGGTAATTTTGTAGGTTTGATAAATATCCAAAAAAGAAACATGGTGACAAGTTCCAGAGTGATCTTTCTTCCTTCATTGAAAAACTTCAAAGTTGTTTGACATCTTCTGTGAGGACTCAAATCAGAGGAGAGATATTGAACATTTGTATCAACTCAAAATGACAGATGATTATGCTTCCTATGAGGACCAGAAAACAGCCAGAATAGGACAATGTGTTGGTTTTAAGGAATGCCTTACATTGGCAGACATCAGATACCAAAGGAGAGTAGTACAGCAGGAACAAGCAAAAGAAAAGAATCAGTGAGTTTGACCTATATAAATTAAAAAAACTTTTGATCAATGGCCACCAAAAATCTGGGTTTCTTGAAATGATTGTGCTACAAATTATAAAATTTTATTTTTGCATCTTTGGTAAACTATCTTCTATCATAATCACAATCATATTGTATTGTATTGTATTGTATTGTATTTTATTTTATCATCCCCAGGGAAGAGCTCTGAAGAGTTTTTCCAAGTTGTTCCATCAAGCTCAGCAGTAATACACAACAGTGATCTTGACAGTCTCTCAAGTCAGGGCAGCCTGGAATCATATGATGAAACAAACAGCTGGTGTCAGTGAACAACAGGAATCCAGGACAGAACAAAATGGGAAGAGTCTACCAAACCTCGCTCGGAAGTGACAGGTATACTGTATAGTTTAAAATGAGTATTAGGGTGGAGCGAAAAATACTTTTTTTCTAGTATGAAGTTCTAATAGTGATTAAAAGTTGCATTCAGTGGACGAAATATGCCTGCCAAAATATGAGTTCATTTGTTTAAAATTTTCAGCTGCCACCAGGGGGCTAAAGTTAACACAATTTTGTGTAAAAAGGAAAAAATGCTTCTATTTTAGGTTTGTCAAACTATTATAAACTTTCATCTTAGAATTATCTAATAGTTTGATTAAGATTCTTAAATGATAGGAATTCGTTTTGTAAAAATGCCTTTTCATATGCTTAATATCTTCAGCTGCCACAAGAGAGCTGAATTTAACACAATTTAGAGTAACTGAGTCATGTTGAGACTACACTGAATGTTGTGGGGGAGGGTTTGGGGAGGGTTGTGGGGGAGGGTTTTGGTGTGAAGGAATTTCTTTCTGTGAGTCATTAGAACAGTGTGTTAACACTTGTCTTCTTAGGTAGTAGGCCTAGTCGCTCAGTTGATCGGAGAGTTTTTTAATATGATCGGAATATTATAAAACTTTATTTTAAAGTGATTTATATAGAGATAATATTGATTTTATTATAAAATGCTTGTTATAATGTATTATATAATTTTAGTTTATTTATATAATATATTATATATACTTATAAAATATATTTTATATATTAATTATATAATGTTTTGATGTTACAGGATATTTTGTGATTGTGAATTTTTCTTAAAAATATTATGGCATCAAATACTAAATATAAACATTTCACTAGAGAACATATGAAGTGTGCCATATTTGAAGTACCTTGTGAGATGAGTGATATGCAACTACCAACTTATAACTGCATAATGAAAGATTACCTGTTCACAAAACATTTAGTGAAGGAGCAGATGAATAACAAGGAGCCTTCATTTTCTGAAATAGCAGAGGCAGTTTCCAAAAAGGTAGAAAATATTTGGAAGAAGGCCTCTTTGCCAATAGTTTCACATACACGCATTTTACAGATGATGCGAGTGTACCATGATAAATACAGGTCCTTATTAAAGCCATACAAGTCACGCAAGGATCAGCCAAAGTACAAAAATCAGATTGAAGAATTTGAAAACTCTTCAAAATGCACTTTGTTTGACATCTGCACCTGCAAATGTAAGGAGTTTAGGAGATGCTCATGTGAAAAGAGTAAGAAAGTCCCTCCAAAAGAGCAGGATTTTTTAAATGACCAACGAACACGCAGAATAATGGTGATAGGAAGCATTGACATAGCACACACAAGACGATTACAAGCAAGAGAACATCGAAAGGAAATGGAAAAAGCACGTCTGGAATCCTCACAAACAACTAGTGCTGCTATAACCAATACGTCCAACTTACAAATCGAAACAGAGACAAGTGAACTTCAACAACTAGAAGAGATATCTGAAGATAATGAGGAAGATACAACCTCGACTCAATATGTAATATCAGAACAACAGATGCGTGAGCCACTGCCTTCATTAGCAATTACTTGTGATAGATTTAAAATGTCGGACAGAGATGGGGCTGCTATTGCTTCTGCAGTATTGGCAGATCTTACAATTGTTACTCCCGAAGACAAAGGGAATATTATAGACAGAAGTAAGCTAAGACGTGAAAGACAAAAACAGAGAAAGGAACTACAACAGATAGGAGAGCCAAAAACCATGCGGGGATTATACTTTGATGGCAGAAAGGATAAAACAATGATTCAAGTCCAGGAGAGTGATGGCTCTAACCACCAAAGAACCAAACCCGAAGAGCATATCAGCATAATATCTGAACCACACTCTCTGTACTTTGCACATGTGACACCTTCCAGTGGCAAAGCTAAATACATTTGCACAGCGCTAGTGAATTGCTTGAAAGAAAGGAATGTCGATATAGGGAACATCGTTGCAGTTGGCTGTGATTCGAAAGTGGTTAACACTGGTAGTATTGGAGGCACAATAAGATTACTGGAAGAAGCCTTTAATAAGCCATTGCAGTGGCTGATATGCCTTTTACACCTTAATGAACTTCCATTGCGCCATCTGTTTCATCACTTGGATGGTACCACTACTGGACCAAGAGCATTTTCAGGAGAAATTGGCCGAGCACTTTCAGACTGTGAAAAGCTTCCCATAGTGAACTTCAAACCCACTGAAATTCAAGAGGACATGTGTGAAGTTGATGTAGATGACATAAGTACTGACCAGAAATACCTTCTTGATAGTCACAAGGCTATATCAAGTGGAACATTCTCAAAGAGTCTTAGTCATAAGAGTCCAGGCAATATATCACATTCAAGGTGGCTCACCACAGCAAACAGGACTCTGCGGTTATATGCAAGCACAGAGAATCCTTCAGGCAATTTACAAGAATTAGCTACTTTCATTGTTAGGGTATACGCACCAATGTGGTTTCAGATAAAGCGTAAACCATTATGCCAATATGGTGCTAAACATATGTGGCATATGATTGCAAGAAGCCGGTATCTCCGTGAAGAGCTTAGGAGAGTACATGACTCAGTCATTCAGCGAAATGCATATTACGCAAATCAAGAAAACATTCTCATTGCAATGATAGCTGATGAAAGGGAGCATGTGCGTCAGTTGGGATTTAGGCGTATCATAAAAGCAAGGGCATGCATTCAAGAAACAGATGTTATCAGGTATTTTAAGGTGCCAGAAATAAATTTTTATGCCAAAGACTATACAGATCTCATTATGTGGCAAGATTTTCAGATAGCAGAACCACCGATAACCAAAGGAGTTTCTCGTGATGATATTGAATCATGCATCAAACTTGGTACTACTCTTCATTCAGAATTATTTCAGTTTCCATGTCATACACAAGCCGTAGAGAGATGCGTCAAGCTCGTTACAGACGCTGCTGGATCAGTCTGCGGACCTACAAACAGAGACGGTTGGATTCGTGCTACATTAGAATCAAGGAAAAAACAGCCAAAATTTGACACAAAAGCAAATTACTAATAGTCTTCAGCAATAACCCTTTCTAGAGGGAGGTTGGTTGGGGAAAGGGTGGTAACTCCGCTAAGGCACGAAATAACGTTTCTTAACTGTCTCAAGCCAGTATAAAGGAGGAGAGACATCCTAATTTATTACTGTTCCCTTTTTCAAGTAAATACAGAATCATACTTAATTGTCATTTTTAAGTTAACTTCAGCCCTCTTGTGGCAGCTGAAGATATTAAGCATATGAAAAGGCATTTTTACAAAACGAATTCCTATCATTTAAGAATCTTAATCAAACTATTAGATAATTCTAAGATAAAATTTTATAATAGTTTGATAAACCTAAAATAGAAGCATTTTTTTCCTTTTTACCCAAAATTGTGTTAACTTTAGCCCCCTGGTGGCAGCTGAAAATATTAAATAAATGAACTCATATTTTGGCAGGTATATATCGTCCACTAAATGCAACTTTTAATCACTATTAGAACTTCATACTAGAAAAAAAGTATTTTTCGCTCCACCCTAATGAGTATGCTTTGAACACTCTTGCTGCTCTGTTGACAATACCTTTGAAAAAATTATTTATAATCCATGTAACATTGCTAATAGAGTCCAAATATTGGACACTGCTATCCAATGAACATCTTGTTAGAATATTAACTTGATATAAAATAAATGTCTTTTACCAGGTATCAAGTAAGTGACAGAGCTGGAGCAGCAGTTGCATCAGCAGTTTCAGATGATTATGGAATTATCACTACTACTGGTAAGATGAACGTAACTGACATGTAACAGTCCAATTATATTGTACATTAGTATCTGATTCAAATCAAGTACAGTATTTCACAAAAAGGTATACATTTCAAACAAGTGTTGAAATTTAAATATTTTTAGTCAAAACCTATGAAGCTTGCTGAAATAACTGTCTTTAAAATTGAGTAAATTTGCACTATGAACTTTGCAGGAACAAGCTAAGAGAACGTAAAAAATATCATAATGCCATAAGAAAAGAGGAGGGTAAATTGTTCAAATTATTGGATGCTATTTATGTGGATGGTCGCAAAGATGCAACAATGGTGACAGTTGAAGTGAATGGCAAATATTACAGAACTGAGCTAGAAGAGCACTATGTAACTAATTGTAGGAGAACCTGGCAAGATTTAAAATTTTGATCTTTAGTTTGCATTTTGTAAGAGATATTACTCAAAATATTTATTAAGATGAATTTTGGATATATAGAAATTGGAAAATAGATATAAACCCCGAAATATCTAAAAAATTCTCTAATTTCCGAATATCATTTCAGGTGATTTCTACCTTTCACACATAACTCCAAGTAATGGCAAGGGGTTGACTATTGCAACAGAGATATACAAGGCCCTCAAAGACACTGAATTACAAACCAAATATGCCATGATAGGATATGATGGGACTAAGACAATGACTGGTTCAAATGGTGGAGCTATCAGATGCCTGGAAGAACTATTTCATAGACCTTTGCAGTGGAGCATTTGCCTACTATACTGTAATGAGCTCCCCCTTCATCACATCTTTGTTACTCTGGATGGAACAACAAAGAGCCCAGACTCATTTTCAGGAAAGATAGGGGTTGAACTTGGTGGAAGTGTATCTCAGCGGGATGTGATTTCATTCAAGCCAATTAGGAATTCAAAATTTCCAGTTATTCCTAACGAAATACTGGAGGACTTCAGTGCTGATCAATACTATGCTTACAGAATCTGTATGGCTGCTATGCTTGGCAGTATTGATCCTGATCTTGAGCTCCTTGAAGTTGGACTGATCTGTCAGTCAAGGTGATTGGCATGTTGAATCCTCAGATTTTATACATCTCAAAGGAAGCCTTCCAAAGTTCTGGTCACACTTGCAAAGTTTTGTATCTTGGTCTATTTTCCAAGTTGGTTCCAGATCTAGTAGTAGTATCAATGCACAGATGGTGCTAAGAACTTATGATACATTCCAAAGGATCCTGAAATTTTCTCACAAGGAAGCCAGGGAGATAGTATGCATTTTGGTAGTGTGTTTTTAGGGCTATGCTCACCCTGAGAATGTATTAATTGCCATGTTTGCTGATTCAGACCCACAAATCTGCAACATCCCAGTTAACAAGGTCCTTTTGGTCAGAGGGAATGAATCGGTTGAAACAGTGATAGACAATGACTGCGAAGATTGTGACCTGATAATTGATTCAGATGAGGATATTGAAGTCCCAGTTACAGCCTGACTTGAATGTTGCGAGAGGTGGTAGTGTCAGGAGATTCATGATGCCTAAAATCGATAATGAAGCGCGAGGGTATCTCAAAATGATAAACTTAAATTCACCTGGTCAACGTTCATGAGCCTCCTATCATAGGATCTTTAATCAATGAAGAAAAACATAAGGAAGGAAGGAAGGAAGCACAAACTCAACCAGCCTCGTCATAATCAGGCTGTAGAGAGGCACATTAAACTTGTAACAGAGGATTCCTCAACTGTGGTAGGACTTGAACATCATTATGGCATTATTTGTCAAAAGATAAAATCAAGAAAACTGATGAAAGTGTTCAATACAAAAATACATATTCTGAAGCTGCTTAAATGATTATTTTTTATTATTTTGTTTAGTGAGTGATAGATTGAATGCGTGTTATATGAACGTGTAATAATGAAAATTGCAATTTTTGGCCAAAAATAATGTATGGATTTTTTTGAGGCATCATTGAGCCTGCAACCCTCTACAAATGTTTTAATCTGCTTCAGAGGTAAAAAAAAATACATCATAAACAGTTTTTAAATTTTCTTTCTATCATGTTCAGAACCCAAAATAGTCACTGGGTTCAAATTTTGGTTGCATGCACATACGATTTGGATAAATTGGCCAGTAGCAATCACAGTTTTGAATGCAACCACCCAAAATCTGTTTTAAAGTTTAATCCTGGACAAATGACAACTATCTAGACCCCTTCAATTTTGATCTTGACACTTTTGATTTTTTTTCCACTCCATCTCTGCCCCCTCTCATTGTTATTCTTCCTATTTTTTTTTCTTCTTCCCAAAACCATGTTGCCATTTCTAGCTATGGGATCTCTTTTCTTTTCATCCCATATTTGTTTCTTCGTTGGTGTCTTTTTAATTTTTCTCAGCAAGAGTTGAAGTTCTCCTTCTGATTTACTTTTATTAGTTATTATTTTTGAATGTCAATGTGACTTATCCAAGATTAGGTGGGTCTTCCATTTTGGTACTCCCAAATTTTCCACACATTGGGGCTGGCCAGAAAGGAACAATTGTATGTGAAACCCAATTTTTTTTTCTTTAATATTTGTTAACCCATCTTAGATTACCTATTATTTACATTTTATTTGTTAATCCATTTTTGTTTTTCCTCACTTTTTAATATAAAAAGTATAGCATTTCATAAAGTCCTCACTCTTTCCAAAATGAAAGGGTGTTGCATTTTAATTTATTTTCCATAGGAAATATTACAATACTCCATACCTTATCTTTTGTTTAACATCTAACCTAGCTTGTAGGGCAGTTGAACATTGTGGTCTACTATTTGTGGTATAGGTTATTGTAGTAGTAGGACTAGTTACATCATTTATTGAACAGGTTAGGTTTGGTATAGTTTGAGTCAAATTTTGATCATCATCAGAATCTATTATAGATTCATCTTCATGATCATTTTTGTTAACAGTAGTTGGTCCTACTTCTAGGGGGTATAAGAGTGATACATCTCTTATAGTTTCACCTGAAGCAGTTTTAAGTTTTACAACCCTGGTTAATCCATCTTCCCCAGTTTTTACTTCTAAAACTCTACCTAATGGCCAACACTGTCTTGGTGTATTTTGTCTAATTAGAACTACATCTCCTACCCTGATTTCATTAACCCAGTCTTTGGTTTTGTATATATTTATGCCTTTTTCTCAACCCAACAAGGTATTCATCACTCCATTGCTTTTTAAATTTTGTTTTTATATTTGTTGTGTGATAATCTATTTTGCAAATCATGATTATCATCACTCCAAGGTGGATCATCCAGGGAGATATTGTAATCAGGTAGAGGATTAATGACTTCTACCTTAATCAAATGATTTGGGGTGAGGCTCTACATCATTAATATTATCCCCTACATAAGTAAGAGGTCTGTTATTGACAACATTCTCAATTTCATTAATGAGAGAGAGAAGTTCAAAGAATTCAATTTGTTTTTTAACTATTGATTTCTTTAGGCAATTCTTTATTATTTGGATATTCCTTTCCCAGATTGATCCATACCATGGTGATGCAACAGGGATGTATTTCCATTTTATTTTGTAGATATGTTATGGTATGTGAATTTTGTAATGACATTTATTTGGTTTTCACCAGCCTTGAAATATGTTGCATTATCTGTCCAAACAATTTTGGGTAAAGAATGCTTAACACAAACTCTTCTAAAGCTATAAACAAATGATTCTGCAGAGATATCACTCGCTATGTCTAAGCTGACTGCTCTAGAAGATGAACATGTGTAAAGTATGATGTACATTTTTTATTCTGTTCCCAAACCAACAGTCAAACTTCCTGTATAGTCTATGCCAACTGTTTCAAAAGGCCTATTAAAGGTCTCTCTCTCTCTGTTGGCAAATCAGGAGGATTGGTCTTCCTGAAAAATCTGGAATGAATCCTTTTGCAGGTGACAGTTATTCAAAACTGTCTTTACAGTCATTCTGTCTTTGGGTATCCAATACAACTTTCTAATGGCATTTAATGTTTGTGGAACACCCATGTGATAAAGTTCATTGTTTTTCTCTTGAATAATTAGGGTTGTAATGTGATGGAACCTAGGAAGAAGGGGTTGTTTACTGTTATACATGATTTGTTTAACCTACCCTTACATCTTAATAAGCCGTCTTTGTCAATGTAGAGATTCAAGTTTATTACCACAGAGGGTACTTTGTTCATTTGTTTACCAATTGTTAGAAAATCTATTTCATTTTTGTATTCTGTTTGTTGTATGTGGTTAATCCAATATTTGGTAGCTAGACTTGTATACATTTCATTATTTCTTTGTTTATTTATTTTCTTTAAACAGTTGTGAATGAATTTGAGACAGTAAGATGTTACCCTTACAAGTTTGCCAGTCAGAATAATTGTTATAATCTAATAGTGGCTCAACTTTATTTGTGGTTATCATGTTAAGCTTTACATTGATTTGTTCTGCTGGCCACATTGTTTCATCCTGAATCAATTCAGGTCCATGAAACCAATTTTTGTTCAATTTTAGTAATTTACAGGATAATCCTCTTGTAAGAAAGTGTGCAGGATTTTGTTTTGTTGGAATGTATCTGAAGGTTATGTCCAAATTTTGTCTAGCTTCTTTAATGTCTCAATCTGTTACTGACAAAGATGTTTTTTTGAGTTTAACTCATCAGAGTTGATCCATGCCAAGCAGATTTGACTGTCAAGCCAAATATATGCATGTGTAATGTTTACATCATGGTAGACTTCATGGAGAAATCCTGTTATTTTTACAGCTAGATAACCTGCAAGTAGTTCAAGCTTAGTAGTAGTTTTCTTTTGTTTTAAGGGTGTTACTTTCCCCTTGGCATAGATCAAATGACTGCCATCCTCACCTACAAGGTAAGTGCAACAGCCATACACCTTTCCACTGGCATTGCCAAATACATGCAAGGTTTAAGGTGTATCTCTGTGTCCACAAACTCTGGGAATATTTATGTTTTGTAGTTTATTGAGATCTTTAGCTAACCTTTTCCAGCTATCTTTTTGTTTATTGGTTATATGATCATCCCAGTCTACTTTCTGTTTCCAAAATTCTTGTAAAAGAACCCTGGATCTGATAGTAGAAGGAAGGAGTAAACCCATAGGATCAAATATTTTTGAACTTTCGGATAAGATCTTTCTTTTTGTGTTAGCTGTTGTATCTAAGGTGTAGCCTTTTGTGCAGAGTGAGTCATGAACTTTAGAATCTGAGTTCAAATCCCAGATCATACTGTGGGGGTTGTGAAGTTTCTCACAACCCCCCCGTGATTTTCAAATTCCCCATTTTTTGGGGGTTATGGAGTTTTTCATAAAAAAGCTTCACCCTAGTTTTCAAGTCCTATCTGGGTCCCCTCTCACAAGTTTTTCTTTCCCCACAGGAGTAGTTAGGAAACCATTAATGGTAATTAGGATTAAGGTTATGAAACCTGAATAGACCCTTAATACAGACCTCCTGTCAGAAGCCAAGGAAGTGTGGAAAGCCTTTAAAAGGTAGGAGTTTTTGTAATCCTTGGCTAGAGTTCATTTGTATTTCACCATCATTATCATGGTTAATTATTATTATTAAGGGTAGACATACATATAGGTTGTTGAAACTGACTGAGTATAGATAGGTTTGCCACCTTGTCATGTAACTAGCTAGAGAACCAATTATCATTATTATAGGTCACCAGTCATATTATTCCAGAGTTAGGTTTTTGCCCATGCTTGTTTGGCAATGATTATAGGTTGATTAACTCATGTGAGATAGGTTTGCCATAATTGTCAATGTTTGTAGTTATTATTTTGTATGTTGGTTATTTATTATTTATGTGCTTTGATTTCATGAGTAAATTATGTTTTCCAGTGATCAATTATGAAGTCATGATTCCAGTTAATGTTTGTGGTTAATTGCCTGTTATGTTGGTTATTTATTATTTATGTGCTTTGATTTCATGAGTAAATTATGTTTTCCAGTGATCAATTATGAAGTCATGATTCCAGTTAATGTTTGTGGTTAATTGCCTGTTATGTTGTTATTATTGTGATTAATGGTGCTAGATGCATGTAACTAATAATCTTGTGTTGTCTAGGCAACCTGTTTGGGATTCAACTCACGTGGTCCGGATTCATCAGGCTTGGATTGTGGGTCCCATCCAGTGGGAGCTACGCAGTTTGTGTCAACCACTGTTGGCCACTGGATCTGCCCTGAAATCAGGCCTGTGACCCTAACCCTACTAACTAGCCAGCCAATAAAGGAATTGGAACTCAGGTCATAAAAGGGGGGGTCAAGTTTGGAGGGTAGTTAAGCTGGGACAAGGGTTAACATTCTGTGCAAGTCATTTCCGGTACTTTTCTCCCACTTGTTTCTATCCTTTCTGCCAAATCTCACTAAGGGTTATTGGGGCTCCAGGTGTTTTGTCAAGTGCGGTGCATTGCCAGTCCTTTTGTTATGTTTATGCTGTCACACTGAATAGTTGTTTATTTCAGATATAATAAAGAGAAAAACCCAAGTAGTTTACTTCTATTAGGTCTACCTTTGAATTCTAGCCCTTTCTTGGACCCTGAGCGGTTGGGTCTCTTACTCAGTGGAGAGTCAGATTGAGACACCTGCACTAGGGGAAGTCCTTTACAGTTAATGTGCGAGTCGGACCTGAATAACCTGGAAATAAACCACTGACCAGAGAGGCCTTCCTAGATACCAGAGGAGATTACATCTTTGCCCAGTCTCTTGACTGTTCCGAACCCAGAAACGTAAAAGGTGCTGGGTGGTTGGAAACACAGATACTCGGGGACTACGGCCTACGCCGCCACCGTAGCATACTTTTTGGCATCCCCAGCGGGATTAGTTGAGAGATTGGTTGAAGATAGTAAAGTTTAAAAAGGGGAACAGGGGAGAATGTCGAACCCAGAGATGACCCAGAGTATTGAGGTTGCTGAGGAAGTTAGTGGACAGCTTGGTGAGGGGGTAGTGGCATCCGCCACCCAATCCCCACTGAGAGATATTGAGGATCAACTCGTGAATTACCGGTCTACTACTGCGGGTACAACTTCTGACCAGGATGTGTATGCTCTCAGAAGAGTGGCATTGACAGTAGCCACCTGGTTAGAACAAGTGAGCAGCCCTGAACAGCCCAGGTTTCGAATAGACGATGGAGCCAATGGCCCTGCTATGAACTGGGGAGAAGAGAGAATGATGGGTCCCTCCCAGGAGAGTGATTCATTTGGGACAGAAGCCGAAGACCTGAACCGACTACCAGGAGCCCAAAGGTGGGCCAAATCACCCCCTACCTTTCAGGCTTCAGAAAGCCAGCCCAGACCAACAGTCAACCGGAGACCTCCTATGAAGTTTCACCGAGAGC
The DNA here is from genome assembly GCA_023014485.1 of Bathynomus jamesi. Classification (NCBI taxonomy): domain Eukaryota; kingdom Metazoa; phylum Arthropoda; class Malacostraca; order Isopoda; family Cirolanidae; genus Bathynomus; species Bathynomus jamesi. The sequence goes on along the minus strand of JAJOZX010002892.1, from coordinate 446,142 downwards.
TTGGGGAGACAAATGGGGAGGATGAACCAGGGACATTTACCGCAAGAAAGGGGCCCCACCCACCCAGCCAACCACTGCCAACATTGGCAACAGAGCAGCTCCTGGAACGCCTTGCTAAAGCTCTAGAGAAACTAGATGGGCGCCGCTTTCCTCAACCATTGCCATTTGATATATCAGATGGGAGAACATTCGAAGAATTTAGGAAGGAGTTTGAGGATTATGCTGACAATACAGTAGCAGGAGGACACAACTACTGGAAAGCGGCATTGCGAGAGTGTCTTATGGGAAAGATGAGAGGGGGTTTTGATTTAATTGACCGACCAGGGATGCCATACGGAGTTGTCAGGAAGAGACTGCAGACTTACTACAGAGAACTCCATTCTACCGTGACAAGAGACAAGCGAGAGGCATTTACTAATGCTCAATTACGACCCAGTGAGACCTTATACCAGTATGCAACCAGGTTAGAAACTGTGTGGATGGCTGCAATGCCCGAAGTAGAAGTGGATAATTGCCGAGAACTGATTTCAAAATTTCTTAGCACTGTTCCAGATGCATTTTCCGTGAAGATTGAAGTTGCCCTGGCCACGGCACGATTGACGCGTGGAGCTGGGACCCAGTTGAATTGGCCAGCAGTGAGAGAATTGGCAGCTAGTGAGAGGGAACCTTCAGGGAAATCTTTAGCCTTATCTAGACCTCTCCCCAGCCTGCAGGAGGCCTGGAACATAGGAATGTCCCCTTTGGTACTCCAACCACCACCAGGTGGCCAGAATACAAGGTCAGTTAGTGATCAAGGTCAGCCCCAAAGGAACCCAAACCAACAAAATCACCAGTCTCACCCTCAGTTGCGGGCCTGGCAGCAGGGTTCAGGACCAGCCAGCCATCTAACCACCCCTCCACCACCACCATCTGATCGTCCCTGGGTGAACTGTAATTACTGTGGAAGGAGAGGTCACCTGGAACGGGATTGTCGTCGGCGTTTAGGAGTGTGTTTGCGGTGTGGTGAGCGGGATCATTGGGTGTCACGATGCCCTTACCCACCTAATGGGTATGGTCATAGCCAGCGATCACGCCAGCAGAGTAGGCCCAGTTCAAGAGCACCGAGTCCTACCATCTCAAGGGAACCAGTTCCTGGGCCTAACCAGACCAGCCCACGAGGGACTGAGCCGAATCAAGAACTGCGCCCTTTAAACCAGTAAGCTCTGAGGCCAGAGGGGAACCCCCAGAGCTCCTAGCAGGACGAATAGTGCCCCTAACTAGTGGCCCAATACCAGAACAAGAATTTATGGGTGAAGTACAGATGGGGGGAGATCCAGTGTGTGTCAACCCAGTTTTGCCTGTGAGAATGAATGCGAGTGCAGTTCCTTTTGTCCCCCAGAGATATGAGGCAACAGAGCTTTTCCCATCTTTTGGTGGGAGGAATGAATCATTGATTGTAAATCCTGGTACTGATTGTCCTGATAGGTCCCCCGTTAGTTGCGAGCCTGCTAGTAATAACCTAGGGTATCCAGGTCCATTTGGTCTGGATGAGAGTGTAAATATTCCTGAAGAGTCTGATAGGGAGCAACCCCCTGACCAGAATAATGAACCCGAAGCTGATGCTCCCGAAACGTATTTGATAAATAGTAATGTCTTTGACACTGATGGGTTGGATGAGGAGATGACTGGACAGTTAGCGCCTCAATCTTTACTGAAGGTGGATATACGGTTTGAACATTCGGAGAACTACTTGGCAGTACTTGATTCCGGAGCTACAGTTGGAATCTTGGATCACTCAGTGGTAGAGGAACTGGAGTTAACTCCAGAGATGCAGAGCTGTAACTTGAGGATTCGAGGGATTGGAGTGAACAACCATATTAAACCACTGGGGGTGATTACGCTGGGGTTATCGATTCATGGAGTGGAAATGGAGCCTGTTCTGTTTGCAGTGGTAAAAAGGTTGAAGTTCCCAGTTGTATTGGGAATGAATTTTCTTGTTGAAAACAGTCTCCGAGTTAATGTGAAAAGGAAAAGGATAACACGAGCTTATAAAGATGGGCATATGGAGGAAATTTACTTGAGGAGTGAGAATGCGCCATGTAGAAGGGTGATCCGGAATGTTTCCTGTTATGCATCAGCCGATGTGAAATTAAGTACCTGCAAATATCACAGAGTTCCTGTACAGTTTCCTTGCTTGAATGAAATCGAAGGTGAAGGAAGACTGGAGTACTGTTTTGAGGATGATGATGGAGATTCCCGACTCCAGGGGAAAGTGTATGGTCACCCTGGGTTAGTGGATGGATTGGCTGGGATGACAGAAGTGTTGGTAATGAAGTTGACCCCAGAAGCCCAGAGAATCAAGGCGGGTGACCGGATAGGGACTATAAGATCAATAGTCTATGAAGAAGAACTGGACTTTACAGTAGCTGAAAGTGAGAGAATTGAGGCGTTCATGACTGGAGCCCAAGCTGAACAACCAGGCTGGACCGAAGAACGCCTACGGACTGAAATAACCATGTCACCCGAGTTGAAGTTCGAAGAGAGGGAGAAGGTCTTACAAATGTTGGCGCGCCGGGAGAAAGTGTTGAGTCAAGGGGATGATGATGTAGGTTTTGTGAATTGTGTACCACACCGGATAGAGTTGTATAACGATACCCCTATCCGACAACGACCCCGTAGATTCCCAGAACCAGTCGCAGAAGCGGTGGAAGCCCAGTGCCAGGAATTACTGTTGCTTGATATCATAGAACCTAGCATTTCCCCATGGAGTTCACCTGTTGTCCCTATCCGGAAGAAGGATGGCTCAATTAGAATGTGTGTGGACTATCGAAAATTGAATGAAGTGACCATACCAGACCGATTTCCAATGCCCAACTTAACGGATGCAGTTTTTAGTCTTCATGGAACCTGTTACTTCACTTCCCTGGACATGGTCCGAGGTTATTATCAAATGCCAATTGCCGAAGAGAGCCAAGAGAGCACTGCTTTTTCAACCACCAGAGGGCATTGGCAGTTTAAGCGACTGAGTTTTGGATTAAAGAATGCTCCTGCTAGTTTCCAACGGATGGTACAAGAAGTGTTACATGGTTTTCCAAGAAGTAGAGTTATCATCTACATTGATGATATCCTAATAATGGGCGAGTCGTTCGAAGAACATCTTCAACTGGTAGATAAAGTCCTGTATACTCTGGAGAAGTCTGGCATAAAGGTCAAACCTGTGAAATGTCAATGGTTCCAACCTGAGGTTGCATTTTTGGGACACTTGGTTGGGAGAGAAGGTTTGCGGAAATCCCCTGAATATATGCAGAAAGTGCACGAGTTCCCAAAACCAGAAACTGTTCGACAGATGAGGGAATTTCTGGGTTTAGTGAATTTCCAGAGAAAGTTTGTACCAGATTGTTCAGTGATAACCAGTTCTTTGTCTCATTTAACTGGCGGTAGATCAAGAGAAAAATTGAAATGGACACTGGAGATGGACAAGGCTTTTACAACAGTGAAAGAGGCCTTGGTTAAGGAAGTGCAACTGTCCTATCCAGATTACAGACCTGAAGCTGAAAAATTGGAACTGTATGTGGATGCTTCCGGGGTTGGCGCTGGTGCTTGTTTGGGACAACAACAGAATGGTGATTTTAAGGTGATTGCTTATGCATCAATGACCTTTTCCAAGGCCCAGAGAATGTACTCAGTTATAGAACGGGAGTTGGCAGCCTAAGATGGGGTGTGAAGACATTTCGCCCATTTCTATATGGTGTGCCTTTTGTACTGTATACAGACCATCAACCATTAGAATACCTGAGCAACATGAAGATTGTTGATAGTAGATTGGCCCGAACTTATGAAGATCTCGCTGACTTTGAGTTTGAAATTCGGTATCGCCCTGGGACTGAGAATGGAGCTGCAGATGCATTGTCACGAATACCACCTGCTGGGAGTGACCAACCGGAGATGACAGAACCCCTCACTAATCGCTTACCACCTGGACTGCGAGTACTCATGAAAGTTGATGGAGGTGGTGATTCGTTGTTTATTAGCCTAGTACAAGTGTTGCAGGATCATCATTACGAGCATGGGCCACCTTGGAATCCTCCACAACACCCATTGGAATTACGGAGAGAGCTGATGGATGAATTGATCACCTTTCCCAAGAGGTATCGCTTGTCAAATAATGCCCGCCGCATAAAAGACCTGAAGATGATGAGACAACCTGGAGTGTTGGTAACTCCAGAAGTCCTGTTAGCCGCAAGCCATTGTTATTCCTTGAGGGTTTGGGTTCACTATGGTGGAAAGCCAGTTGTGTACGTTATGGATGTGACTGTCCCTGATACCCCAGAAAGAAGGGTCCATTTGCAGTGTATATCTGGAGTACATTACAATCCACTGATAGCACACAAGTGGTTTGCTGAGCCAGCAGAGTTGACGGTGGAACAGGTGGACACTATGGAGCAGGAAACTGGCCAGGAGGTAGCGGGAAAAAGTGATATCGAGCAGTGTGAAGGGAATTTGTTACTGCAGAATCCAGATCGGGAAGCCAGGGGTGAAAGGGTCACTTGTGGACACCAGGGAGGACCCGTTGCTTGGACTTGGGTACAGTTGGGTGCAGTCAATTACTGTGCTATGTTGGATTCAGGAGCAGAGATTAGCTTAGTATCCGAGTCAGTGGTCAAGAGTTTAAAAGCGAGAGAAGAGGAAGAAGTATCAGTACAGCCTTGCCAGATAATCTTGACTGGGATTGGTGTGAAATTGGTACCCTGTCAAGGACTAGTAAAATTGACTATTCAGGGTAGAGATGAAAAGATCCAACTACCTTTTGCAGTAGCCCCAGAGAATAGTCTCCCGTACTGTTTCTTGTTAGGTTCAAACTATCTAATTATGGCTGACATTGAAATGAAGTTTGATGTAGCTGCATGGTCATATGGAGACCCAGAGTTAGTGGAATGTTTTGGAGTGGAGGCGCTAGAGGAGGCACATGCATGGAGGAAGAGGTACCAGACATCGAAGCAGAGGAGCCAGAGTTGGGTTCAGTATTTGAGGAAGGCAAGAAGTGGATAGTGAACCGAGAGTTGCTTGACTCAGAATCAGTGATTCTAATGCAAAAACGGAACCGATTGTTGCGACAGGTGCATGGGCTATTGGCCCAGTCAAAGCCCCTACCAGAGGGAAAACCTGCCTTGAGGCCGTTTAAGCGGAACTGGCGGGAATTACAGTTAAGGAGTGGGGTGATAGTACATCAAAGTAGGACTGGGTATATTAGCTGTGTAGTACCTTCCACATTGCTCGTGGATATGGCCCTCAGTTTCCACATGGAAATGGCACATATTGGGCGTAATAAGTTGGTGGAAGCGTTGCGACTGTTTGTGTGGCACCCGGATTTGTATAAAGTAGCTAGTGACATCTGTATTACCTGTGAAACCTGTCAGTTGTATAAAGTAGCTAGTCAGCCTATCATCCCACCAACCTTGAAGATAAAAACTGAACATCCTTTTGAATTAGTGGCTGCTGATATTGTGGTTTTCCCACGCACCCAGCTAGGGTACCTTGGTTGTCTGGTGATGGTTGACCATTTTAGCAAGTGGGTTGTGGCTCGCCCATTAAGAACAAAAAGGTCATCTACCATTATCCAGTTGATGGAGCATGATATATTCCCCAACTTATTAAGAATTCCTCGGAGGCTCCTGACAGACAATGGACCTGAATTCCGTTCGAGGAGTTCAAGAGTTCCTGGATCGCTATGGGATTATGCATGTGTATACTAGTCCACTTAAGCCTGCTAGCAATGGTGCTGTTGAACGTGTAAATAGAACAATTGGAGAGTTCTTGAGGAGCTTGGGACAAACAGGAGTGGAATGGGATACAAATCTGGTAACAGCTGTGATTACCTATAACAATACCTTCCATGCTGAAATAAAGACCACCCCTGCGGACTGTCTCTTGGAACAACGTCACCAGAATATTGCTACTGTAGTTGTTCCCCCTCAATTGCGAGAAATATGGAAGGAGGGCCATCCACGGTTTGCACCCTTCCAGGTTGGCCAGAAAGTAGTCAAGAAGATCATTACCAGTGACCGGAGCACCTCACGGAAGTTCTCCCCCAAGTATACTGGGCCTTACAAGGTTAGTCAAGTACACAGTAATGGAGTATCCTATGAATTGACCACATCAACTGTTGAGGGCACCCCCCGAGTTATAAAAGCTCATCATACCCATTTGAAGGCCTGGCATGAACCCCCAAAATATCTACAGAAGCATAGGAGGGAACAGGAATTGCAGAAAGTACCTGAGATGCCTGAGACCTGGATCCCGGACTTACCATCAAGTGCCGCACGCATACCCTTTCCCTGGCATAGGGGTGGCACCACTTTAGATGATGGCCCTGAATATTCCTTTGAGGGCTTTGGTACCCCTGAAGTGGAATCCCGGGTAGCTTTCATGGGGAACTCCAGTGTTGGGACCAGTGCTTCGGATACAGATGAGGAACACTCTTCTTCAGAGAAATATCACCGGTTGAATACACTCCTGAATGCGCGACAAAGTATTACCTGGAGAGACCCTTTGGTAGAGTATTGGGAGTATGATGGGACTAGTAATTTTAGTGCTGAGACAACTGCTGGAATGGAAGGGTGTCCGCCAGTGGAGCTAAACTGTGGAGATGTGCCTCCAATTACTCAGCATTCGGGGGAGACAGATTTTCAGACACCCGTTGAGGAGATTCAGGCCGGGGCATTTCCAGTGGGGGAGCAAGTTTTTCGAACTATGCAGGAGTCAGAAGGTAATGATATACCTTCACTTGGTTATGAGAATTCTCCGATTTTGGTAGGGTCATTAGAATCAATTTTCAACAGTACTCCCATGAGTGAGTCTTGCCTCATGAGTCCCCAAACCATACCCCCCTTTCAAGAAAATCAGTTGTGGGGTGCTGGTTCTGAAAATGAGTCTGGGCAAACTGAGGTCCAGGGTAATGTGACAGATTCGCATGAATATCTGGACACACTGGAAGATGATGCTCCATTGGATGGATTAAAATTGGCCCAGCAATCATTGAGACTTGTACAACAGTCGCTAGATGTAGCTAATGATGCATTGAGTACTCTGGAGAATTCGTTCCTTGGGTTCACTGATTCCATGCCCGGCTCACCTCAAGTCCCTCAATCTCAGTCTTGCCATGTTAGTTTTAGCCCTGTGCAGTCAGGATTCACCACATGTCAGGAGATACTAAATGAGTATAGACAGAAGGTTCGTGCCTGGACTAGCCATCATCGTCATTTCCAAGCTGAGACCAAGACTTCACGATCAGAGAAACTTAACTTACCCCAGTCAGGGCTCAACCGGCCATTCACACGCTCCTGTGGCAATCCTGCAGAATTACCAAATGTACAACCACAGACCCTTGAGTACAGAATCAGAGGCAACCGAGTAAACTGAAGTGAAGTATTGTGGGTAAATCTGTTATAAAATACACTCTAAGATAACTAGATTTGGGGTTTTTCTTTCCTGTGAGAGGATACCCAATGTACTCGGCACTCGAAAGGGATGTAAGAATGGATTATTCATTGATTTCTGCTTTATTTTTGGGTGTATAACCAGGGGAGGGGTAGTTAGTGAACCTTTTGTTCTGAAGGGGTCAATAATTAAGTGTTCTAGGGGAGTAAGCAGCCTGGAGAAACTTCTGAGGGAAAGATATGGGATGATGCATGCTACTGACTTGCGACTAATTGACATTCCAGTCGTTTGAAAAAAAAAAAAAAAAAAAAGAACAAGGGGGGGTTAGAGTGAAGATTTGGCCCATTCTTTTCTTTCATTTGATTTCCTTTGACCGGAATACAGTGGCACTTCTAGCCTTGATTTGGTTTCCTTCTTTTCTTCTTCACTGTTCCTACTGATACTCTGGTTTAAAAAAAAAAAAAAAAAAAACCCTCCCAACTTGAATTCCCAGAGGATTTGAGTGAATACACCTGGCTGAAGTGGTGGAGGAACAAAGGGGTTACTAGCCAGATTTCCCCCATGGTATAGTGTGGGAAGAACACTACAGTCAAATTTATGGGTCCTGGTCTCTTGATCCAGGGTCAAGGGAAATAGAGGCAGTGAAGTGAATCAAGCAAGAAAAACCCAGTGAATGTTGTGACCCAAAAAGGGGGTTGGAGGATTTCTGGGTAGAAACTGTAGGTTGTGCCAGAAGCAAGGAGGTGATACCCGTGAACAATGTGTAGATTAAGTGAAACAAAAGTGGTGCTTACAAAAAAAAAAAAAAAAAAAAAAAAAACATGCCAGTATTTACCATGTACATATTGGGAATTAATGTACAATGTTAGTGGTACCAAATGGATTACTGTAATAATGAGATTTGGGCATTTGGCTAAGTTGACCTAGTTATGAAATGGTTTTTCCCTCTGTTATAATTGGCCAGTTTGAGTAAAGCAATTGTTATTAGATAAGTCTGTAATAATTTGTGGTACTAATGAGTTTTAATGTAAGTGTAGGTTAGCTAACTGGGAGGGTCAGCATGGTTTTGATGCAATAACTTTTATAATGTATACTCCCAGTTTAGATTGTCAAGCGATGCATTATCCTGTTAGGGACCATGAAGGAGGAAAGAATTGTGAGGGGGGTTTTTTCTTAGGGGGAAGGAATGTGGGGGTTGTGAAGTTTCTCACAACCCCCCCGTGATTTTCAAATTCCCCATTTTTTGGGGGTTGTGGAGTTTTTCATAAAAAAGCTTCACCCTAGTTTTCAAGTCCTATCTGGGTCCCCTCTCACAAGTTTTTCTTTCCCCACAGGAGTAGTTAGGAAACCATTAATGGTAATTAGGATTAAGGTTATGAAACCTGAATAGACCCTTAATACAGACCTCCTGTCAGAAGCCAAGGAAGTGTGGAAAGCCTTTAAAAGGTAGGAGTTTTTGTAATCCTTGGCTAGAGTTCATTTGTATTTCACCATCATTATCATGGTTAATTATTATTATTAAGGGTAGACATACATATAGGTTGTTGAAACTGACTGAGTATAGATAGGTTTGCCACCTTGTCATGTAACTAGCTAGAGAACCAATTATCATTATTATAGGTCACCAGTCATATTATTCCAGAGTTAGGTTTTTGCCCATGCTTGTTTGGCAATGATTATAGGTTGATTAACTCATGTGAGATAGGTTTGCCATAATTGTCAATGTTTGTAGTTATTATTTTGTATGTTGGTTATTTATTATTTATGTGCTTTGATTTCATGAGTAAATTATGTTTTCCAGTGATCAATTATGAAGTCATGATTCCAGTTAATGTTTGTGGTTAATTGCCTGTTATGTTGGTTATTTATTATTTATGTGCTTTGATTTCATGAGTAAATTATGTTTTCCAGTGATCAATTATGAAGTCATGATTCCAGTTAATGTTTGTGGTTAATTGCCTGTTATGTTGTTATTATTGTGATTAATGGTGCTAGATGCATGTAACTAATAATCTTGTGTTGTCTAGGCAACCTGTTTGGGATTCAACTCACGTGGTCCGGATTCATCAGGCTTGGATTGTGGGTCCCATCCAGTGGGAGCTACGCAGTTTGTGTCAACCACTGTTGGCCACTGGATCTGCCCTGAAATCAGGCCTGTGACCCTAACCCTACTAACTAGCCAGCCAATAAAGGAATTGGAACTCAGGTCATAAAAGGGGGGGTCAAGTTTGGAGGGTAGTTAAGCTGGGACAAGGGTTAACATTCTGTGCAAGTCATTTCCGGTACTTTTCTCCCACTTGTTTCTATCCTTTCTGCCAAATCTCACTAAGGGTTATTGGGGCTCCAGGTGTTTTGTCAAGTGCGGTGCATTGCCAGTCCTTTTGTTATGTTTATGCTGTCACACTGAATAGTTGTTTATTTCAGATATAATAAAGAGAAAAACCCAAGTAGTTTACTTCTATTAGGTCTACCTTTGAATTCTAGCCCTTTCTTGGACCCTGAGCGGTTGGGTCTCTTACTCAGTGGAGAGTCAGATTGAGACACCTGCACTAGGGGAAGTCCTTTACAGTTAATGTGCGAGTCGGACCTGAATAACCTGGAAATAAACCACTGACCAGAGAGGCCTTCCTAGATACCAGAGGAGATTACATCTTTGCCCAGTCTCTTGACTGTTCCGAACCCAGAAACGTAAAAGGTGCTGGGTGGTTGGAAACACAGATACTCGGGGACTACGGCCTACGCCGCCACCGTAGCAATACCTAATGTTTTCACCCTGTTTGTTGGTTCTGTCAATCCTTTGTCTTCTGATTTTATTTTTTGATTTAGTCTCTCATTATTTGTGATCCACTCTCTTAATTCAAAATTACCTTCTTTCATTATTTTATCTGCTTTTATGTAAACTTCGTTTAATTCTAATCTGTTTTGGTTGATCCTATAAGGTTATCTACATAGAAGTGATCTTTCAAGAACTGAACAGTTAAATCATTTTCATCATACAAATTTAAGTGATGTTTCATGGTTAAAGCCAGTAAACTAGGACTTGCATTTGCCCCAAACAAAACCACATTAAATTTAAATGTTTTAAACCCTTTAAGTTATATGGATCATTAAACCACAAGAATCTTAGTTGATCCTTGTCATAGTCATTTTTCAGATGAATTCTCAAAAAAGCTTTGCTTATATCACTTTGAACTGCATAGTCATCTAATCTAAATCTTAGAAGGATTTTTACAATGTCTGAAATAAGATTATGCCCCTCTATGAGACAGTCATTCAAGCTATGCTTATTGCCATCTTTAAGACTACAGTTATACACAACTCTAAGTTTTGTTGTGGGTGCATCCTTTCTATAGACTCCTGTGTGAGTAAGATAATGGCAGTTGTCTTTTTTAAAGGGGTGATCTTTAACTTCCTCAATGAAGCCTTTTTCCAACTGGTCCTTGAAAACAACATCACACATTTTAATTCTATTGTCATTTTTTAATCTTTTCATCAAATTATAGAGATGCCCTTTAGCTACCTTTAGATTATCATTTAATTTTGGACTATTGATCTTCCAAGGTAGTTCAATTGAATAATGGCCATTTTCATACATGATGGTATTTTCAAAATTTTCAACCATTAATTGATTTTCATCTGTATGATCACCATCTTGCACCCTTACTGACTCTAATAGCCAGAGCTATTGTACACCTTTATCTAATTCTTCAGTTGTTAATGATTTATTCAATATTTCAGTATTTATGTCATTATTTGAGTTGTGTAACACCTTGTCATAATAGGGCGAGTTTGTTAGATAAATATGAAATGAAAAATAAAAATATATGACTGTGTCCCAGTGGAGCTATACCCCAGTGAGTATCTAGAGCAGTGGTTCTTAACCTTTTTACTACCATGCCCCCTCTAGGAATTGGTCCTTCCCTCCACGCCCCCCTTCAATCAAAATAACATTCTCAATAACTTCTCAATATTAGCCCATGCTCTCGTTAAGAGAATAACAAATACAATTAGAGAAATTCCTGTTTCTAGGGGGGCGCGCCCCCCCAGTTAAGAACCACTGATCTAGAGCTATCCCATCTCCTATTCTGACTATGCCCTTCTGAATTAAGTGAATGTAATCAGCTCCAATTAACATTATCTATTGTATAATCATTTAAATTTCTATCTGCTTTTACATTGCTTTTTAAGGTGTTGTATTACTTGTTTTAAATTTGGTATTTTAAATTTTTGTTGACCAACTTGTTTAATGACTACTGCTTCTATGTTTGTTATTTTATTCATTCTCTGTGGGTATATCCAGATCTAAATTGACTACTATATTTTTCTTTCTGTTCATTTTCTTTGACAAATGATGTTATACACAATTCTTGTTCATTTTTACAAGTTTGTAGGCCTAATTGATTAACTAATGATTGATCTACAAATGCTTGTTGGGAACAAGAATCTGTTAGACATCTTATAGTTGTCTCACCTTTTTTATTTTTTAAATCTAAAGTTATTATAGGTAGGAGTACACTAGAATTTTATTGACAATATTTATTGATACATGTCCATTAAATGTTTTTTCATTTTTCTTTTTGTTTATTTGAATTTTTAAATGAATCACAAAAACAAGAAACATGATTTCAACTTTCACAATTAACATATTTGAATCTTATTTTTGTTTTGCAGTCTTTGTTAATATGCCCTGCACCTGTGCATTTAGTACAAAGGTTTAACTGAGAACACCTGTTTATCCAGGATTCTAAGTCTACATATTTAGTACATCATGTGCTATTGTGATCATCAGCCGAACAAAATTTACACTTACGTACAAATTCTGTCATAACATTAAAAATTTGTAGTGTAGAAGTTAGACCTATCACTTTTTGTTCTAATTAGTCTTTTTGTTGTTGTTGTGGCTTTGGTTTTGTTTGAATTTTCTTTGTGAATCAATCTTTGTTTGTGAATTAATCTTTGAAAATTTGTACATTGACAAAACATTTGGAAATTCATTCCTTATTTCACCAAGGGTAGGCTATGTATTTCCCATTATTCTTTGGAAAATATCCCTAATTTGGGTAGGTAAACAATCAAATATTATGGCTTGGATAAACCATGTTGATTTCTCTAGATCTATGTCATTATTTTGTAGATGACCTAGCATGCATTCAATTTCACAATAGAAATTGTATGTGAAAATTCTGATAGTTATCCTTGGCTGGTTTTATATTTTTTAATTTTATTGCTAAATCATTTACTAATTTCTTTTTTTTTAGGAAATTTCTTTCTAGTAATTTGAAAGCTATTTTATATGAACTGCCTATTGCTGGTAAGGCATCAACCAGTTTTAGGACTGGGCCCTTTAAATAATTAAGTAGATAACTAAATTTGTCAACATCAGATATATAATCTTTGTTGCCAATTAAACTATCAAACTTTTCCAGAAAAGACTGAAATTTTGTTTGATCACCCTCAAATATTAGTACTTGTAATGTTGGTAACTTGGCTTTTAGTTGTTTATTGTCATCATTAGAAATGGATGCATTTCTTAAGGCATCAATCAAACTTTGATTTGCATCTTTAAATTATTTGGTAGATTACACTAGGCAACAAAGATTTTGTTACAGAAGACCAAATAGGTGCTCCTAGCTAATTTCGGTATGCTGATTTCAAATCTATAATTAGATTTTTTCTATCACGTCTAGATTTTGTGTAAAATGCAAATCACTTTTAGTAAAATTTTCTACCACGTCCAGATTTTGGTTTTAATCAGCTTAATGCCAGTAATATGAAACTTGCTTTTCAAGGTTAAAGCAATTTTTTTTGCCAACTATATACAAATTCGAACAATTTTGATAAATAAAATTTATCCCGAGTTGGCAACACTGAGTCAAGAGCATAGTAACGGGCAACGGCCCAACGGTCAGTCGCTACGTGACAGTCAAGCAGAACGGTTGTTGAAGCTCTCTGCTGATGAGCAAGTGACAGGTTGTGGTGACTTGTGTGTTTTTATAGCATTTGTTTTGTACTACGGTGTGTATTTCTTTTTATTTTGCACATCGTAATAATTACTTTCTACGTTTTTTCAGATATTGTATGGTAATTCAAAATGGCATCAAATAGACGTGCTTGTGTAAATCACCCAGACAACTTCTGCTTTGTCTGTGGACAATATACACCTAAGCCACAACGTAGAAACATAACAACAAAGATTAAACTTGCCTACAAGTGTTATTTTGACTAAGTTAGGAGACCAACAGAGGGACTGGGCACCACATATTTGCTGTGCACAGTGCAATGCAATGTTAATAGCTTGGATGAATGGTAAAAGAAAAGCTATGCCGTTCTCAGTCCCCATGGTTTGGCGTGAGCCGAAAAATCACTTCAATGATTGTTATTTTTGTTTGACAAAGATTGCTGGTTTCACAAAGAAAAACAAATCAAAGATCACGTACCCAAACTGCGAATCAGCAATGAAACCAGTACCACATGATGAAACAAATCCACCACCAGTTCCACCAGCAACGATAACAGACAGCAGTTCATCTGAAGATTCTGCTAGTGATATAGAAACAGGGAAAGATGGCATATATGTTCCAGATGCAAATATTTCCCCACATTTGTTAAGTCAAGCGGAGTTAAATGACTTAGTGCGCGATTTGGAATTACCAAAAGAAAAGGCAGAGTTGCTTGGTTCAAGACTTCAAGAATTTAATCTTCTCCAACCAAACACCAAAGTTTCCCATTTCCGCCATCGCCATTTGCAGTTTTCATCATTTTACTTACAGGAAGAAAACGTTTGTTTCTGCCACGATATCAGTGGTCTGATGCAAGGGATTGGCTGTCGCTATGATCCAAAAGAATGGAGACTGTTCATTGACTCTAGTAAAGCTAGCCTTAAAGCTGTATTACTGCACAACGGCAATGAAAAACCTTCAATACCTGTAGCACATGCCACTGGCCTTAATGAGACTTATGAATCGATGAAACTGCTGCTAAGACTCATCAAATATAAGGACCACACATGGAATATTTGTGGCGACCTTAAAGTTGTATCATTACTTCTTGGGTTACAGTTGGGCTACACAAAGCATATGTGCTTTTTGTGTCTATGGAACAGCAGAGATGACAAGAACCACTACAAAAAACATGATTGGCCATCTAGAACTGAACATGTTGGTAAATACAATGTGAAACACCCAGCACTTATTGACCCTCAGAAAGTACATCTTCCACCACTTCACATTAAACTTGGCCTTATGAAAAATTTCGTGAAGGGTATGGATCATCAAGGTAGTGGTTTCCAATATTTAAAGGATAAATTCAAAGGAATATTGACAGATGCTAAGCTAGAAGCTGGAGTTTTCACTGGACCACAGATCCGCAGTGTCATCCACGACTCATCGTTTCCATCTAACCTAAATGAGAATGAACTAGGAGCATGGACATCTTTCGTTGAAGTTGTCAAAAATTTTCTTGGAAACCACAAAGCTGAAAACCACCGTAAACTCGTAGAAAACATGCTTAAATCTTATGAAATAATGGGATGCAGAATGTCTTTGAAAATTCATTTTTTACATTCTCATCTTGACTTCTTCCCGGCCAACCTTGGGGCTGTAAGTGACGAGCATGGTGAGCGCTTCCACCAACAGATCTCAGTTATGGAAAACAGATACCAAGGTAATTTCAACCCAAATATGATGGGAGATTATTGTTGGTTCCTGCAGAAGGAGAGCTCGTCATCCTACAAGCGACAAAGGAAGAGGACACACCAAAGTTTCACTTAAGAACAGGAATTTGCCTTTCAGTAGTAACAACAAAATACTAACGCGCTTTGGGTGGATGGTTGGGCGCAGGGGTGGTAACTCCGCCAGCGGAATTCCGCTGTCTGTCTTAAGCCAGAATAAAGGAGGAAAGACATCCCTGTTCACTAATTATTTAAGTATGCTTAACATAAAACGTGGCACGGAAAAGTAGCTTAGACGGCTTTCGTAATAGAAGGGGGTGAGAAAAAAAATGAAAAATAGGGGTTTTCGGTTACACAAAATCTGGACATGATAGAGAAATTTTGATATCAGATCTGAAATCAGCATCAGCGCTTTAGTAGGAATCAGTAGTTCACATGTCTGTAACAAAAAAAAAAGTTGAAATTTGTTGCCTAGTGTTATCTAAAGCAGCGTACAATTCATTTATATGAGAATCTATTTAAAAAATATTCTGTTCTTGTTCACACAAAAGTGCTGTATATGTCTCTTCAACATTTAATCTGTCAGTTTCTGTAACAATTTCCTTGTCTATAATTATTATTTCATGTTTAATTCTATTTAAACCACCCAAAATAGTGTCATAATCAGTTTTATTTGGATTTTCTTTGCTATTAAAGCTAGTTAAAAGCCTGGTAATGACTCCCTTCCTTGCTGATCTCTTCCTTTTTAATGATTTAATCTTTGCCTCAACTGCTCCACCTTCAGCCATATTTTGTTTTTTATTTTTTCCAAAAGTAAGTCCCCAAAATCATAAAAACCCTTTCAACTTAATAAGTTTTGAAGTATTTGAATTATTTATTATTTTTATTTTTAGTTAGGGCTTCATAATTTATTATTATTTATATGTAATAAATATCTGAAAAAGCCAAATATGGAATAAATTCTGTTCAGATGTCAAAATGATAGGCCTATCATTCTGGTCAATATTAATTAAAATTTGATAAGGCGTAATTTTTTGTCTTTTTGTTTGTTTTAATTCTGTTTTGTTATTTTATTCAAGGTGAAGGTTTTCACAGCAAATAACCCTTTCCCACATGGGTCACCATTATAATTATGGAAAAAATAAGTCCTGCTCCAACTAGAGTAGCCTAAACACAGCCTAGGCTACATTGAAGATGGAAGACCTAGGCTAAAGATGAACCAGCCTAGCCATGTGTCCATAAACTGGACTTCCATACTTTATTGTTAAACAATTACAGCTGAAATGTCAGCTTATTTAACCTAAATTTAATAACTGAAGGGAAATTTATGAACTTCTTACCTTGAAATGATATAAAATCTTAAATTTAATTTTTTGACACCAATAATGAACTTTTTATTCCAGCTTCTTTGTCTCTGCCCCCTCTCATTGTTGTTATTCTTCCAATTTTTTTCTTCTTCCCAAAACCATGTTGCCATTTCTAGCTATGGGATCTTTTTTCTTTTCATCCCATATTTGTTTCTTCATTGGTGTCTTTTTAATTTTTCTCAGCAAGAGTTCAAGCTCTCCTCCTGATTTACTTTCATTGTTATTATTTTTGAATGTCAATGTGACTTATCCAAGATTAGGTGGGTCTTCCATTTTGGTACTCCCAAATTTTCCACAAATTCCTTCTGCAAACTGTTTACAAACACTGCTTGCCAACAATGTGAGTGTGTTCAAGACTTATTTCATGTATGGCCTTGCTGATTGTAATGTTTCGTACACACTATGACATTTCAGTATCGTTGAGTGTAGAGCCATCAGTCAGAGGTGCATCATGGTATTTCACTGAAAAAAAAAATACCTAAAGTTTTTGTGTTATTCAGTGATAGTGCGCATTTGAAATGAGAATGGAGGCTTATTCAAACAGAGAAATGGTAGACATGCATCTCATGTATGAACTTATCGAGTGTAATGTGAGTGCAGCAAGATGTCTGTACATGGAAAGGTTTCCTAATCGCTGTCTGCCAGATAAGAAAACCTTTCAGAGAATAGACGAGCATCTTTATGATAGAGGATCATTCAACATGCAAGTTTCAGATGGTGGTAGCCCAATCAGCACCAGAACTGTTGAGTTGGAGGAGTGGGTCCTGAATCGTGTGGAGGAACATCCTAGTGTCAGCACCCAAAGGATTGCAGCAGCAGTGTGTGTAAGATACACAACTGTGTGGTGAATTTTACGGGAACAACAGCTTTACCCATATCACATTCAGAGAGTACAAGGCCATAATGAAGCTGATTTCCCACCACAAGAGGCAAAACAGTGTGCTTGCAATCCGTTTTTTCTCTCCTCCATGTTGTTTTCTGATGAAGCTGCCTTCACAAGAAATGGCATCATCAATTTTCACAACACTCATCACTGGGCCAAAGAGAATCCACATGCCATCATCCAGTCAAGGCACCAACAACAACTTAGTATCAATGTATAGGCAGGACTTATTGCCAACAACTTAATTGGTCCTTTTGTTTTGCCTGGAAGATTAACAGGAGAATCCTATTCCAATTTTTTAAGGAATGATTTAAGCGATTTACTAGATGAAGTTCCTCTTGGTGTCCATCATCATATGTGGTTTATGCATGACAACACTCCACCTTACTTTAGTCGAGTAGCCAGAGACTATTTGGATGACCATTTCTATGGTAAATGAATAGGCCATGGTGGACCCATTGTGTGGCCTGCTCACTCCCCGGAACCAAATCCACTTAATTTTTACCTGTGGGGCCATCTGAAATCCATTGTTCATGTGAAACCCATTGACAATGTTGAAATGCTTCGCCATCATGCCAAGGTGTATTCAAGTGCAAGGCAGTCATTTTGAGCACTTCCTTTAAAGGTAAGCCAGATACTTGCTGGAACACATAACAGGCTGTAACTCTAAAACAAAGTGATTTCAGGCATATGTTTATGTAGATTTTTTCATTATTTTCAGGTCAATGAATCCATCCTAAAAATGCTTCAAACATATTATGAAACACCCTGTACATATATATATTAGGGGCACTCAATATATTTTGCCCCACCCTTTTTTCTTAGCTAAATAATAGGCCATGAGGCTGAAATGTCTTTTGGGCCGTAAGTATGAACTCGCATAACCAGATTTTTTTCCAGTTTGAACCTCCCCTCCTCGTATAAAACTGCTTTTAAACACCCTTGTATAAAACCGATGGTTAACGCAGTTTTCAAAAATTTCTGAGGGGTGCGTACCAGATAATTTCAAGTTAGCAAACATAACACCTATCTTTAAGAAAGGCGATAAAGGTGCAGTGGGAAATTATAGGCCAATCAGTTTAATGTCTGTTGTAGGTAAGCTACTGGAATCAATAATTAGGGGTCATATAGTCAAACACGTCAAACACTTAGAATTGCATAACTTAGAAATACGCAGCACGGTTTTAGGTGAAACAAATCTTGCTTAACAAATGTTTTAGAATTTTTTCAAAGCATGGTTGATGTTTACAATAGTCATCGGGCGGTTGATGTAGTATATTTACATTTTCAAAAAGCATTTGACACTGTACCGCATGAAAGACTCATGGAATCAGGGGTGTAGTAATAAATTGGATAGAAGAGTGGTTGCGAGGTAGGAAACAGAGGGTGGTCGTTGATGGAGCAGAGTCGTGTTGGGCTAATGTAGTGAGTGGCGTTCCTCAGGGTTCTGTATTGGGCCCCTTGCTTTTTCTTATATATATTAACGATTTAGATGTCGGCCTAGTCAGTACAGTTTCAAAGTTTGTGGATGACACGAAGCTGGGTGGTAGGGCTATTAATGACGAAGATAGTGGTAAAATCCAGAATGATCTGAATAAAATCGTTGATTAGTCAGTCACATGGCAAATGAGATTTAACATCAATAAGTGCAAAATTTTACATATAGGTTCATGTAATGGTAATTTTGCATATAGTAGGTCAGGGAAAGAGTTGATAAGCATAGAGCAGGAAAAAGATTTAGGAGTTATAGTCACTGGTGATTTAAAAGTAGCGAAACAAAGTTCAGAAGCAGTCAATAAAGCGAACGAAGTGTTAGGTTTTATAGCTCGGAATTTTTAGTACAAATCGCGCGATATTATAATTCCTCTTTATAAATCATTAGTTAGACCCCATTTGGAGTACGCGATCCAATTTTGGAATCCGCATATGCACAAAGATATAGATAAAATCGAAAGAGTTCAAAGACGAGCAACTAAAATGATTCCGTCACTTAGGTCAAAGTCGTACGAGGATAGGCTTAAAGAGTTAAAATTGACTACACTCAAGACTAGGAGGCTAAGGGGTGATCTAATCCAGGTCTTCAAAATTATGAATGGGTTTGATAATGTAGATAGAGATAGCTTTTTCGAAATATCCCAATATAATATGACTAGAAATAATGGGTGTAAGTTGACAAGTAGAAGGTTCAAGACATCAGTTGCCAAAAACTTTTTTACGCATAGAATAGTAAATAGCTGGAATAGTTTGCCGGTAGAAGTAATTAGTAGCACATCTATAAATATGTTTAAAAATTGATTAGACGCATATGTTGATAGATTGGGTATAGTTTAACCCTTTAAGGACTGAAGGTACAAATTGCTAACGTTTCAAATACAAGCATTCAGAACTTAACCCTACAAAAAATTCAGGGCTTAAAGAGTTAAGGTAGTAAAATTAAGGGTTGGATAAAATAGATTCTGATTCTCTTTTCATTAAAGATCACAATAACCAAACTAGAGTTCATAGTATAAAATTATTTAAGCCAAGACGTAGAACAAATTTAAGAAAACATAGTTTTAAAAGTGTTGTGGGATATAGGGAGGCAGCATCTAGGGTTAGGGGATACTCTTTGTCCTTACACACCCCATTTAAAGAGATTCCTCTGCCGAGTGGTGCCCCCCATAGTACTGTGAGGTATTGAAAAACTCATGATCTTCACTTGCCCCACAAACACCTTTAAAATGGGAGACCCAAAATGGGTGCACACACATTTCTACATTACTGTACAGTCTTTACAGCAGGGTTGTGGAGTCGGAGAGTCGGAGAGTCGCACGTTTCAGGGCGGAGTCGGAGTCGGTAAAAAACTTCCGACTTCCAACTCCAACTCCAATTTTGGTATCCTGTGTCACCCTTAATTTCTAAATCCTAAATACTAACATTTAGGTTATTTAGTTTTTTTGGTCAATAAACCTTATTCATTGATAGCCCCTAGATTAAGTTTTTTTAATATTTTTTTTTTACATTTTCAGAATATACAATTAATATTTATTTAAATATAAAATATAAAATATAAAATTTCACACTTAGTGTGGTGGTGATGAAATGTCTTATTATTATGATAATTATAGAGTGAAACAATAGAGGAGTCGGAGTCGTATATTTAAAATGTGAGGAGTCAGTCAGAGTCAGATTTTTAGATTTTTTACAATGTGTGGAGTCGGAGTCGGAAAATTTTGGACAGACTCCACAACCCTGCTTTACAGCCACACCTACACGTTTCCTCCTAAGTATATATATGGTTATAAATTGACTTGGTCCGCAATTAATATGGACCGTGACTTATTTTTGGTTGGCAAGGTACTGGTATTGATGGATACCATAATAAAACTGACTGGATTCTTTGGATCTGATATATTTGCATGTTGGTTATAAATAGATATAGTGTAACATATTTGTGGATAGTAGTCTATTATGACTTGATCCTCTGGATCCAGAGATTCTATCTTTAGTTTTAAATTGATAATTATTTAGTTTTGTAAAAATTGGTTGTTGCCAATGTAAAGGCAGTTTTCACATAGTGGAGCCACCTTGATGGGCCGATGTGGCCCCTAGTGTGCCCACTATAAAAATTTCATATGTTCTGTTCTATGTTGTTTGTGGTCCGGAACCCCCGTAAAAATGTAGGTCCCCTCCACCACCACAGAGGACAAGCACAATGCACAATTACGAACACAGTTAGGTAGACCAGCCATGAGTGGATCTTAGGGTCTTTGTTGGTCTGAAACATTATATACACATACATACATATACATATATATATATATACATACATAGACACATATATATACAGGGTGGGCGGAAAGTAGCTCCCTATTTTGGATTGGTAAAAAAATACGTATATTACCCATTTATTTCAGAAGAAATAATATGAAAAGGTAGGCATACATGGTAGGTTTTCTCTAAAATTCAATGTGGGCTCCAACTCTTTCCACCAGCTTCTGGAGCCGCCCAGGAATGGCGTCCACTGACTTTAGCAGGAACTCCGGCGGGATGGAGGACATGACTTCCCGAATTCGGTCCTCCAGTTCTTCCAATGTCCTCGGTGCGAAATTATAGAAGTACTTTGAAGTTAGCCTTTATCGCTTCTATAGCATCGTCGTCGTCTTTTTCTGTATGCTTCTCAATTAGTTTCTGTATGATGACATCGATACTTTGCAGTTTATCATTTAATATTTTTGATGGTGTTATCTTTACACTTACTTAATTTTGCAGTCAATCTTTTTTTCTCTTTCGAAACAATGCCCTCTTTTGTCTTTCGAACCTGCTTCTCTTTCCTCTTTGTTGTATCTTTGGGACATGTTTTTCCACAATTTCTAACATCTTCTCCTCTAACGTCATTAGCATCTCCTCCATTGTCTTGGCCTCAAAAATGGTTTTCCAATCTATTACTTCCCAGTTTATAGCTTTGGAGGGAAAATTAAAAATTTTGAATTTGCTTCTTTCTGTTGTGCGTGTTCTTTCCTTTCCTGTTGCCTTTATATTAGTTGTTATTTCAATGATGTTGTGGTTCGATATCATAGTTGGGGATATTTCTACATTATCAATTAGATTACTGTGATTACTGTTGTTTGTGAATACCAAATCTTGCTTTAACATTGTGGAGGGTGAACCCTTTTTCCCCTGGCCTTGATTATTATTATTATTTATATACTAAATATTTAATTTTTTTTTATTGAAATACTTGTTATAGATAGGATTTTCATGGTTCTCTTTCTTTCTTTCCAGAGGAATAAAGATAATTGTTTGTTAAAACCTGTTAGCAAGGAATAAGAATTAAAGATAATTGTTTGTTAATATTGTAAGAAAACGAATAAGAATTAAGTAAGTGCTTGTTAAAACCTGTTAGTGAAAGGCATTAAGTACATATTTGTTACAACATTTTAGCAAAGCCTTGGTTTATTTGCTTATAAGACCTATCCATGAATATTGTCTATAAAAATTAACATTTGAAGTAAAATTACATGAAAGGTGACCCTTGTCAGAGAGAAGCTTGTGATGTTCAAAAGTGTTAACAAGCTAATAAATTCCAAGAATCGGCGCGCGTGTCAAAACTCGAGTTTTTGGAGAAAGTGTATGTGAAAAGTGGGGGGAAAACAATCTGGTGTTTGTGGAGGTGTCAAACTGAATCAAATGTTAAAACAGAAAATAAATAGTAGAATATTTTGAGAAAAGGAATAAAGTATTTGTTGGTTAAAACATTTTAGCAAAAGGGATTAAGTACTAAATTGTAATATTTTAACAAAAGGATTGAAGAACTTATTTGTTAAAGGAAGAAACTAAATTCAAGCTAGATCTGTCTGAGAAACTGAAGACCATTATTAAACCAAAAGAACCATAAATTTTATCAAGAAAAGGATGTAAAAAATACTGAAGCACTAACAGAAGGAAGCTACTCTTGCAAGAACTGTAAAACAAGTGAGAAACTGTTGGCAGTATGAGCCAGCAGTCATGGAATCGGAGGTCTGGGCAGTGAGCCTGGATCCAACAACCCTTCAAGGTGAGCAGCCTGGTTTTGTGGAGGCCTTAAAATAAAAATTTCTATATTTTGTCTGGTGTGGCCATTAGGTTAATCAAATCCCACCACAACATAAATTCATCAGCTAGAGCTAGTAGCATTTTTACCTGCTCCTGGTCTTCTCATGTGCCCCCCTTGTCCTGGTGTATACATATATTTTTTTCTATCCTTTTATATTTCATGAATGGGAAATTAAAATCACCACAGAAAAATATTTGGGGTTGGAGAGTGTAGATCTTTTACCAAGTTTCTTACCTCTGTAATGGAATCTGAAAATTTTAAGGTTGGCGTGTTTGGGGGTCTGTACATTACAATTAGTACCCTACCATATTTAATTTTTCAACTTTTGTTGCTACACATTCTACATAGCTGTTTGAGGTACTTATAGTCATTTCTGCCATATGCCTTTCGGTGTGTAAATAGCACATCCTCCTTTACATTTCACTATTCTGTCGGCTCAGAGGATGTTATAGTTGTCAATTTATATTTCTTTTTTGGCAATACAGGACACTCAATTTTCACAGTTCGCCTGGCAGTCCTTTAGACGAGTTCCCGCGAGGCATGCAAAGTCTGCTCGGGCTTCTTGCACGAGTCCTTTCAAGTACACAACTTTGTTTGTGGAATGGTTTGATTTAAGGCCCTGTATGTTGGCTAGGATTATTTTTATTTTCTCTTTTTCATTTTCGCATACAGGTGGTTCTAATTTGTTTTCCAATGGGGGTGCCAGTTTTGTTGCCTTGTGGTCCTCCGATAATGCATGAAGTGCCTTTGTTTGTACCTTCTGTCCAGCTCTCGGATTCCTATATTTGTCAGCTGGTTTTGTAATTGCTGGATAGTATTTAGCAGCTGGAATGTGTTGGCTACGTCTAAAAAATTGGCATGCTTCCTTGATGTTAATTTTTTTCTGTTCACTCATTGCGTTTCTTTGAGGGTGGTGGTATTGGCATTTTTTTCCATATTTGCAACTCCCATATCTTGCACAAGTGTTGCAGACCGTAAGATGGTGGAACATGCATTTCTTATCAAATTTGCAGTATCCACTTGTGTAATGCATTTTGCATAATATGGGATGTGCATGTATGCATTGCCCATGCCAATATCTGCAGTTCCCTTTCACACAGTATTTACATACGATATTTTCTACGCTTCTACTTCTTTTATTATTATTTTCAAAGTTCTTAATTTTGGCATTATCATTATTTTTCTTTGGCTGCTTATTTTCTATGTTTTTAGTTATTATCTTTCTATCATTTCACTCATTGAACTATTTGACTACTTCGCAACTTTTATTTATTTCTTTTCTTTCATTTACAGGAGTTAGACAAAATAATATGAACACCCGCCGATTTCACCGGTTATCTTTACGGACTGCTCAGACACAAAGTAAATGGTCAAATGACTGGCAAACCTATTTAAATGCGTAACAGTGTGTGTATACGTCATGTTATAACCCTCACGTTGTTTTTACAGATCTGAGTGAATTAAGAATTAGCAGTTATGAAAGACGTGTCAGACTTCCAAAGAGGGCAAATTGTCAGAGCGCGGATGGCTGGTGCATCAGTGACGAAAACCGCTCAGATGTTCAATGTATCCAGAGGAACTGTCTCTATGGTCATGTCTGCATACCAAAACCATGGAAAGACAAGCACCAACAAATGCAATAGTGGCCGCAAGAAGAAGCTGTGTGATCGAGACCGCCGGGTGCTAAAGCACATTGTGACAAAGAACCATAAGACCACAGCTCCAAAAGTGACTGCAGAGCTTAACCAGCATCTTGCAAGCCTGGTATCAACCAGAACTGTACGTCGCGAGCTCCATGGAGCTGGATACCATGGGAGGGCTGCAATTGCCAAACCCTTCCTTTCGCACATCAACATTGAGCGGTGCAGAAAATGGTGTAATGACCATAAGAATTGGTCAATGGACCGGTGGAAGAATGTAGTCTACTCCGACGAATCCTCCTTTACGCTATTTCCATGTTCCGGTCGAGTTTATGTCTGGAGAGAGCCTAAAGATGCTTATGACCCCAACTGCCTGACCCCAACCGTTAAGCATGGAGGCGGATCTGTAAAGGTTTGGGCAGCAATATCGTGGAATACTCTTGGCCCAGCTGTAGTACTGCATGGTAGGGTTAACTCCCAGGTCTATCTGTCAATATTGGCTGACCAGGTCCATCCCATGGTCCAAATGCTGTTTCCCAATGACAGCGCCGTCTTCCAGGATGATAATGCACCAATCCACACCGCTGGGGTCATTAAAAACTGGTTTGAAGAGCATGTTAGTGAAGTAGAACGCTTGGATTGGCCTCCACAATCCCCGGATCTTAACAACATCGAGCATCTGTGGTGTCAGTTGGAGCAGCAGGTCAGAAGCCGATTCCCACCGCCGGCATCTTTGGAGGAACTGGAGCAGGGTTTGCTCGAAGAATGGCTCAGGATTCCTCTAGCCACTGTCCAAAAGCTGTATGAATCAATTCCCTGACACATTGCAGCTGTTATTGCCGCTAAAGGAGGACCAACTCCATATTAAGAATAAAAACCACCATTTATCAAGGTGTTCATATTTTGTCCAACCCCTGTATGTCTTCCTTCTGTATTATATTATTTATATTGCTATTCATTATTAAATTGTTTATTATTATGCTGTTATTCGTTATTTCGTCTTCTCTCTCATCCACCCAGTTTTTCATTGGGACCATTCCAGACCCATGTGTCCCCATTATTTCATTCTTTTTTGTAACTTTCGAGTCTGCTATCTCCATTTCTTTAAAGACCGCAAAAGAATTTACAGTCTGTGTACATGCGCCACATAGAAATTTGATCCCCATGACGTGTTTCGCGTTCGAGACAAGAGTTATTTCCCTATCATTCCAATTCATGCAGATAAAGTCATTTAGTCATTGGCAGAAATCACATCTAATCGTTAAGTTTTCCATTGTTACTAGATTGCACAAATTACAGATTAAGTGAGAATTTGGACCCATATCCATGCTATTCCTTAATTAGCATAAAAAGAAATACCCACACAAATTCTTTAATTTATTTATTTTTATTTCTGTTTCTTTCCTTTTGATGGTCGAGGGTATTTCGAGGGTTTTCTGACCTTTGCATTTTACGACCTTTTTCCTGCTTTGTTTCAAACTTTCTTGAATGCCAACCATATTTAGTTTTGAATATATACATTAAAATTGGTGATAAATTATGTAAACTGTATTGCACTTTCTTAATTTTAATGAATTTCACTTAATAGTTTATATGCACAGATTCACTGATACTTTATACACTTTCGGATGTAAACAGAATAAACTACCAAGTAGATTATTCCCTTCTAATTTGGGTGTTAAATAGAGAAAAACAGCACATCTATTCACCACAGGGTACAAGCAACACACAGTCACCCCTCGCTGTTCATTGGTATTTCATTCCGCTAGGACCCCATGATGGGTGACATCCACAAACTGCAATACGAAGGTTCAATGGGAAAAGTGGGTTTACATGCCTGGAGACCCCCAGACCAGTGGGTAAATAGCATTAAAAAACTGTTTTCTACTGATACTGTATTTATGAACTTATAGGCCCTAAAGCACCTATAAGTTCATAAATGGTCAGATGAGTGAGTTTAGTTGCCATTTTGCACCTCTACAGCCACATGCATGAAATTTCATCCAGTCACACTAATCCACAGATATGCAAAATTTGCACCTACAAACAGTGAAAAGGGTCACAAATGGTCAACTGCCAATAAGCAAAATCCACAAAGTGCGAACCACCGAATGGCTAGGGGTGACTGTATATTATACACACACAAGGAGGGGGGAAATGAGCCTGACCTCCATGAAAAGAGGAACCATCACACAACATCTGATAGGTTGAAAGGTTATGATCAAACTGAAAAATAATTCTTAAATCTAATTCAGTTGTGGTTAAGAAACAAAACTTGGAAAGCACATCACACTGAAAAAGGGGCATGATCTAATTTTGTAAGGTTGGTTTAACAATGATGTGGGAAGGGAAATTTATGAAAACCTAGAGAGGTTTATGTGCACTGAGATGGAATCAGTTTCACTGAAAAACAAAAAGCAATAAATATAAATTTTGTATTAAATGTTTCCTTTTCAGAAACAATTTCTATTATGCAACTCCCTTTAAAAGAAAATGTTCCAAGTACATTCCCAAGTATGACTGAACTCCACTTTACAATGATAATCCTAATTTTCATTGTGTATATATATACTTAAGCTTCAAATAAAAAATAACCATACAACCATCCTTGATTCAGGATCACCTCTGAGTAAATTTTCACAAGAGAGAAATGTGTGTGATGAAACATCCTCAGTGAAACATCCTCTGTGAACCATTAGTGAACTACATTTTTAAATTGTCACAATTTCCCTTACCACTTCATAGCTATCTTCCTCTTCATAATCATCATCATCATCTTCATTGTCATCGTCATCATTTTCATCATCATCAGCATCAGCCATTTCATCATCAGTGAGCTCAGCAAGTAGAGTGCTCGCCCGACAGCTCTCCAGAAAATCCTGAAAGCACAAACTACTCATTAATTCCAAATTAAAACACTTAATACACAAACACTTCCATCTAAACAATTCAAAGGTAAATGATAATGATAATTTTCATTGGCAGCAGACAAATTCCATAAAAAAAGTACAGTACCCATTGAGGGAAACAATGACAAAACTAACTAAATAATAAATTAAAAACAGAGCAAAAAAGGACTATAGTAATAAAGAAATAATACAAGTAATGAAACAAGAAAGAAAATTAATAAAAAAAACCTTCCCAAAGGTAGTACAAAATACAAAAATAAATTAAAATTACATGTAATGGAAAAGGTATTGCAGGAATTAATTGGAGCTATAAACAAACACTTTCATGCCAAGAAGTTGACAGTCTAGAAGAAAAAGCAGGACTGATGAACAGCTTCGACAATTGGATTGTCCGAGTTTTTAATTCTTCACATTAGACTGTATTGAGCACATCTTGTTACCTCAGGATGTTGCAGTTACCAAACATGCGAGAGGCTAAGCATCCTGGAGGTAACTTGTGCAGCAATTTGAAGGACCTGTTGTAAAGCAAATTAAGGGTTCTGCAGGAACCTCTTATAATTGACCTAGGGTTGCTGCCCATAAATATTAGTGCAGAAGTACAAAATATAGCGTCATTAGCTTCACTCATACAGAATTTGAAGTTCCTCATAATCATGTTTGCCTAAATACACTAACTCTGATATCATTTCCTTGTCTGAGTGATAATTTGACCCAGATACTTAAATTCTTGTACCTGCTCTATTGGTTTGTCTGAGCAGAAACAATTAACCATAGCCTTATAATAATTAACCATTTTCACCAAGGTTGAAACATAGTATAATGGTAAAATTAAGGTCACTAAGAAACCAAGGACAGTGATGATATTCTCTGTTCACTCTGAAATGAAATAAAATACCAATAGTTGTCAATATTAATAATAAAAGTAAATGAACAGAGAATGGCCACATCTTCCAGTATGAAAGGAATAAAACAAATTTTTTCCATTAGTTATATAACCTACTACAATGAAACTTGGTGAATGAGATTTTCCATGTTTTGTAATGCAGAATATTGATATTAACATTACATTTGGAAAACATGAATCCACTCAGGCCTATCAAGGTTATCCAAGTCATAAGCTACAGTATTACCCCTCTATACCAGACTTCTCTATACCAGAATTTGCTTAATACCAGACTATCTTAGCAGACTGGCATTTTTTTTAGTACTGGAATTAATCCAGTATCAAAAAAACAGTCTGATAACATAAAACCTCACTTGCATGACATCATTTGGTAGCTTGCATTAACCATCCACCCATTGTAAATGCCTTCCATTCAGGGCCAGATTAAGCATTGTTAGGGCCGGGGGCAATGAATATTTTCAGGCTGGTGTCACTAGAAAAACAATTCTTTACCTAATACATCATACATGAGTGATGTGATCAGCTGACTGAGTCAATGAACAGAAAACGAAACAAAAACAAAGATGTGATTACAGAAAATGTATACTTTGTTCACATAAATGGGATACTAAACTAGGTTTTGTAGAAGTTGAATCTAGAATTTTTTTTTCTTCCTCGCGGTCAACCAATTATTTCAACGGTAGATTATAGCATTTACATAGTTTCTTGGGGGTCAGTCAGCATCTTGGGGCCAGTCAGCATCTGGGGCCGTGGGCAAATGCCCCCTTTGCCCCCCCATTATAATCCGTTACTGCTTCCATTGGGTTAAAGCTAGTTTCCACATGCACATATTACTGGTGCCAATGAACTGGCACCAGTAATACATGCATGTGGAAACTAATAATTACACTGGCACCGCGATTCTATGCATGCATCGAAATTAAAATAGTGTCTACTTTTTACATGGCTGGCATGCCAAAATATTTTCATTTTGCATTTGTGAAGGTTTCCACATGAAAATGTCACAAATTAATAAAACTAAGTTGTTACAAGACATAAAATGCTTTCTTGAAATATACAAACGATATAACAGTTTATGGGACTGCAGACAATGACTATAAAGACAGGAATAAAAGAGCTGCTGCTCCAAAAAGTGTTGCCTTGGCTATGCAAGAATATATACCTGGTTTTGATATTGTGGGTATAAAGGCCAAAGTAAGAAGCATACACAATGTATACACACTTGAGCTTCATAAAGTGATGAAATCTAAAAAAAGTGGTGCATCAACCGACAACATATATAAACCAAGTGTTAACTGGTATGCAACTGCTGACAGATTTTTAAAATATATAATGCAAACAAGGGAAAGGGAAACTAATATTGTAAGTATTGTAGTAAATACCCATACAAATTTATATATAGGCACAAAAGATTATTAGGCATATATATATATATATATATATATATATATATATTTATATATATATATATTATATTATATATATATATATATTAATATATATATATTATATATATTATATATATATATATATATATATATATATATATATATATATATATTATATATACACACCATATATATATATATATATATATCCCCGCAAGGGGGTTCTAAGCTCGTGCTCTTGAGTGCTCTTTGTGCTCGTTTGTACATGCTTGTTCCTGGAGGTTTCACGTGCGCCCTCCCGGCCCTAGCACCCAAGGATGATGGGGCTCGACCCTGCAGTCCTTGGTCTTTTTCCACTTCGACTGTCCCCTCCACCCTTTCTTTTTCCTCTGTCTTTCCTCTCACTTTTTCTTTGTTTTTCTGCCGAGATATGCCCTTTTAAATAGAGGCGAATCGGTTCTTCCCGAACTTAAAAAAAAAAAAAAATATATATATATATATACTATATTTATTACTGTAAAAGCAATGTATGTCATAATACTAAAAAAGAAAATAGTATTATAAAATTCACTTGTATAATAAAACTGAAAATGGACTGATTATACACTAGGCTGGGTCAAAAATGGGAAATTTTTTATTTCTTAAAAAGTACACTATGAGAGAAGTTTCATTTTATGATCTTGACAAAATATTAAAATATCAAGCATGTGCTACCCCTGCTACCCCTAGCACATACCCCCCATCTTTTTTACCCTGATATTTGCATATATTTAAATGGGAAAAAAAATGTTATTTCTTGAAAAGTACACTATGTGAGAAGGTTTTTTTATCATTAACAAAATATCAAAACAAAGCATGTGCTACCCTACTAGCCCTATCACATGCCCCTCCTCCCTTTTTTACCTTCATATTTGCATATGTTTATTGTTGTTATATGTTACATGATAAGTTGCTTGTTTAATGCTTGATATTTTTATGTTTCAGATAAATAGAATTTGCATTTCCTTTAATTATAATTTGAATTATCATAAATTACATATAATTTGATTTTACTTCTGAAAATAAGCTATGACTACTAGAAGCAAGTCCTCAAATGCAGCCTTTGGATATCCTACGGAAAACCCAGCAGACGACTCCAAAAGCAGATGTTGTGAGACACTACCTTTTTGTGCGCCATCGTGAAGAATCTAAATCAAGAGGATCAGCAACTACTAATGATTGTTACAAAGTTGTTGTAAAAGATATTGGAAACATTTGGATGAAATTCTTTTCCTACGATTAACACCAAAGGTATTTATCTTAAAGTCAGTCAACTAATAGAAGATGCCTCAAAATTAAACAAGGTGCCATTACATCAAAGAAATGAAAGTTTTGCCTTAAAAGCAGCTCAGTATGATGAAATGTTTGATATATCTTCTTGCGAATCCTATGATAAGGGAATTGATAGGAAATCTTGCAGGTGTAAGAATAAAATACCAATGGCAGAATGGGAGTCTCTTGTGGGTCAAAAACAAAGAAAAAATCAGTTAGGACCAATTGATCGCATAGCTAGTTCAACAGAGAGATCTTTAGCAAGAGCCCAAGAAGCACAAAACCATCAACTAAAAGCACAAGAAATGACTGAAGCCACCAATGTTTTACCATCAGAATTTATAGAAAATACCAAAGAAGACATGGATGTACATTCAGAGAGTCAGGATGTAGATTATGAGGCTGATTTAGAATTGACAGAATATTCAGAACAGGCACTCCTATAAAAACCTAGCATTAACAGCAGATCATTATCATGCAAGTTGTAGAGCTGCAGCTGCAATAGTCAATGCAGCTTTAAAAGATATGGGGATCCTTAACCACACCAACATGCTTGACAGAAAGAAATTAGTAAGAAAAAGAAATTGCATGGGTGAAACAAATACTTCTAGGTCTAAATCCAAAAATCTGAAGATGGAGTACCTTGGATTTGATGGAAGGAAAAATAACTAACTAAAAGTGGAAAGATAAAAGAAGAACACTGTTATTGCGAAAGAACCTGGAAGTATCTATGTAGATCATGTCACACCAGATAATCGACCTGCTTGCTTCATAGCAGAAGAGTTGATAACTATTATTACAGACTCAAACAGCACAGATGCTATCAAAGCTTTACTGTGTGATGGTACTCCTGTAAATACAGGAAAAATTGGTGGAGCCATAAAACTGGTTCAAATTCATCTTTACAGACCAGACCAGTGCAGTCATTGGTGTGCCTCTTGCATTTGAATGAGCTGCCTTTTATGCACATCTGCAAAGTCATTGATGGTTAAACAACAGGTCCAAATACTTTTGTGGGTTCAATTGGGAATAAACTGAAAACAGATTTAACAAAATTGGAGGGTCAAATATCTCACGTAAAGGGAAACACTAAAGAAATTCCAGCAAATGTTGTGAAGGAGCAAAGCAGTGATCAAAGATATCTCTATGATGTGTGTTTGGCAGTGCAAACTGGAGACACCTCTCAAGATCTGTCCACTCAATCCCCAGGTACCCTTCACCATGCTCACTGGCTAACTCTAGCCAACAAAGTCCTTCAACTATATATCTCAATGCCAAATCCTGATGAAAACCTTCAAGATATAGTCATGATGATTAAGCAGTTCTATGCTCCAGGGTGGTTTTGAATCTCATCCTAATGCAACTGATGGTGCATATAACTTTTGGCATTTAATATGCTTGCTTCGAAATTTAGATGAACATAGATCAATCATAGAACCAGTATTAAAGAATAATGCCTACTTCGCCCACCCACAAAATATACTCATATCAATGGTAACTGACAAGAGACGAAATTAGCGAGCAAGCTATTCAGAAAATCAACCTTTCAAGAACAGGATTTTCAGGTACCAGAAACTTTGAATTGCCTCAAACCCTCAATTTCCCATCTATTGACTACACCGAGATGATCGATTGGCAGAGAGAGATCATTACTACTCCACTGCTGCTAAACAATTTTAGCAATGATGAGCTACTACAGGCTCAATGTAAGCCACTGGAGAAAACTTCTTTTCCATGCCACAGTCAAAGTGTGGAAAGGGCAGTGAACCTAATAACAAAGGCATGTCAGGAAAGAATAGGATATGACAACCATCAAAAGTTTATCTTAAACTCATTAGAATGAAGGCAAAAACTGCCCAAGTTTGAATGGAAGGCCCAATGGAATAAGTAAGAAACATATGAAATAAAATTTCCTAATGATATTGAAAATTTCTTTCCTTTTGATATGATAAGGAACAATGAAAAAGTGACTTGAATTTTAGCACTTTTATTATATCTAATTTTTTCTTCTGAATATATTGTTGTACTTAATTTTCCTAATACTGTACATAATTAAATAAAATATTATACATTAATAAAGATTTATGTCATCAAAAAACCTGAATGTATAGTAATCTTGTATAAATAGAATATTCTAGTGGATGTTAATGGCGCTTTGGCTTCTGACGCTCAGGCGATGGCGGGTATTTTCAATAACTTTTTTGCGACAGTTTTTACCGTAGAAGATGTAAATAACGTCCCCAACGTGGACGATATCGTTCCATTTAGTAGCAAGACTATTTTGGATGAAATAACTCTTTACGAGGGTGAGATTGCGCATTATATCGATAGGCTAAAAGTTAGCAAGGCTCCAGGCCCTGATACTTTTTATCCCAGACATTTGAAAGATATGAAAGACATTATCGTAGACCCCCTTAACAAAGATTTTTAATCAGTCACTCGAAACTGGGATTATTCCTGAAGACTTCAAATTAGCTAACATCACGCCTATTTTTAAAAAAAGGCAACCGCGCAGTAGCTAGCAATTATAGGCCCATTAGCTTAACATCAATTGTCAGTAAACTTTTGGAATCCATAGTTAGGGATCGTATCATCAATCACTTAGAAAGTAGAGATTTGATTAATAGTAGTCAGCATGGGTTTCAACACCACAGGTCTTGTTTAACTAATTTGTTAGAATTTTATAACGAAATAGTGCGCGAATACAATAGGCATAGAGCAGCTGACGTTATTTATCAATTTTAAAAAGGTGTTCAATACAGTTCTGCCTAGGAGACTAATTGCGAAGGTCAAAGCGCACGGTATACGCAGTTAGGTAGCTAACTGGTTAGAAGAATGGCTTCGTGCTAGGAGACAGAGGGTGGTAGTTAATGGCAGTGAATTGGGGTGGTTAGATGTAGGTAGCGGTGTCCCACAGGGTTCAGTGTTAGGTCCATTGCTATTTGTAATTTACATTAACGACATAGATGTAGGATTGACTAGTAACGTGTCAAAATTCGCGGATGATACTAAAATAGGCGGTAAGGTTGTTAACAAGGATGAGAAAAATAGGCTCCAAGACGATGTAAATAGGATTATGGAGTGGACAGATAAGTGGCAGATGCAATTTAACGTAGACAAATATAAAGTTTTGCATATAGGTTCTCGCAACAATAATTACACATACACGATGGATAATAGGGAGTTAGTGAGCATTGACGAGGAAGTAGATTTAGGCGTATGCGTATCTAAGGATTTAAAGGTTAGGAACCAGTGCCTGGAGTCTTGCACAAAAGCTAATAGGATGTTAGGCTTCATAGCACGTAATTTTGAATTTAAATCAAAGGATATTATATTGCCCCTTTACAAGTCCCTAGTCAGGCCTCATTTAGAATATGCAGTTCAGTTTTGGTGCCTGTACTTGCGTGAGGATATTAATAGGTTAGAAAGGGTTCAACATCGTGCCATGAAACTGATTCCGTCATTGCGCAACAAGCCTTATGAAGATAGGATTAAAGAGTTAGACCTGTATTCACTCGAAACTAGGAGATTTAGGGGGGAGCTTATTGAAGTTTTCAAAATCATTAACAACATCGATAACGTAAATTTTGACAAATTGTTCACTTTTGATAATAGTAATACTCGTAATAACAGATTTAAGTTACATGGCAGACGTTTCATTACTAATATCGCTAAAAACTTCTTTACATTTAAGGTAATTGATAAATGGAATAATCTTCTCGCGTGTGTTGTTCATTCTACCAGCATTAATGTGTTTAAGAACAGTCTTGACAGACATTTTAAAAATATTAACGTTGTTTAAAATAAAAGAACAAAGTTAGCAACAGGAGCTCTGGGGGTGGTGGTCGAGGATGAGTCTGTTGATGATTTAAAAAAAAAATAAAAAAAAAATAGACTAACACGAACATAGATGTAGCTCGTATCATAAACTAACCCACTTTTTGTTTAACTTTACCTACTTTTTTTTTTTATCCTCTCCTTACTTTGCATGTTTGTAGTTTGCATGGTATGAATGAGTTAAGACTGTGTTTGCATGGTTTGTAAGTGTTCTTATTTTACTACTTTTCATCTTTCACCCCTCTCCTATTCTCTCCAACTATTTTTCTGACTTGTCGGCAATGGCCAGCAGATGATGGTGAGTCTTTTTTCTCTTTTTCTGAATGAATGTTAACCCACGAGTGATAGGTGTTCCTCCTTACTTAACCCTTTATTCTCTTCTCTTCACCCCCTACTCTTTCCTTTCTCTCGGGCTAACCTTAGAGTGGATCTTAGGGTTTTTGTTAGCCTTAGCTTCTGTAGATATCAGATCACCCCATAAGTAATGTCACTTTTTACGGTAGATTAAGTTTAAACTAGTCCTACTCGGTTTAAGCATAAATTTTCCGAAGGTTATATCTAAGAGGAGATCTATCGTGTTTCGCTACATACTTT
Source organism: Bathynomus jamesi (assembly GCA_023014485.1). NCBI lineage: Eukaryota > Metazoa > Arthropoda > Malacostraca > Isopoda > Cirolanidae > Bathynomus > Bathynomus jamesi. The sequence continues at coordinate 410,649 of JAJOZX010002892.1, read as the reverse complement.
ACAGACCTTGACCAGTGAAGACATGTGTTTTGCTTTATGTGAACCCCTCATAAACATGGTGGTATCAGAAGAGCATATCAGGCATATAATGCTTTACGAGTTCAAAAAAGGGAATAGTGCTACTGAAGCAATGCAAAACATTCAGGATACTCATGCCAATGATATTCTGCATATGAGGAAATGTCAAAGATGGTTTCAAAAGTTTAGGAATGGTGACTGCTGTTTGACAGATGCAGCATGCTCTGGACGCCCTGCTGAGTTTGATGATGACCTGCTGTTAGCCGCACTTGAAGAACACTTCAACAACTGTCAAAGAATTGGCCCAGAAACTCAATTCATCCCCATCCACCATCCATCAACATTTGCAACAACTCGGGAAAGTGCCTAAGTTAGGAAACTGGGTGCCACATGAATTGTTGGTCGACAATCTGAGGGTGTGGGTAAACATTAGCACAGCTCTTCATTCCCATGAACTCCAAGATCCATTTTTGCACTGTTTAGTGACTGGTGATGGAAAGTGGATACCGTACCAGAATGTTAAGCGCCATCGACAGTGGGTTTGTGCTGAAGAACCAGCAACACCACAGCCAAAACCAAATCTTCACCCTCAAGTCTACTGTCAACAACTGGATCGTTTGAACACTGCACTAAAAGAAGAGAGACCTTCTTTGGTTAATTGGAGAGGAATCATGCTCCACCATGACAACGCATGTCCTCATACTGCTCGGATCACTTCTGCAAAAATTGAGGAACTTGGGTGGGAAAAACTTCCACATCCTCCAGACCTTGCACCTTCAGATTATTCTCTATTCAGGAGTCTGCAAAACTATCTTGATGAGAAACAGTATACTTCTTTAGATGACCTGCACACCAGTCTTTGTACATTTTTTGCCTCAAAACCACCTGAATTTTATAAACATGGCATTGAAAAGCTTGTAGGACATTGGCAGAGTGTCACTGATTCCAATGGAAAATATATACTAGATTAAAAAGTTTCAGTAGAGTTTTTTTTTCTCCTTCAAATTCTGATCTAAAAAACGACATTACTTATGGGATGACCTGATATTTCAGACCCTCCAAGGTACAGTAGACATCCAATGAGAAATGGCCACTTTTGGCATACAGGCTGATGATAGAAGATTGGAATGCACCAGTGCTGATGCACACACCCAAGGAGTGAATCAGGTCCAGCATGCAGAGTGGAGACAGGAGCAGAGGAATAGGCCTGATACCCATAATCCAACTTACTTCAGACCAGGGAGTGGTAGAGCCACCAAAGGGTATGGCAGTCAGCACCCAAGTCAGTGCGAGAGACATCGTTTCAGGGACAATGGGGAGTGGTGATCCATAGAGAGAGGGAGAAGGGAACAGCAGTGTAGCAGCAGTGTCAACAAAAGTGCATTGCCACCATTTTCAAAGGGAAAAATTGAAACCCATGATCTGTGGCCCATCTGCAGACTGAATCCAAGGCCTGCTGGAGGAGACATTCAAGGAAGACAGGTCATTTACCAGAACAATATATGGCAAAGTCATCAACATAGAGGGTGGCCATAATCCATGGGGGGCAGAGCCATCACATCATCAATTGCCAAAGCAAAGATTACACTCAGGAGGAGGGAGGTACCCACATTCATGTGGGAGATAAAGGAAGGGAGAAAACCTCAAATGCAAGAGAAAGATTTTAGCAGATCCACCACCACCACATGATGTCATACATTTTCTCCAAATCACAAGAGACTGCATAAAGGTGACACCACTCTGCAAATGGGACATTGATCCACGGTCTCCGACTGAACTAAGATGTCAGTGGTGCTATGGGCACCTGCAAAAACCAGTGTGTAGAAGTAAATTGTGGCATTCTATACTGGTCAAAAAAAGAAACGCAATTTTTGAGATTTATTAATAAACATGAGGACTCAGTATATAGTAAATGATTCTTTAACATAACAAACAGTCAATAACACGTATGGCCACCCCTAGCCACAATGCAGGCTTGGAGTCTGGCCCTCATCGACCTCAACAGACTCTGCAGGAAAGCAACAGGGATGGCCCTCCACTCTTCAATAATTGCATTGGTCAGTTCCCTGATGTTCTGCGGCTGATGCTGACGTCTGCGAACTCGCCGTTCAAGTTCATCCCATGCGTGCTCTATCGGTGACATGTCTGGGCTGAAGGCTGGCCATGGTAAGGTCTGCACCTGTTGTCCCTGCAGGTACGCCTGCACTATCCTGGCTGCATGAGGTCTGGCATTGTCCTGTTGCAGGAGCACCAATTCTGGATGTTGCCTCATGAATGGAAGAACATGTGGGTGAAGAATCTCATCCCTGTAGCGCTGGGCAGTCAGAGCGCCATCAACAACCACCAGCTCAGTTCTTGAAGCAAAGGCAATTCCTGCCCAAACCATGACACTTGGTCCTCCCTATCTGTCATGCTCCACTACTGCAGCATCTGAGTATCGCTCCCCTGGTCGTCTGTATACCCTGACACGGCCATCAGAATTGGACAGTCTGAAGCGAGACTCGTCAGAAAAGAGGACTTGGTTCCACATTCTTTGTGTCCAGTCACGGTGCTGATAGGCCCATTGCAGGCGTCGTTGCCTTCTTGCATCAGTGAGAAAAGGACCTCTGTAAGGCCTGCGGGATCGGAGTCCTGCATTACGGAGTCAGTTTCTGACGGTCTGGTCACTAATTCTGTTGTTGTGGATACCAGGTGTCTCTCTGGCTGTCTGACGAGCATTCCGCTGCCGATGACGCAGGTGCTGCAGTACAATGTGGCGATCCTGGCATTGGGTCGTCACACGAGGTCGCCCACGTCTTGGCAGGTCCTGAACACTTCCTGTGGCATTGTACCATCTAACAAGCCTAGAGATTGTGCTGGGATGCACATGCATTCGTTGTGCAACTTGGACAGCAGACATGCCTGCATCCAACATGCCCAAGGCACGACCTCTGTTGACCTCTGAGAGTCGTGGCATGCCTCAATCGCGGGAAAAAGTTTGGTTTTCTCAACGGGCAGTGTGTATTCCGTGAAGTCAAAGAAAAAATGCATGCCTTCATAAAGAATACATTCAATTTAATCTCTGTTTATTGTTTGTAACAAAATGGCGTCTTAGCCGGGATTAGTCAGGTTTAAAAACATGCACTAAGTGGCTTTAAAAGATTTGAACAAACATTTAACCGTAATCTTGAAACTGTGATAATACCACTAACAACTTAAATTTTACACCATATGCAAGCTAATTGCGTTTCTTTTTTTGACCAGTATATGTGCTACATAGCTAAGGCTAACAAAGACCCTAAGATCCACTCTAAGGTGGAGGGGGTTAAAGATGGGAATAAGGGGTTAAGTAGCAAAACCTATCATTCATGGGTTAACATTCATTCAGAAAAAGAGAAAGAAAGACTTCCCATCATCATCTGCTGGCCACTGCTGACAAGTCAGAAAAATAGTGAAAGATGAAAAGAAGTAAAATAAGAACATTTACAAACCATGCAAACACAGTCTTAACTCACTGTCATACCATGCAAACTACAGACATGCAAGTAAGGAGGGGATAAGAAAGGGAAAAAAAAAAAAAGTACGTAAAGTATAACAAAAAGTGGGTTAGTTTACACTACAAGCTACATCTACATTCATATTAGTCTAATTTTTCTTTTTTTAATAATTTTATTGCTGGCATATCACAAGCTGGCATTAATCATCAACAGACTTATCCTCAACCACCATCCCCAGAGCTCCTATTGCAAATTGTTTTTTTTATTTTAAACAATGTTAATATTTTTAAAATGCCTATCTAAACAGGCACAGGAAGATTATTCCATTTGGGTCATTCCATGTCAATTCAACGGAATTTTGGATTAAAAAAAAGTGACCATTACCAATTTCTTTGAAAAATTGGCACACTTATAGATCTTGGTGAGAAAAACAGAATAGCACTTGTTTCAACACTCTAGGTCATACAGTTCCGGAGATATGGCCATTCAAATTTTGTAAAAAAAAAAAAAAGGTCAATTTCCAAGGTCATACCATATTTCAGCATGATATATCTCGGCTCCTATTGCACTTACAGAGACCATTTAAACACCATTTTAAAACTTTTAAGCAGATCTACAACTTTGTTTCTATTCATATTTTACCTCAGTGGTCAAAAAAAAAGTTGATCTTATTTTTGACCTTTGACCTTGTGTAGGTCATTTGATGTCACAACAGATTTTTTTTCTCCTTTCACTCAATTTTGGGTACACATGTCTACCTTAACCTAGAACAAGATTTTTAGTGTTGATTAAGTTAGTATAGACGCTACAGCTACTCACATCTGGCGAATGATAGAAGTCAATTACTTTGGCAGCAGTTTCACTCTTCAGGCATTTCCCCAAATGTGGATTAGGAGTTGAAAGCACTCCCTTCTCCCTCACCAAACTCTTTGCTTGCCGAGCCATGTAATCTGAGCACTTAAATTCTTCTCTGATCTTTACTTGTGTCCATCTTTTTGGTAGGATAGTAAGCATTGTCAGTTTTTCATTTCTCTTAGTAGCTGAAGAATCTCCAGTTCTGTATCATCTGAGTCACTGCTTGAAATTGGTTGTTTATTTGAAAGTTCAAGCTTTCTTTTCACAACTACTACTACTTTCCTCAACTTTCTCTTTGCATAACCAGCACTGTCAGAGTTTACATGGTTTTATTGGGGTCTCATCAAGTGTGGCCAATGAAGCATTGAATTTACTAAGCTCATACTGCATTTCAACTACATCTCCAACAGTTTCTAGCTCAGATGGGGCACTTGAGGTAGATGGTGATTTTTCAAGTGGTTCACATTCAGGTATTGGGGATGGACGATTTGCTAGTATATTTCAACAGGTTGCACATGCTTTATGATTATTTGTTAGTTGAATTCAGGATTTTGATCAATCAAATTTTTAGTCAATGCACAAATGCCTTTTTTCACTTTTCCTTCGTGTTTTTTAAATGGGTCACAACAGAACCTGCCCATATTCAAACTGCTGAAATCCAAGTTTATCTAAAAAGAAAAAAAAAACGTAGCTTAAAAGCCAGGGCTGGGTTCAATTACCGTATTTTTCTGTGTATAAGACGCACTTTTTTTTGGGGGGGAAAAAAAAAAAAAAGTGCTCTCAAAATCACCCTGCATCCTATACACCAAAGGTCATATTATTACCTTTATATGGGCTAGAAGAACTGATAAATTTTTACAAAAATTAATCATCTCTTAGTCCCTCCTGACTGTGTATTGGTTTGGCCAATTTTACACTAAGTTTCTACTCTTCCCAACCCACTGATAATAAGAAAAACAGTACGTATTGCATAATGATTTACTTTTATGTTTCATAACATAGTATAGTCTCCTGTATACTTAATACTATTTTCTTATAATGAGTATGGGTGAAAGAAAACGTATCACAATACTTTTGATGGAGGGCTTTAACAAAAGTCAGCCTCGCTGGTAGAAAATTTATGGACATTTTCTGACAACTAGGCAGTTGGTCATAATTTTTTTCCTGAAAAAAGGCCTTGAAAATAGGGAGGCATCTTACACGAAGGTGCATCTTATACACCAAAAAATACAGTACACAAAATGGAAACAATTACAATTTTTTTATTTTTCTTCAAATTAATTATAGTTAGTATTGTACTTCACAATTTCAAGATCAATTGCAATTACAATTAATTTTGTCTGAATCAATTACAATTACACAAATATAACTATTCTATATATCTAAATATATATCTAAATATATATCTAAAATAAATATATATCTATAAAAATATATATCTATATCTAAGTATAACTAAATAAACTATTGAAGGTTTATTTTCATTGGATGATGTATGACTGCCAGATCTAGGGGTATAATTTTTAACAATTGACATTAATTGATCAATTACATCAGTTATAGCTAAAAAATCAATTACCTTTATTTTTATTTTATTTTGAATCAATTACAATTACAGTTAATGGAAATTAGGATCAATTAATTAAAAATACAATTATAATTATTCATTGTATCCAACCCTGTTAAAAGCTATTTTTGCTTAGATGGCACAAATAAATTTGGGACCTACTGATCTTGTTTCAGAGGTCGAAACAAGAAAAAATGTGCAGTTTGATTTACAGATTGGAATAAATACAGATGTCAAAAATCCTTGCTCCAAGGTTTAAATAAGCTTATTTTCACATGGGTACATACTGTTTGTTGTACACAATGAATAAATACACAAAGTTAAGTAATTCTATTAAAACTCATCTAACTCTTAAAACTGAACTTATTTTATAGGGTAGTACCTATAGCCTAGTATAAGGTACTTATATATGTACATAGCTTTACCTTTAAACAGGATAGCAGGTTTGAAGTTCTTCACACTTTTGAATGTCCATATAAATTAATTAATTATGTAATTTAAATTACCTATATTATATAATTCTCTGAAATATACAAAAAAAATTAAATTTTATGAGGATGGATACTTATTCAACCAAATAACTGGGTTAAGGTAGGTTAGATAATTACCAATTTTTTTTTAAAATTAACAGACATTATATATTTCAGTAAGAAAAATCTAATGGTATTTTTCTCAACACACTAGCTCAAACAGTTCCAAAGATACGGTGCTCCAAAGTTTGGTGGAAAAAGGTACTTGGTCAAAATGGAGGTGGGTATGGTTCACTGAAATGGCTGTAGCGTCTATACTAACTTAACACTAAAAATCTTGTTTTAGGTTAAGGTAGACATGTGTACCCAAAATTGAGTGAAAGGAGAAAAAAATCGGTTGTCACATCAAATGACCTACACAAGGTCAAAGGTCAAAAATAAGATACTTTTTTTTTTTACCACTGAGGTAAAATATGAATAGAAACAAAGTTGTAGATCTGCTTAAAAGCTTTAAAATAGTGTTCAAATGGTCTCTGTAAGCGCAATAGGAGCCAAGATATATATGTTGAAATATGGTATGACCTTGCAAATTGACCTTTTTTTTTTACAAAATTCAAAGGGCCATATCTCCAGAACCATATGACCTAGAGCAGTGATGGCGAACCTTTTTATCCAAGTGTGTCACTTGCATACATGCATTTTAAATTTAACTACAAAATCATAGATAGCTGACTTATTAATCGAAAGTACTAGGGCGTAGATGATTTATTGCAGTTTTTCATCAGAATACCAAACATTTTCAACATCTATCGCGTGTCACCTGAAACCCTGCGGCGTGTCACTGCTGACACGCGTGTCATAGGTTCGTCATCACTGACCTAGAGTGTTGAAACAAGCGTCATTCTGTTTTTCTCAGAGATCGATAAGTGTGCCAATTTTCAAAAAAAATCAGTGATGGTCACATTTTTTTCACTGTTGAACTGACATGGAATGACCCATTTATCAATTACTTTAAACATAAAGAAGTTTTTAGCGATATTAGTAATGAAACGTCTACCACGCAACTTAAATCCATTATTACGAGTATTGCTATTATCAAAATTTACGTTATTGATTTTATGAATAATTTTGAAAACTTCAATAAGCTCCCCCCTTAATCTCCTAGTTGCAATTGAATGTGAGTAACTCTTTAATCCTATCTTCATAAGGCTTATTGCGCAATGAAGGAATCAGTTTCGTGGCACAACACTGAACCCTTTCCAACCTATCAATATCCTCACGCAAATATGGGCACCAAAACTGAACTGCATATTCTAAATGAGGCCTGACTAGGGACTTGTAAAGGGGCAATATAATATCCTTTGATTTAAATTCAAAATTACGCGCTATGAAGCCTAACATCCTATTAGCTTTTGTGCAAGACTCCAGGCACTGGTTCCTAACTTCTAAGTCCTTACATACGTGTATGCCTAAATCTACTTCCTCATCAATGCTTGTTAACTCTCTATCATCCATTGTGTATGTGTAATTATTGTTACGAGAACCTGTATGCAAAACTTTACATTTATCTACGTTAAATTGCATCTGCCACTTATCCGTCCACTCCATAATCCTATTTACATCTTGGAGCCTATTTCTATCATCCTCATTAACAACTTTACCACCTATTTCAGTATCATCCGCGAATTTTGACATGTTACTAGTCAATCCTACATCTATGTTGTTAATGTAAATTACGAATAGCAATGGGCCTAACACTGAACCCTGTGGGACACTGCTACCTACATCCAACCACCCCAATTCACTACCATTAACAACCCTCTGTCCCCTAGCACGAAGCCATTCCTCTAACCAGTTAGCTACCTGACCGCGTATACTGTGCACTTTAACCTTCACAATTAATCTTCTATGCAGAACTGTATCACACACTTTTTTAAAATCTAAATAAATAACGTCAGCCGCTCTATGCAATAAATAACATCAGCCACTCCTTACCAGGTTTAGAGAAGAGGAGCACCACTGCTTCCCTCCAAGAGGAAGGGAAAATGCCCTCTACCCAAATCCAATTGTAGAGGGTGAGGAGAAAAAAAACTGTAGTGTGTAGGCAGTGAAGCATTTACAAATGAATGCCATCAGGGCCAGCTGCAGAGTTGCCAAAGGAAGCAAACACCAATCTCAGCAATGGCATGAAAATAAGGGGAAATTATTGGGAGTCTGAAAAATGTGAGGGGAGCAAACAAGCAAAGCCTTATATCAAAGTAAAGCAGGATCACAGTGGTCATGTCAGGAGATGGAAGCTATGGTCAATGCCAATGTCTCAGCCACTGCAATAGGAGAGGACACTGGGCATCCATTTATCATAAGGACAGGAGGAGGATGAAAAGAGGATTTACTGGAAATTTCCTGAATCTTGTTCCAGATTCAGAAGGAAGAGGTGCAGGAGATGAGAAAGGAGAGAGAAGCTCACCAAGAAAAAGTGGTGGGCTTCACAGACCATGCAATGGGCTTAAGCCCACACACATTTAAAAGCTATTGAATTTGCAAGGGATGGATTGCACTGAAGATGGCAAAAGGCTGACTTCTTGGCTCAAATAGCCAGAGCACGTCAGGGTCCACCACGGAACTGAAGGGGCAGAAGTGTGGGGAAATGTTGATTTGGGAATGGGGGACAAAGCAGTACAAGTGATGTAATTGGTGAGGTAGATGGAGGCATCAATGACAGTCAGGAAATTGCTCAAAACTGCAGAGGTTTGACTTTCAGGGTGAAAAGGAGGCCAGTCAGTTTTAGTGAGAGACCATCAGGTAGGAAGAGTGGAGGAGCTGGGAGTCTGGGATGTACAGAGGAGGAGAGGTAAATGAGGCAGAAAGAGAAGTGAAAGATCTATGGAGGAAAACATATGGGTCTGAAGTGAAAAGCTGTGGCTGGCCAGTGTTGAGAAGATAGACAAGCAGTTGAGAGAAGAGAGACCACAACACTACCCTGCTGATTGGTGACAGTATCACCCAACAGAGGATGGCACACATTGAAGTCTCCCAGAAGGAGGAAGGAAGCTGCAGGAGGAGAGTAGAAATATAGTCAACAGTTCCTGTGACTGGGGGTTATATAAAAAACAAACCAAATATAAACAGTCAAGGAAAACCCAGGCCACTACTTCTATGGAAAAACTATACCTTTACAATATGGTATCATATGTGATACCTTTATTTCTTAATTAAGTACAAATTATTAATTTATTGAATTAAATAACTTCAAAATTGCCTCAGAATTGGTGACAGCCTATTGGGAATGAAATTAATTACGGTACCATACATAGAACCCCATATGTTGTAGGCATTGGGCCTGTATGACAAGAAAACCAAATTTATTATTTCATAGTCAACACTTTCCATTGCTGACTCATGAAAATTACATCAAGAGAAGAGTCAACTAACTTTGAAAAATCAGCAGATTCCTAATGATTTATATTTTGCGGCATTCTGAGCTGCTTATGTTACAGTGATGCTTTAAGCAAGGAAGATGTACTTTATCTTCCTATAAGTTCTAAGTGAAATCCTCATAATATAAAACCTAATAACTATAAAAAGAATAGGCCTATTCCTTCAGGTATTTAAGTGTAGTGAATGCCTATGCAAATAAACCGAGAGATTGTTGCGCCCTACAAACAAAAGTGAGGTAATTTCTTTGTTTACGATTAGGCAGCACAAATACTAAAGGCAAGTAAACAAAGAGGTCCTCTGAAGACCTACATATACATAACTCTCTAACGAAAAAATGTAGGGTTTTGTTGTTAACTCTCCACTGTAATCTGCTGGAAATTTTTTTTACTTTTGTCACTTAGCCAGAGGGCCAAATTATACAATGGTCACGAGCAATAGCGAGCTACTGTTTGTTTATTACTAAAAACCCAGTACAAGCCAGTTTTAAAACTGCAAATATAACTAACTCTTGATGGAACATTTGAAACCCCTTATAGTAGAGGAATTTTAGGAAAACCGACCTAATAAATTAGCAGGAAGTCGAAACTTGGTACACTTGTAAACTGAACCCTACTGATGAATATATTAAAAGTCCCAACAAATCCAAGTTGTGCTCCAGCCACCATCTTGGAAAATGGCGGCCGAATTTCGTTTTTTTGGAAATAACTTTAGAACCGTAAAAGATACGAAAATTTACCGAGAGAGCAATATCATTCTACATAAAAAGACAAACATTTTCTGTTCCCAACTTTGTTTTGTACGATGAAAAATAAAAAAGTTATGCAAAACCAAAGATTTTTCATTCTATGAATCAATGCGGACAAGACATTCAAACTGGGTTTGTAGGTAAAAAAAGCGAATGTTTTGTTATGACTGCCTATTTTCAGAAACCTCTCTTACTTTGTATGGGTGATTTTGTGAAAAAATATTTCACAGGAACGAGCTAGTAGAAATATAAATTGTGACAGTACCTGGTTTTCTAAATATTTATACCAATACATTTTCTTGTTTCTAGCAGATATGGGCAACTCTGTCCCTAATTTCCTATATTCTACTTCTAATAAAGTCATGCTTATCCTTCAGTTTATAAGAGCAGAACGAACAGCAGACTGGAATTTGCATATTGAAACTGTCAAATATATGCTTCCTTACTTTCATAGTGCAGGTCATATACACTATGCAAAATGTGCCCATCTGTATCTAACTTTGATGGAGGATTTGCCCAACAAAATGTCATCTGAGGACTTCCAAAGATTCACGAAAGATGGTTACTTCACAATCAGGCGCAGTGACAGATTCTGGTCTGGTGTGTCAACAGATATGTGCATTGAGCAAGTTTTAATGCGTAGCTTTAAAGCAATAGGTGGACTTACACATGGTCGGGGAATCACAGATTCAACTTTACAGAGATGGGTGTTGTCTGCTCCAGCTTGTGGTGAAATAACTGGAACGTTATCAGAGTTCGCAGGAATAAGTGTAACAATTAGTCATCAGAACATAGAATCTGGAACATCTCGTCAAACAAGAGATTTAAATGACTGTGACATTTGTTTGCAGGCTAAAAGAACATAACCCATTTGGTCAATTATCAGGACAGTTGGTAAACCTCTCAAATGGGCTGATAGCAGATTCATCAATAACATGTGATAGGGCACTAGAGATTGGTACAGAAACAATGAAAGCACTCTCAAGTCATAGCTTCTCTGATATTCAACTGCAAAGGAAGAAAGTAGTTCCTTTGTCTAACCTGTCATCTGGCAAAAAGATGAAAGAAAAAACTGTAATCCTGCATTCCCCACAAGAACTCTTCCACAGAAGATATGTTTGGACATAAAGCAAAACAGAAGTTAAAGGGTACTTTCAGTATGAGCTGGCAAGTGTGCCTCCATCATTATTTGACTCAACATTGTTAAGAAAAGGCACAGTGTCTTCTCTGATCAATGCTTTTCAGTCGCACAACGAGATGTTAGCTTTACCAGCCAATCCTCACTACATTTTAGATGGAGGAAACCTTCTTCATTGCGTTGTTTGGCCAAAACCTGCTACATTTGGTCAGCTGTTTGACTTGTATACAACCTCTGTAGAGAGCAATTACGGTAAAAACTGTACAGTGGTGTTTGATGGTTATCCTGACAGAGAAACCACTAAGACAGCAGAAAGAGCGACGAGCAGCAAAAAGAACTGAGATATCATATTTAATGAGAATACACCAACCACTATACCACAATCAGATTTTCTTGCTAACAGAAACAACAAACAGGCCCTGATTGCATCTCTTGTGTCTAGTATGAAGATCAAAGGTTATTCTGTTGTTCAGGCGGAGAGTGATGCAGATACTGTTATTGTTAAGGCTGCTCTAGATCAAGCTAAACACAAAAATCAAACAGTAGTTGTTGGCCAGGATATGGATCTTCTAGTGCTTCTAACTGCTCTAGCCCATGAAGACTGAAATTTGGTGTCTCAAACCAGGGAAATCAAACAGCACACCCCGTATTTTCAGCATCCAAAGTGAGAAAAAAAACATGGGGAAGGCTTGTGAAGTTTTGCTATCTGCTCACGCCATGACTGGATGCGATACCACATCAGCTTTGTATAAAAAAAGAAAAGTTAGAGGTCTCCAACTTCTACAGAACCATACAGAAATGAGACGAAGAAATGAAAATATTTAACCAAAAGGATGCCAGTAAAGAAGATATCAAAGCTGCTGGGGAAAAGTTCCTCTTAAAAATGTACAGATCAAAATCAAAGTCCTTGGATGAGCTAAGATACTTCATGTATAATCGCATAGTAGCAAAAAAGAAGTTCGATACATCTTTTCAACTAGCATCCCTACCTCCGACCAGTGCAGCAGCAGAGCAACACTCATACAGAGTGTACTTGCAGGTCCAAGAATGGTTAGGAAACTGCCTGGAGCCAACAGAGTGGGGATGGTCCATGACAGGGAAATCACTGAGGCCTGTCCCTACTACCAAGGAAGCCGCTCCATCACAACTTCTTAACCTCATTTCATGTAACTGCAAGCTAGGATGCACCAAGAGATGCAAGTGCATACAGTTTGGTTTGCTATGCTCAGCGATGTGTGGAGGATGTGAAGGAACTACCTGCAAGAACTCTTATGTTGAAATGCTACTAGACAACTGATAACTGAGTGTGTTGCAATATGACACTACACATAATGCAATAAATGTACAATCAAGCTTATTTTTGCGTAGTAATTAGAAAATTATACTTAAAACAGGGGGAGACAATTACATTTTATTTCCTAGCTCATGTTAGATGACTTTATTCAACATTAGAGATGTCACACAGTGCCTTAGTGTTAAAGCTATATACTGTATTACTGCGTTGCACTCCAAGACTTAGATTACTACATTTTCATTTTAGGTAACAACAGACGATTATAGTTAGCTATAGTGATGTTCCCAAGTGTCTAAGGATTACTGTGACCATTCAATAAGATGTTATTTTATGTTCAATCCATAAAACCTGTCTGAACATCATGGTCAGTCATCATCAATACATGAAAATTCTTCCTATGTTACATTTTTCTTCAGTATACAAGATAAGGAAAAATGCATGTTATATTTTACATAAAATATATTAGTAATGTATATATTGAGAATAGCATTCATAATTATTTCCATTTTCAATACTTAGATGTCTAATGAAGGAATAAAATAACTGTTTTAAATAATGTTACTCCAAACCGATAACTTAGCTCCTACCCGTCATCAAAAAAATTACATTACAGTATTTTTCTCTAGCTCTTTCTGTTGTGCTTTACTTTTTTACCAAACTACCTATAAAAAACAAACTGTCATGGTTCTGAAATAATAAATTGCAACAAAATATTCGAATTTCAACCCATTAACCAAGTATGAACGTCATGTCTGCACTGATTCATAGAATAAAGGAATTTTGTATTTTGCGTAACTTTTTTATTTTTCATCGTACAAAACAAAGTTGGGAACAGAAAATATTTGCCTTTTTATGTAGAATGATTTTGCTCTCTTGGTAAATTTTCGTATCTTTTACGGGTCTGAAGTTATTTCCAAAAAAACGAAATTCGGCCGCCATTTTCCAAGATGGCGGCTAGAGCACAACTTGGATTTGTTGGGACTTTTAATATATTCATCAGTAGGGTTTCAGTTTACAAGTGTACCAAGTTTCAACTTCCTGCTAATTTGATAGGTCGATTGAATATATTTATCCTAAAATTCTTCCACTACTTCAAAACAGATACACAATAGCTGATAAAACCCTTAATGCAGATGTAGTTGATGATATATATATATACACTATATGATCAAAAGTATTCGGACACCGCATGGTTTTGGGAAAAATGGTTTTATTATGGCATTTAGTAACCAGTAGGTCCACCCTTTGCTTTTATTACAGCGTCAACACGTCGAGGCATACTTTCCACCAGTTTTCGGTAAGTCTGTGCAGGAATGGCTCGCCATTCCTCTTGCAGAGCTGATGCAAGAGATGCAAGTGAAGCCAGGCGTGGTGTGCGGTTTCGTATCCGTCGCTCCAGTTCGTCCCACATGTGCTCGATTGGGTTGAGATCGGGGCTCTGAGCAGGCCAGTCTAACAAATCCACCTTATTTTCACGAAACCAGTCCTGCACACGCCTTGCAGTATGGCAGGGAGCTCGATCCTGTTGAAACAAACAATGGCCATCTCCATAGTATTGCCACAGTGTAGGGAGGGCCGAATTGTCCAGAACATCGAGATAAACGTCAGCATTCATGGTAGTGGGTATAACAACCAACGGGCCGAGCCCTAGCCAGGAAAAACAACCCCATACCATGATGGACCCTCCACCGAACTTCACCGTTGGACGTACACAGTCAGGAAGAAGCCGTTCTCTGGGCTGTCGCCACACCCAAACACGCCCATCAGGCTGGAAGAGTGAATACCGCGACTCGTCGCTCCAAAGAACAGTTTTCCAGTCCTCCACGGTCCAGGAACGACGGGAGACACACCAGGCCAAACGACGCGTGGCATTAACTTTTGTAATCAGTGGCTTGTGTACAGCTGCTCTACCATAATAACCGAGTCTGTGCATCTCTCTGTGGATAGTTACAGTACTAACGGAGGTACCGGATGCTCTTCCTACCTCCTCAGCGATGGAAGCGGCAGAGGACGTGCGGGACTTCTTGACATGTCGTACCAGACTACTTCTATCACGTTCCGTCAGTTTGCATGGTCGTCCGGAACATTTTTTCGCGTTAGTTGCACCATCGTGCTTCCATCTCATAACATCCGCTACAGTCGACTTTGGTATATCCTGTTTGGCTGCAATGTTTCGTATAGAAACGTTACTTAAATAACATCCGATGACGAGTCCACGTTGGAACTCGGAGAGTTCACGTCCGCGCGGCATGGCTTCACAACAGTTACTGATAACTTAACAGAACACCTCAGCATTATAGTTTCGCCACGCTTTTTCCCAGCATACCTTTCGGCGAAGGTGATATTTGCAGAAATGCGGATTTTCCGGGGTGTCCGAATACTTTTGATCATATAGTATATATATATGCTCATGGGGGCTGGGGCTGACTATCTTCATCTGGTCCATAGACGCATCATTAAAATTGGAGATGGAATAACCATACAAACTCCCACAGGTATCACACCTTTGGGTGACATAACTAAATACAATCTTACTACTGACACACAAAAAACAGAACACAAACAAAATTCACACAAAGCAAAATCACCACATTCACAAATTTCCCACTGTGTGACAAACTCAAACAACAAAAACACTGTAGTAATCCCACATCATTTGAATGAAAATGATTCCACTTTGGATGAAGGGTTACAGTAGTTGTGACTATTAGAATCAGTTGGCATAAAGGACAGTACAATTACACATGAAGACCAATTGATGACAGAACAATTTAAGGATACATTACAACACAGACAATCAATACTATGTGGAGCTGCCTTGGAAAACACTTTGTCCAGAAATAATAGACAATTTGAAAGTAGGTAAGGCACATCTGTATAAAAATTACAGGAAACTTAAAAATAATCTTTTAGAACAATACAACAACAAATTCAAAGAACAAATAGAAAGGGGCTTCATTGAGGTTGTCATTATTTAACACACAGAGGAATTCACAGAGAAGACTCATCCACAACTAAACTAATAATAGTATACAACTGTAGTTTAAAGGATACAAATTCTGTTAGTTTAAATGATTGTCTCGTGGAAGGCCTAAATCTTGTCTCAGATCTTTTAAAAATTCTCCTTTGCTTCCATTTAGACAATTATGCAGTGCAGAGTGACATAGAAAAAGCATTCCTCTGTATAAATTTGAAGCTCAAGTATGATAAAAATCATCTCAGGTTTTTGTGGTTTAATGATCCACATGACCTTAACAAAGGTTTCAAAACCTACAGATTTAAAGTAACTACTTTTGGAGCAATTTGTTCTCCAAGTATTCTTGCCTTAACAATTAAAAACCACCTAAACTTATTTCAAGAGAACTTAACAGTTCAGTTTTTAAAACTGAATTTTTATGTGGATAACCTCATTGGTTCCACTGTAACCAAAGAGGAATTGCTTGAAATTTACAAAATGTCACAACCCACAATGAAATAAGGAAATTTTGGACTGAGACAGTGGGTTTCTATTCTCCTAAATTAAATGAACAAATAACAAAAGACAACAATGGGAACAGTGAACCAAACAATTACACAAAAACACTTGGAATGCTTTGGGTTTTAAAACAGAATTCTGAACACAATGACTCTCTCTGCACAAAGAGAGAGAACTTAACCCCTTCCCTATGATGACGAGCATGCATTAGTCATGAAAGTCATATATTTCACCATATGTTGCTGAGGCAAAGTCGTGCAGAAGGGGTTAAATCCAAATGCCAATAATAAAAGACAAGTGCTTTCAGAATCATCCAAAATTTTTTACCCCATTGCATTATATGGACCAGCAACCATAAGATCCAAAATCCTTTTGCAAGACTTATGGAAAAAGAAAATTGACTGGGATGAACCACTTTCAGTGGAAGACCAACTTCAGTGGAAAAAATTGGCCACAGATTTAAACAAAGTTCAAAACATCTATGTACCAAGATGTGCTGGTTACAGACTGAAACCTCAAACTACACATTTTTACAGATGCCAGCACACAAGCTTATGGGTGTTGTGCCTATTTACCAAGTGAAAATGAAAGTAGGGTAACTTGATTTATTCAAAGGCAAAAGTAGCACCTTTAAACCAAAAGAAAACTGTACCACAACTTGAATTATTGGTTGTCTCATTGGGAGTCAAAACAGCAGACTCTCTCTCTCAAGTGTATAAAGAAGTTGACATAACAGACATTTACTTATGGACAGACAGTCAAATTTGTCTAACATGGGTGACCAACACAGATGCAACTTCTTGCAAAAACATATTTGTGAAGACCAGACTAACAGAAATCAAATCTGCAAACACATCCCTTGGTATCAAATTTAGGTACATACAAAATGGAATCCTGCAGACTTTTTGACAAGAGGATTCTCTTACAAACTGTTGAAAACAAACAAAATTTGGTATCAAGGGCCTGAATGGCTAACATGCGAGGATCTTTGGCCAGCCAAAGTAGTTAACCTCTCACTCAACTCTACAACAACTGAAAAGATCACCGAGGACAAACCTATTTTTGACTATAAACATTATTCAGACCAACAAACTCTTGAGAATTACAGTCTGTTGCTGCAAGTTTGTGATAGCTCCTTCTCAAACAGTGTCCTCAGAAGGCCTTTTCCAACTTAACAGAAACAGCAACAAAATACTGGCTCACACATATACAAGCTTCAGAATTTGACAAGGAGCTGAAGTATCTTAGGTCCAGTAACACATTAAATGAAGGAATTCCTTCACTTGTCATGGATCTAAATCTGTACCTGGATACAGAGGGTGTGATAAGGTGTAAAGGAAGACTTAACAAGTCAACTTTGACTTACAACTCTAAGCACCCAATTCTTCTTTCAAGGAGGAATCACTTCACAAATATCATCATCATCAGGGATACCCACAACAAAATACACCACACGGGGGTCCCACAAACCCCAACAGAGATGAGAAAAATTTACTGGCTACCAAAGGGTAGAACTGAAACAAAGAAAATTTTAAACACGTGTTCTTTGTAAACATATCCATTCACGACCCTTTAAGACCCCAAGCCCTCCAGACCTACCTGTGGAATGAGTAACATTTACTCAACCATTTGAAACCACGGGTATTGACTACACTGGAGCAGTGAATGCAAGTTTTGGAGATAAAATGGATCCAAACTTCAAAGGAATTCAAAGTGTACATTGTACTCTTCACCTGTGCTGCAACTTGTGCCATATGTCTAGACATAGAAGATCTGACAGCAGAAGCTTTTATTGCTGCATTCAGACAATTTTGTGCACACAATTCTGTACCCAAAACTATATGGTCAGACAATACCACATACTTCAAATCTGGTGAAGAATTATTTATCAGATTTGTGACTGAAACAGTAGAAACTCATTTAATCAAACACAATATAACTTGAAAGTACTGTACATTCCTGTTAATACACCATGGTATGGTTCCATTTGGGAAAGAAACCTACAGACTGTAAAGAATTGCCTTAAAAAGACTATTAGGACCAAACATCTACAACTTTTTGAACTCGTGACTATTCTGTTAGAAATTGAAAACGTTATCAACAACAGACCATTAACTTTTGTGGGAGATAGTATTAATGAGCCAGAACCTCTCACACCAAACCACCTAATTAAGGGAGAAACCGTAAACATGTTACCAGAATATGAACATAACAGTACAGAGGATCCAGATTGGGTAATAGGACACAAAGAACTCAACACAAAATATCAACATGGAGAAAAGAATACTTAACAAGTCTTAGAGAAAGACAAAATGATTGACAAAACAAAATTGGAATGATTCAGTCAAAATTGGGGACATTGTGTTGATACATGACAAGACTCCAAGACAACATTGGTCTAAAAGTCTTAGAACTCAAAACTGAAGATGACAAAATTACCAGGGTTATAAAACTGAAAACAGCAACTGGTGAAACCACCAGATATATCACATTACTATATTCTTTGGGGTGTGGGGCTAAGTTAGAACCATTACCCCAAACGATGGATCAGGATACTATTGGGGAGGAATCTCTCACTGTACCTGATGTAACTCAGACTAAACCAGACAGGCCTCAAAGATAGACTGCTTTGAAAGCCAGAAAACTTTTACAAGAAAAAATTAAGACTGGTGACTTATTATAAACCTTACACAAATAATAAGCAGTTAAAATGCTTAACTTTAATTCCATTAATTTCCTATACCTAAGGGAGTCAAACTGACTGACATAACTAAATTTGAGAAGTTGACCTCTTGAACTTTTATATTTAAATAGGTCTCGAGTAACCTCTCTTTCTAAGTTCCTACTTTATTCCTTTTAACTCATTTCACGTGGTTTAAAACACACTGTTTATTAAAAAATTTAATGTATAACATACAAATTTTTCCTTCAGGGCCCCCAGTATATGGAAAAACTGTACATGTTTACAATATGGTAATCTTCTTCTGCAGCTTATTATCGCATCTTTACATGGGGTCGCTATTTTTGGTTCGTTGTCTCCACTCTCCTCTGTCGTATACAACATCCTCCTCCAAGTCCTTCTCCCTGATGTCCGCCACCACACAGTCCCTCCATCTCATCTTCGGTCTTCCTCCTCTTCTCCATCCCGGCAACTCCATCTCCAGCACTCTGCGCCCCACATACTCCTCCTCTCTTCTCCTGATGTGTCCATACCACCTCAGCCTGGCCTCCTGCACCTTCTTAGATGCTTCCGCCACCTTCACTGTTCCTCTTATATGCTCATTTCTGACCCTATCCCTCCTCGTCACTCCACACATTCATCTCAACATCTTCATTTCAGCCACATCGATTTTTCTTTCATTGCTCTTCTTCATTGGCACAGTCTCCATTCCATACAACATTGCCGGCCTCACCACTATTTTGAATACCTTTCCCTTCAGTTTCACTGAGACCCTCTTATCACAGAGCACCCCTGATACGTCTCTCCAGTTCTTCCACCCCGACTGTATTCTGCAGTTTCTCTCTCTCTCTGCTCCCCCCTCTGCATCCACTGTTGACCCCAAGTATTTAAAATACTCCACCATCTTAACACGCTCTCCACTCGATGTCACTTCCCCTCCTCGGTCCTGCTGCACATCACATCTCATATATTCAGTCTTCTTTCGGCTAATTCTCATCCCCCTACTTTCCAACGCCTCTCTCCAATTTTCCAGCTGCTGCTCCACCTCCTCTTTCGTCTCCCGACTCAACACAACATCGTCTGCATACATCATGCACCACGGTGCCTCCCCTCTAATCCTGTCCGTCAACACATCGAATACCACATTGAAAAGGAAGGGGCTCAAAGCTGATCCTTGGTGCAGACCAACTTTCACCCCAAAGCTCTCTGACACACCCACGCTACTCCTCACCTTAGTTGTTACTCCCCTGTACAGCCCCTTGATCAGTTTAACATACTTCTCCGGTACCATCTTTTCCCTTAAGCATCTCCAAACTTCCTGCCGTGGTATCCCATCATATGCCTTCTCCAAGTCAATAAAAACCATGTGCAATGCCTTCTGCCCCTCTCTGCCAACTGTTTCAATGCAAAAACTGCATCTGTCATTCTCCTTCCCGGCATAAATCCAAACTGTTCCACTGACACTTCGTCTCTCAACCTACTCTCCACTATTTGCTCCCATATCTTCATTGTATGTGATATTAGCTTCATCCCTCTATAATTCGTGCAATCTTGTACATCTCCCTTCTCTTTGAATATAGGCACTATGATGCTGGTCCGCCACTCATCCGGAATCACCTCCTGGTCAAACAACTTCTGCATTAGATCCCACACCAGATCCACCCCCTCATCTCCCAGTGCCTTCCATGCCTCGGCTGGTATCTTGTCTGGGCCAGTCGCCTTGTTATTTTTCATCCTATTCAGAGCATGACTCACTTCCATCCTCCCCACTTGTTCTGTCATAGCTACATTTGGTAATCCATCCTCATAGAAAGATCTTGAGTTTTCTTTATTTAATAATTCCTCAAAATATTCCTTCCATCTATCCTTTATCTCTTCATCTCTTTGCAGCACCACCCCCTCCCTTCCCTTAATTTGTTTTACCTGTGTAAAGTCTTTTGTCGCTCTATTTCTGCTCTTAGCCAATCTGTACATCTTCTTTTGTCCTTCACAATCCTCTAAATCCTCATACATCTGCCGATATGCCTCCACCTTTGCTCTCACCACTGCTCTCTTTGCCTGTTTCTTTGCTTCTTTACATACCACCTTACACACTTCACTCCTCGATTCTTCCCATAACTTCTTAGTTTCTCTCTTACTTCGTAGTGCTCTTTGGATCTCATCACTCCACCACCATCCTTCCTTATCTTCCCACACTTTACCTGATGGTTCCCCCAATATGTTTCTACCTGCCGTTCTCATGACATTCGCATTATGTACCCACCAATCCTGTACATTCTGTTCATCAACATGTTTACAATATGGTATTGTATGCAATACCTTTATTTCTTAATTAAATACAAATTATTAATTAATTGAATTAAATAACTTTAAAATTACCTCGGGATTGGTGACACAGCCTATTGGGAATGAAATTAATTATGGTACCATACATAGAACCCCATATGTTGTTGGCAATGGGCCTGCATGACAAGAAAACCAAATTTATTGTTTCATATTCAACATTTTCCATTGCTTACTCATGAAAATTACATCAAGAGAAGAGTCAATGAACTTTGAAGAATCAGCGGATTCCTAATGATTTATATTTTGTGGCATTCTGAGCTGCTTATGTTACAGCGATGCTTTAAGCAAGGAAGATGTACTTTATCTTCCTATAAGTTCTGAGTGAAATCCTCATAATATAAAACCTAATAACTATAAAAAGAATAGGCCTATTCCTTCAGGTATTTAAGTGTAGTGAATGCCTATAGCAAATAAACCGAGAGAGATCGTCACGCCCTTACGAACAAAAGCGAGGCCCAACGAAAAAATAAGGTGAGGTAATTTCTTTGTTTACCATTAGGCAGCTTAAATACTAAAGGCAAATAAACAAAGAGGTCCTTTGAAGACCTACATATACATAACTCTCTAACGAAAAAACGTAGGGTTTTGTCGTTAACTCTCCACTGTAATCTGCTGGAAATTTCCAGTGGATGAGAGGTAACAGGCAATCAACCCACAGCCCTATATAGTTCTTTCAAAACTGCCTGGAGATGGGTGCAGAGAGGAAGGGGAGTAAATGGCACATCAGATTGGATGAAAATGGCTGTACCCCCTCTGGGGGGCTGCATCAAACGGAGGGGAGAAGAGTTATGAAGAAAACCTTTTTGGAGAGGGTGCAAGGGTAGGGTGTGTCAATTTTAGTAAAGTCAACAACTCAAAAACTACTAATGCTCAAATGATGTCATATCTAGCAAACTTAGAAATATCTTTAGTGTTGCTTAAAAAAGCCATTTATCTACTTATATTTTACCATAAAGGTTTGAAATATAACCTAAATATGAGTGTAGCATCATACAGTATATCAATGTGCCATTGATGTGTGTGGTCAACTTTGGTTATTTTTGGTGTGCAGTATGGTTTCTAAGTTTCACACAGTCACAAATGCTGGAGTTTTGATTGTGAATGCATGCGTTTCCCCTCCTTTTTGACAATTTTGATTACTTCGTAATGTAAATATTGTAATTCAAATTATTCAAAATGTTGTGTGTGACCCAAACTATCTGTATATTTTGGTATGATAGATATATGAAACTGTCATTACTTTGAATAATTAAGTCTTGTACCTATAACAACACAACCTTTTATCTGAGATTATAGGAAGATATTAAGAATTTCAATTAACTTAATTTTATGTAATCATAATCAGTAGGCCTATCCAAATTTCAATGACATTTCTTTTGTTTGCAGGTCCACAGGATGAGTCGGAAAGAAATCAGAACCCAAAGCAAATCAAGTTGTCACCTAAGTCATTTGGTGGGGACTGGGAGGGAACTTCCTCCTGCTGAGCTGCCCACAGCCAGAGATCTGCTGAGGTATGGTTTGTTCAGGAGAGAGATGAGTGAGGAAGACAGGAAGAATTACCCAGTTAATGACCTGATTAACAACAGCATTGTTCCAGGGCTACTGGCTCAGTTGAGAAAAGCCAATGCTCTATTCACAGGACCTGTAATCAACACTGAGGTCAGGATCAGGGCTAAAGTGAAAGCACTGTGGGATGAGGCAGTGAAGGTGTCCAGTGACAATGTGAAGCTAGAGGTCAAAGATAGGTTCATGATGAAACTGGACAAATTGGTGGACATCCTGACCTGTCACTGTGTGATCAGGAGCTGTAGTGAGCTTGGGTGGAACCCTGTCTGCAACAGTGAGGTTCACATTGACTGCAGCTGCAGGAGCAAGCAGAAGATACCAGTGCAGGAGCTTGCCTTCATTAAAGGTCAGAGAGAAAAGGTGGGCAGTGTGGGGGCACACCAGATGGGTCTAGCTAATCACCCTGAGACCAGGAGACAGGAAGTAGTGCTGCAGAGACAGGAGCAGAGAAGGAAGGCCGAGGAGTCAGCCAAGAAAGAGGAGGAGTTGAGGGAAGAGTCACTGCTGGAGATAGAGTTGGAGACTGGAGATATACTGGAGGAGGCAGGGAGGAGAGAGGAGGATGAAGATGTCATACCAAAGGCTGCAACAACTTCTTCCTTGCCTGTGGCTAAGAAGAAATACAACACTGAAGATATCACCAACATAGCTCTGGCTAGCTTGACATATCACACTGGGCTGAGAGAGACTGCAGAGATTGCCACTGCTGCCTGGATTGATGCTGGTCTTATCACAGAGTTTGACACAGCACTGGTGATTGACCACAACAAGGTGAGGAGGGCTCAGGAGAGTGACTAAGGAGCTGGTCAAGAAGTTTGATGAAGAGATTGGGGAAAATGGCATCACCTGTATCATCTTTGATGGGAAAAGGTGACACCGAAGTGATGATGGAAGCTGAGGACAGTGACAGGCAGTTTCCTGGCCTCATTAAGGAAGAACACTACACAGTGTGCAGTGAACCAGGTGGGAAATATTTGTGGCATTTTGTACCAGAGGAAGCTGCAGAGGAAAGAAATCATGCTGAGGTCATTGCTAATCATCTGGTGAACTGGCTAAGAGAGAGAGGAGCAGACCAGACCCTTTTGGCCATAGGAGGTGACAGTACTAATGTGAATACTGGCTGGGAGGGAGGAGTAATGCATTATGTGGAGGCCAAGCTTAGCAGGAAGTTGGTGTGGATTGTCTGTGACTTGCACACTGGGGAGCTGAGTCTCAGACACCTGGTGACTGCACTGGATGGCAAGACATTGAACAACAAGTGGTCTGGGCCCCTAGGGAAGATGTTAGAGACTGCCACCGAGCTGGAGATCAACCCAAACTTCACGAGGATCACGGTTGGTCCTCCTCTACTCCATCTCAGTCAGGTGGTAGTCAAGGACCTCAGCACAGACCAATCATATGGCTACAGAATTATCACTGCCATCAGATTGGGAGAGGTATCTCAGAGTCTAGCTCTCCTGGAGATTGGGCCAGTCTGTCACAGTAGGTGGCTCACCATGGCTCTAAGGTTCTGCAGATTGTAGATTTCCAAACATGGGCTGAAGGGTAGGAACCTGAAGAATCTGAGGATAATTGTGGAATTCATAGTGGGAGTCTACATGCCAAACTGGTTCAACATCAAGTTAAATCACAGCTGAGTGGAGGGTCCCAGGCATGTACTGTACCAGCTGGAGCTGCTCAGAAGTCAGGAGGAGGAGGTGATAGGAATAGTGATGCCTACAGTGAAGAGATCAGCCTGACATGCACACTCTGAGGCTGTGCTCCAGGCCATGCTGTGCAGTGAGGTGGAGGAGAGGAGGAGGGAGGCAGTGAAGAGGATACTGGAAATCAAAGGTGGAGATGAGGATACACAGGTAGACCAGAAAGACCCAGAAAGACCCCCAACATCAATCCAGATGCCACCAAACTCTCAGAGCTTATTGACTGGAACTCTGGCGTGACTGAGCCTCCTCTGACCTGCTCCCTCACCACTGCTGCAATCAAGGAGTTTCTGGATAGACCAATGGAAGTTCCTGCATGGCCCTCACACACACAGTCAGTAAAGAGGTGTGTAAGGGTGACAACTGTAGCAGCACAACATATTTACTCACAAGAGAGGAGGGAGGTGTACATTAGTGGCCAGATGGCCAGTAGGGAGCTCATGTCCAGGAACAAGAGCAAGGCAGACATGGCATCCTTGGCAAAGTTCAAGAAACCTATCAATATTTCTAAGTTTTAATATTGAAATACAATCAAAATGTCTTTAATTGTCGTCTTTGAAAATCTAAAGATTTCACTTTGCTCCCTAAAATTGACACCCTAGTGCAAGGGGCAAACCCCAAGTTGGGTCTCCTGAAGACAAAGGCACACTGGATCAAAATCCTGGATAAGGAGGAAGTCCCAATTAGGGAAAAGGCCTCAGCAATTCCACTGAAGGATAGCTGCCATCAGGAGCAGAATACAGGAGAAGTAAGAGAGACTCAGGCAAGATTTAGAAGTGTGATCAGAAGAACAAGCAGATGAAACGGGAGGGGGGGGGGAGGTTGAAGAAAGGGTGCTTGAAGACTGGATGAAAGTAGATGGAAGGGGTTGCCCTGAGGGGCAACATCTGAGGTGCAGTGGAGGGGAGAGTGCCAGGGGCATTGGGAGGTTAATGAGGGAATGAGGGAATGGGGGAGTGGGGGAGGGAGAGGGTAAATGTCCACTTTAATTTGAATTTCAGAGGCTGCATGACCACCATCAGGAATAGAGGAAGGAAAGACAGTCACAAAGGGAAACTGGGGAACTCAGAGGTGCTGGCAAAACAAAAGGGAGCACCAGAGGCAGAAGGGATATGAGGGCAAGAGAAAGAACTGGTGGAAGAGGGAGTGAGGACAAGAGAGGGGGCCTGAGCAAGGAAGCTGGGCAGAAGGGCCCAAATTCCAGGGGCTAGTGATGGATCATTTAACACAGTGTTTCCCAACCGGGGGCCATATGGCTCCCTGGGGGCCATGACACATTTGAAGGGGGCCACAGGAAAATGTTATTTTGTAAAATAGAGTTAAATCTGCATATTACCTCCTGAAAATAATGCTTATGGGGGCCACGGGAAAAAATAAGGTTCCTAAGGGGGGCCATAAGCCAAAACCGGTTGGGAACCACTGAATTTTAACAGAAGAGCAGGGAGGGGAAAAGGGACCAGAGCAGGGAGCAGTTTTTTATATATATGCTAAAACATTAGCAAAAGTTTTGGGAGGATGGGTAAATAGACTAGATGCCACTGAGGTGGAGCAGATGGAGACAATGAAATTTGAAGTTCTGGGGGTACAGATGGATGGAGAAGGAAATGGGGCCGGGGGGGGGGGGGGGGGATTTGCAAATGAAGAGAAGGTTTGATTGATATAGAGAGGTCAGGTTATGGGGGAATAGAGAGACAAGGGTCAATATAGAGGACAGGTTAGGAGGATGAAGACAAGGGTCGATATAGAGGACAGGTTAGGGGGATGGGTGGATGGGGCCTGATCTGGCCTAGAACAGAATGGTACAGAAGTAACAGAAGTTTGAAGCAAACGCAAGGTCGTAGGGTGGGAAGGACACAGAGTCTGAGCAAAGGAAAGCCCGGGACAAACAAACTGGGATCTAATACAGGTCCTCACTTCCTGGAAGCCAACCTTGTCAGATTCCTGGACTGACAGGGCCTCATGCTTGAATATGTAGATTGGACAGGTAGAGGCAGCAATGGCATGGTCATCTCCACAGTTGGCACAACAGGGAGAATTGGAACAGGAGGAACCACACATTGAAGACACACAATTGATGCAAATACCATGTATACTGTGACAAGTCTTACTGATGTGTCTGAACCTCTGGCAAGTAAAACATCAGCATGGCCTGGGAGTATAACGGTGGACCAGAAATCAGATAACCAGCCCTAATTTTCTCAGGTAACTGGGAACTGGCAAAGGTCAAATTCAACAAGGTGGATGGAACCCTTGCCCCCTTGTAGGGGGGAGGGGCCCATGGGTCAATTCCAACTATTTCAAGAGATTGGGGGGGGGGGGGGGGGGGGAATAGACTACGCCTGTACAAGTGTTAAAGATGGGGGAGGCACTCCAGGGGAGCTGAAATCAGTGTGAAGAGGGACAAAACTTTCTGGTATTGGGTCTTTGAAGAGACTTCCATGACAAGAGCCATTGTTCTAGGACCACATTTGTCAGGGATTGCTACAATGGTAGTGAAATCATCATAGACCTCAAAAACATCGCACTATGAGAGGGAAGGAGAGGTGGAAGATTGGAGGACCAGAAATTGAGGGTAGTCAGTCATCATTCCCTACAAAGGGGTCAAAAAACTTGCAGGAAAAAGACTTACGAGAATCCTTACATCAAGGAGAATGCGAGTGTTCCATAGTCAAAGCAGGGACCAACCCCGTCAAGACACAGTCTTCCAGTGCTAAAGGACTCTAGGGCCTGGTTGCCCACCACCCGAGTGCTAATAGTAGTAGTAAACTAAGAATTAGAAGCAGAGGTCATAAGCCAAGGAGAAGCCATAGCAAAAAAAAGAGTAATGATTCCCCTGCTAAGGACACTGATCATACCAAAACTTGAATACTGCTCAGTTTTGATGTCCCCATACAAAAAGGAAAAAATTAATGAACTAGAAGAAACTCAGACATTTCACAGACAAGATTGATGGCTGCAAAGAACTCAACAACTGGGAAAGACTACGTAAACTAAATCTGTACTCCCTGGAAAGAAGAAAGGTACAGTACACCATAATCTACATATGGAAAATGATCGAAAAACTGGTACCACACTTCAAACTAAACCCAATTACCATCCAAACAACACTGGAAAATAGGAAAGGCAGAATGTGTAGTGTTCCCAAATTAAAAGCCCAACAAGGGCCTGAAGTGTTTACTCAGCACTGAAGGAAAATAGCTTGGTTGTCAGGGGACCGAAACTTTTTAACCAGCTTCCAAAAAAGCTCAGAAACATTACAGGGGTCAAAGTTTAAGTCTTCAAGAGAAGACTAGATGCCTGGCTCAGGATGGTACCAGATGAGCCAGGTGTACCTGGCTATGTGCAGTGGAGAGCACAAGAGGGAAACTTCACCAAGCCAGGCCTAGAGGCAGGGCCACCAACTTTACCTTCATGTGAAGAAAGACCAACACGCGGAACTTAAATAAGGTTAATAAGGTTAGCAAGATATATCATGTCCAGCAGATCTGACTTCCATTATATGAACCACTTTCCTATCACCACCCTTCCTTATACAAATCTTATCAAGAATGCCTTTGTTTACAGAATCTAAAAAATTGAAATCAAAGTTATTAAAATTTCCTCAAGTAAAAACAGGGGAGGCAACAATATAAATCAGTTTTTCTGAATGAAAACAATCTATGAGGCAACTCATTAAACTGGAGCTACACTGAATCATCATCAATATTCTTGCCCGTATCTGCGACAGATTTTTGATGGAAGGACGTAATGTGTACGAAATTTCATCAGTTCATGTTGCTCAGTTTAAAAAATCTTGTCAAAGACTTCCATTTGACCTTGGCCTCTATTCATAACTTTGTCCTTTGGTGCAATGACTTTATTCTTGCTCATGACATGTAAAGTTTCAGCAATTTATGTTCAGAGGTTAAAACTTTATGACACGCTTCTATTTGGCCCTTTATCTCCAATGCAGGAATCAGGTTCTTGCTTGTAACATATCTTGTGGTGATCCATTTATGTGGGAAGTCTCCAATTTATGTAGAGCAGTTCAAAAGTTACAACTCAGAGATAAGAGTGTAACAAATGGACACTCAAGCCCAGTACAACACGGCCCCTCCAAATTTATTTAGTTACAGACAATTATATCAGACTATGAATTACCTTTCATGGAGTTGCTCATAATTATGAACTTGGCACACGTTTCTAGTCTAAATTTGTAAATAATCATGGTGATACTCAATCTTGCTGGACATAATAAGCACACCGGACAAAAAATTAGTCACCCCTAATAGCACCGATAGTAGGAAGTTCAAGGTCACACAGAGGGCGCTGATGTAGCATTGGTAAGTGACAAGTAGCGGTGACGTAGCACACAGGATCAGATCTGTTTCGTGAGGTGGTGAAGAACAAAGTGTGTGTTGGATATAGTCTGCAAAATGGGTCGTGAGGCAGACGTTACTCAGTGGCAAAAAGGAGCCATCGTGTTTGGCAGAGCCCACGGACACAAAATGTCTGAAGTAGCCCAATTTGTTGGTGTGTCAACGCGTACTGTCCAGCGAGTTTACAAAGAGTGGTGTAGTTCGCAATCAACTGACAATCGACGGCGTAACTGTGGCCGGAAAACATTTCTCGACAATAGGGGCCGCCGCTATGTTTCTCGTCTAGTAACTGCAAATCGTTTTCAAACCAGAGAACAATTGCTCCAAGAAGCCAATGAGGTTCTCCAGCGACCAATTTCCGAACGGACATTGCGACGAGAACTGCATGCGATGGACATCTGGAGCAGGGTACCACGGAAGAGGCCGCTGTTAACAGCAAGTCACAAATTGGCACGTTATAAATGGGCTCAGAGGCACAAAAACCGGACTGCGGCAGATTGGAAACGTGTAATTTGGTCCGATGAGTCCCGTTTTTGTTTGTTCTCCAATGATGGGAGGCGCCGAGTACATCGCAGGTCCAATGAAGCCTTTAATCCTGAATGCGTCGAAGGTGTTGTTCAGGCTGGAAACAGAAAGTGAAGCGCAGGAATAGACACCCACGGACTCTGGCGGAACTTCGGGACCGGCTGATGAACGAGTGGCAGCAAATCGATGTTCAGTACATGCACAACCTCGTAGAGTCTCTGCCTCGCCGGATTCGTGCGGTTATCAAGGCCAGAGGCGCCGTCACACGTTATTAGGTACATTCTGAGAGGGGTGACATTTTTTGTCCGGTGTGCTTATATACTAAGGGTATTAAAGCCATTACATGCCATCTTAAGCTATTGACCTGTGGCCAAGTAAATCAAGCCAAAGATGATGAAACCCAAACATAATTACAGTATGGAACATCACATATTATTCACCAAGATGTTTCTAACTGATCATTTCTTTATCATATAATATGGGCTGAGTGCAACAACATTAACAAAAGTATACTTCAAAATTTCCTTCAAGTACTGTGTATACATAAACTTCATTAACATTGAGTTGAAATAAAGTTCCTTTTCTGCAGCTAAACATCCAAACTAATCAGTTAACATTTGC
Source organism: Bathynomus jamesi (assembly GCA_023014485.1). NCBI lineage: Eukaryota > Metazoa > Arthropoda > Malacostraca > Isopoda > Cirolanidae > Bathynomus > Bathynomus jamesi. Next base: position 380,377 of record JAJOZX010002892.1, on the reverse strand, counting down.
TAAAATGCTTCTATTTCTTCAGCATGTTAGTTAAATTTAGTTTACAAGGAACCTCACCTCTAGACTGACTTGTTCAGAGTCGCTTGATGTTGAAGTAAGACTCATCGTGAGGCCATGAGGGAAGTTAGACAAATTTGTGGATGTTTGATTCGTGATTGTTGATCCTATCCCTGAATTGGTGTTATTCCCACCAGAATTCGTAGCTGTAGAACCAGAAGTAGTTGAAGGAAGCGAAGGGAAGCTCTGGGCAGTGCTCAAAGGACCATTCCCTTCAGGAAAAAGAATTTAGAGATCAAGGAATAGTATGTTTACTAAAAAAAAATACTTTATAAAACAATCATTTTTTTACATTCATAAATTACTATTTTCAGCACTGAATGAATATGATTAAAAAGTAAAATTAGATACAGGCTTCTTTGATGAAAAGTTGTTAATCTCGTTTTAAATAAATCTGCAGTGTAGTTCTAATATACGAGATGGCAACGTGATTTAACACTTCCTTTACTCTTGATAAATATATATAGTGTGATTATGAAGAATACCATAATTATGAATACTAAACACGATTCATATAGGTATGGTACTTTATAAGTACAACTTGAAAGGAAATTTCATTAACTGTACAATGTACATTAATCTCTGATAATGAATACTGAATACAAACTTACTAAAATTTTATCCTAACTTATCTAGTGACTGTCAGAAACAACAAAATTTAACATTCCAAATGAGGCAAAACAGCAGTGCATCAAAAGGGACTCAAATGTGCTCTTTCATCCAAAACTATTAAAAATACCTGAAGCAATATTTGCGTAACAATTCTGAAATATGCTTACAACGTACAGCGATAAATATACTCTAACATCCTTGGATTGAGGAATCCACTGAAAATTATGACAAATTGACTTTACACAAAGATATTTGCTCTAGTTTGATTCTGTATTTTTAGGATACTTTACACTACAAACCAGTATACCAGTAAATAATGTCTTTAATCAATGAACAGAGAGGAAGTCTAACCAGTGAAGCAGCCACACACTGGCAAGCAAATGAAAACAAGAAGCAAATTTACAAGATGAAAAAATAAACACTTAAAAATTAACTGAATTAACTTTGCATCTTTTAAAGGATAAATCTAGTGGGATTAGAGAAGTATATCCTATATTATGCTAACACAAACCAGTTAGCTCTCAGTAAACTCAAAGACAATTTCTCAAAGGATTACTCAAGGGCTTAAATTTAGTAGGAAAAAAACCAAATTTAATTATTTGTGGTCACTGTCATGTGTGAGGAAGTAACAGGCTGCTCAGTGTAAATGGCTACGAGAACTATTTTGGAAACCCATTTTCAATATATACAATGGACTTGCTGGGAAATAAGGAATGCAACAGATTAAAGGGAACACACTACATCAAAACTAAAATCAAAACCTTAAACGGAAATAGATGGAATGTCATTCACAAATGAAAGACATTTAAAAGCCAAGCAAAGCAGTCTACATAATGTCGAGTGCCTTCAGGAAAGGACCGAAGGGCAATGAGAAGATGCTCTTTAGAGGCTGAAGACAAAAGCAGCAACAAGTATTGTTTACTCAGGGTAGAAATGAATGAGCACAACTTCCTTCTCTATGGGAGTGAGTGAGTGAGTGAGTGAGTGAGTGAGTGAGTGAGTGAGTGAGTGAGTGAGTGAGTGAGTGAGTGAGTGAGTGAGTGAGTGAGTGTGTGTGAGTGTGAGTGTGAGTGTGAGTGAGTGTGAGTGAGTGAGTGAGTGAGTGGGGGATTTCATCTCCTAGGAATAACAAAGGAGGAGGAGGGCACTCAACATTAGGGAGAAGGACTGAGGAAATATGAGAGAGAGAGAGAGAGAGAGAGAGAGAGAGAGAGAGACCGTGAGAGAGAGAGAGAGAGACCGTGAGAGAGAGAGAGAGAGACCGTGAGAGAGAGAGAGAGACCGTGAGAGGAGAGAGAGAGAGAGAGAGAGAGAGAGAGAGAGAGAGAGAGAGAGAGAGAGAGAGAGAGAGAGAGAGAGAGACCGTGAGAGAGAGAGAGACCGTGAGAGAGAGAGAGAGAGAGAGAGACCGTGAGAGAGAGAGAGACCGTGAGAGAGAGAGAGACCGTGAGAGAGAGAGAGACCGTGAGAGAGAGAGAGACCGTGAGAGAGAGAGAGAGAGAGAGAGACCGTGAGAGAGAGAGAGACCGTGAGAGAGAGAGAGACCGTGAGAGAGAGAGAGAGAGAGAGAGAGAGAGACCGTGAGAGAGAGAGAGAGAGAGAGAGACCGTGAGAGAGAGAGAGAGAGAGAGAGAGAGACCGTGAGAGAGAGAGAGAGAGAGAGAGACCGTGAGAGAGAGAGAGAGAGAGAGAGACCGTGAGAGAGAGAGACCGTGAGAGAGAGAGAGAGACCGTGAGAGAGAGAGAGAGAGAGAGAGAGAGAGAGAGAGAGAGAGAGAGAGAGAGAGAGAGAGACCGTGAGAGCTGACCTGGGAAGTGGAAGTGAGAGGAGAGGGCCAGACGCACCAGACTAGACACCGAGTGGGTGCCCACCGTGGGCAGGAGCCCTGACTGACCTAGAGTGGGGGCGGCACCCCCAGGCCCAGCACCCAACTGGTGTGAGGGGCGGTGGTGTGAGGCGTAAGGCAGGGTCTGCTGGTGAGGTAAACCGAGGGAGTGCAGGTTCGAGACCAGCGCTCCACCCCCACCAGAAAGGCCCCCCCCAACGAGAGATCGGGGGCCTCCCGCCCCAACAGAGGCCCTTTGCGTCATTGTAGAAGCCCCTGGAACCAGTCGGCGGCCGGCGACGGTCGCAAAAGTCTCAAGCAGAGAGGTCGCAAGCGGCTCCTCTGCAAGGGTCAGGTTGGGGACGCTGACACTCATGGGCTGCGGGGGCGCACTCATAGGGGCCTCAGGGGGGTCAGGGGGAAGGCAGGGATCGCGCTTACCGGCCCGAGGGGGAGCGGGTGGTCGGCAGAGCCCCTCCGAAAACTCTTTATTGGAGATGTTGTGAAGGCCACCAGAAGAGGACTCATTGAGGCTCAGAGAGGTCACCAAGGACACCAATTGGTTCCCTTTGCTCACTATGGACTCAGGGGGGGCACCTCCCTCCACACTCAGAAGAGCTTCTGCACTCGCTACACTCAGCACATTTTCAGCTACAGTTTCTGCCGCTTGCTGCAAAGGGAAGAAAAACTTATGGTAACGAATCTGACTAGTATTCAATTGGCTAAATATAATTTTTTTCCTCAGGAACTTCCTTTTGTGGAGTCCAAAGCCAACCAGTTTGGGGGGGGACCCATGCTACCTTCATTTCATGCCAAAAGACTATTCTTTTCACAAACAAGTTACCTTCGCAGTTAGGTTGTCATCTGACGAGGCTTGGTCTGAGGCTGCAACAGATGTTTTTTGGGTGTCAGTCGTAGCCTGAGGAAGGGATGGAGTGGAACTACATTTGCGACTGGTCAGAACAGAGCCACTATTTATGTTGTTACTGCTGCTGTTCTTTGTGTTGCTTCCAATTTCAGATCGAATTATCTGAAAACAATACAATATTAACAGCCCAAAGCTAAACCATAATCTGTAGGCTCCTCTAGCGGAAGACAATAGAGCTAGGAAGACGAGAAACCCGACCACTCTCATTCATAGCTTTAATCTCCGCTCCCCATCTAATCTCCTCCTTTTAATTCACTCGTTATTTTCTTCTGCATGAAAAAGCTACAGCAGATGGATTTCAGTTTTGAGGAAAGCTGTATCATCAATGACAGACTAAAGTTATTTTATCTTTGGAAAGATTTTTACGCATACTTCAGGAGAGATATCGCATCTTACTCGTTCTTATCTTACAAAGAACCAAATTAAAGTTGAAAATAAAGATTTGAATTCACATTAGTTACACACTATAACATCAATAAATACTAAACTGACCTTGGCGGACTTTTGGTTGCTACTAACGATATCTGAGCTTTGCGGTGCTTGTGAAACAACTTGAAGGCAACTCTTAACTGTTGAGGTGGTATTTGGGCTAGTGACGGGGGAAACGGAGGAATTCAGTGGAGAAGTCACTGTTACTCCTGGTTGGACATTAGATGCACTTTCTGGATCAGAGTTGGGAGCTAGTTTTAGGTCATACTTGCCCTCTGCACCCATTCGGTAGCTGTTGGAGGGCCCATGGTCCCAGGTTACATCAATCCAACCTTACAAGATAAAGACACTATTAACTTGTTACAATGACCAACCAAAATATCTACTGGTATTCAATAGGGATCATCAGCACAAATAAATGTATCCACAAAGCATGAGCAAGACCCATAAAGGCAATCCTTCAAAATGAGTGTGCAATGCATCTCTATAAAATATACTTTGAAACCATTAAATAGTGAAAAACAAGTAACCACTTATTCTTTTTTGATACTGTAATAATAATAATAATAATAATAATAATAATAATAATAATAATAATAATAACAAATAATAATAGTGTCATTCTATCAAGTGTTTAGACTTGCATTATCAAAAATCCCATTTCTGAATGAACTGGGCTGAAAAGGCTAACAACCTGGATGTAAAGCATAATAGGTGAAGAGAAAGGGCAGAAAGTAAACCACACACATCCATTCACACAGGCATCCTGGTGGACCAGCACCCCTCCACATGCCAAAATTTCACAACTGCAGTGCTTCTATACAACAGGTGTGGTGGTGTTTCCTGGCCTTGTCAGACAAATTTCAGCAGAATTCTTATCTTTATCAAGACCTTTTAGAACTATAATGTTTACCACCTGTGGTCAGTGTCCTTACTTTAATTTTCAATTCTTATTACTAATAGTATTTCCAAAAATTATGAACTGAAAGTGTAATGTTTTCACCAAGACCTACATTTTTTGTTTTTATAAACGTTATAGATTCTTAAACACGTCGAAACCATGATTCATTTCTGCAATATTTCATCTTAAAACTTGTAACAATGTAAAACTCAACCACAAAACTTACCATTGTGCAATTCACCCGTGATAGTCCCTGCTGCAGGAGGATTTCCATCTTGGTCTCGCCACTTCCAATCCAGTCCACGGATGACACGAGCTCCCACAACCATTTTCTTTAACATCTGCACCAGTTATTTGATTGAAAAAGTTTAATTTATTCCAAAATTATTCAACCACCATTAAAACATTAAAACTAGAAATAGCTAAATTATAAACTTAAGTTAACATTGTGAAGTTGCGATCTCACTTGCGACTTAATGAGTCTCCTCTGTCTCCGCAAACTGGCTTCAGCTTCCTTCGCAGCTTTGCCAAGGTCCTCACAAACACCCGTTACTCGCCCATAAAGCTCTAAGCCCGATAAAGACAAGTAATGGGTCTGCCCAGATGAGTTTTTGCCCATTTGTTGAATGCGAACGTGGCGCCAGCCAACCTAGAAACGGTTAATACCTACATTTAGTAATATTCATCAACAAGATTTACAAATGGCATTTGCAGCGCTATAGTCACGAAAATTACACGCTGGTATTTCACCCGTGAAGGATTTGTAATGAAGTTAAAGATTAAAAGAGGCTAGGAACAGGATACGGGTTCATTTTCTTTTTGATGGAATACCAGTGTGTCATTTTAAACCGCGGGGCTGGGTACCAGTACCAGAAAATATTAAGTTTTGATACCAGTACTACATTTTCAAATAGCGGCGGCGGCGGCGGCAGCAGCAGCAGCAGCAGCAGCATCAAAGAAATACGAAGGACACCAAACGGCGACAAACTTGATGGTCCCTATGAGGCTGTCTGTTTAAGGAGGAAGGTTGAAAGTAGTAAGAAAACTTAAAGGCGAGTGAAAGTTTTAAAGCAAAGCAGAGAGAATGAAGGGAAGGAAAGAAATTTAAAGAGAAGGTGGAAATTTTGAAGTAAAGAGGAGGGAGTCCGAGTGAAAATTCTACGATACTTCTACGCGCTAACAAATGCTTCCAACTATGGGTTTAAGGCAAGATGAGCATCTAGTTTCTTTTTAAACGATTCATTGTCCGGCAATCCATTCCACAAATTAAAGAAAAAATGTTTAGCTTCATTACGATTAAAATGTATACCCACTAATTCGAGACCATTACCGCGAGTTCCATCCGTATTTTCTTTTCTTATGCGGGAAGGAGGGGCCAAGGGCAAATGCCCACCCACATTATCAAATAAGCATCGTTAGTCGCGTTAACGCGAGACTACTGTATATAATACCTATCATTTCTCTCACCGTATATATTTACGATCATTAACCCTCTCGCAGATGTGAGCCTTATACGAGGCAGTTATTTTGCCCGAAAATTACCCGTTGTTTAGCTCTCAAAAACTTTAAATTTTTCAACTCCTCGCGTTAAATAACCCTCACACGAGGATGTTATATAGTTTGTCTCTGAAACGAGAGATGATTCAATTACTTATTACATTTGTAAACACCTCCATCTCAGTCAATCACCATTTTTTATGAGGTGTGGAAGGTGTCCATTTTTTAGCCCAATGTATTTTGATTTAAATTTTGAACACTGATCCATTATCAAATTATCATTATCAAATTGCTATCGATTATTGAAAGGACTGCGGGTCTGGTGTTGAATGGAAGCGCACTTTTATTACAAGTGATGAAGTTAAATTATTTGATAAGGAAACAATTTCAAGCAAATCAACTTTGGCAATTGCTATTTGCGCATTTTCTCAAATTTAAAAATGAAACTCGGAACATTACCCTTTCTTCTTCAGGAGGATTTAAGGGCCAAGTATTGGTACTCCCCGGTTCATTCAGAGAATTATCATCAGTGTGTGTGTAGAGTGTCGTCCACAATAAGCCATCTTTTGAAACCTGTACCGAGTTAAGCACACATTTTAAGTAAATTTGTTTAATAAACCCATTTTGAGGTGTCACTATGTATCAAATTACGATACTTCATAAATACAAAACTCACCTGGAATACCCAATTGCGAAGAGCAGAACGGCCATACCCTCGGGCATGCCTCAAAGTGTATGCGTACGGAATCAACCACACTCCAAGATCAATGGCAAACCAAGCCCTGCGATCATCATTTGAATGGCAGTTCAAGGCTGAAGAATCTCTGCAGAGAATGTCTTCTAGTTTTCCATACGGCAAATTACGGCCCTCGCTCGATGTGACCACCACAAGGCCAACAGAAGCAGGATTCACCCACTCATAGGCAGTTCTGGAACAACTTATAATTAGTCTTCCCTCATTCAAGACATTCGTACGTTTATAAACAATCAGACTGAAGAATGACTTCTGAAATGAAAAGTATCTGTCAGCTAAAGTTAAACCAACAACTTACTTTCCATTGGTACCTATCCAGTAGAAAAGGCCGTTCTCATCAAAGTCTCTGTTGTATTTTAGGATGGGCCTATGTCCTTCTTTCAACTTCCTCACAAACGTAAATGTAGACCGATCATAATGGTACCACTGTTTCGCAACCATTTTCAACAAGTACCTTTCCAACTGATCTACTGTTGCAAGTGGTTCCATCTATCAAGAAATGGAAGTGGTAAAATGGGATGGATAAAATTACCCCACTTGGCAAAATTACACAATGAAGTACTGTACTGAATTTCAGTTAAAGCAAATGGATATCAAAACACCTTTAAGGTCCGCCCTGTTCTGTCTATGAGGGAGCTTTCCCCTGCCGCTCTCTCCAATCGCAGTCTCAATCTCCTACTCAGTATCTGAAGACCAGAACCTAGACCAGCGGGGTCATAGATGTATAAAGAGAGCTTCTCAGAACTCTCCAAGACAGACACAAGTTTCCTTACAAGCTGAGTAGCTGGACTGACTTGGTTGGTAGAATGGTTGTGAGAATTGTAGAAGTTTTCATCAGCATCCTGTTTAAACAAATTAATCAAGCATTAACAAAGTACACAGCTTCTAGCACATTCAAATTTTAACCAGACAGAAACGAGTGATCCTACATAAACTGACCCCAAAGCAACTCTTGAAGATGTTCCTTCTCTGTTTGACTAACTTTGAGAGTCTCTTCTGCATAACGGGTCTATTGAAGTCCCCTACATCAGAAAATTGATTGGAGCCAGCTTCAGGAGCAAGAAGTCCCATCAGGGCTTGTACAAGTCCTGAGGAATGGAGCTCAAAAGCAGATATTGTGTTTTCATTGTGTAAGAGGCTCACCAAGTCAACTAAGGATTCCCGCAAGATGTCAATCCATTCACTGCTGCACCTATTGCTGCTCAGCTGCTTCTGACATGCTCTCTCTATTTGAGCTACAATATTGCCTAACTTGGCCACAACACCTCTTGGCTGCGTCTGAGCTGCTTTGAAATACTTCTCATACACATCCTTTGCTTGGTTTTTAACCTAAAATACATAAACAAAATTTCAAAAAATTTTCTAGCAACATTTACACTTTTAAAATTATATACTGGTCAAAAAAAGAAACGCAATTAGCTTGCATATGATGTAAAATTTAAGTTGTTAGTGGTATTATCACAGTTTCAAGATTATGGTTAAATGTTTGTTCAAATCTTTTAAAGCCACTTATTGCATGTTTTTAAACCTGACTAATCCCGGCTAAGACGCCATTTTGTTACAAACAATAAACAGAGATTAAATTGAATGTATTCTTTATGAAGGCATGCATTTTTTCTTTGACTTCACGGAATACACACTGCCCATTGAGAAAACCAAACTTTTTCCCGCGATTGAGGCATGCCACGACTCTCAGAGGTCAACAGAGGTCGTGCCTTGGGCATGTTGGATGCAGGCATGTCTGCTGTCCAAGTTGCACAACGAATGCATGTGCATCCCAGCACAATCTCTAGGCTTGTTAGACGGTACAATGCCACAGGAAGTGTTCAGGACCTGCCAAGACGTGGGCGACCTCGTGTGACGACCCAACGCCAGGATCGCCACATTGTACTGCAGCACCTGCGTCATCGGCAGCGGAATGCTCGTCAGACAGCCAGAGAGACACCTGGTATCCACAACAACAGAATTAGTGACCAGACCGTCAGAAACCGACTCCGTAATGCAGGACTCCGATCCCGCAGGCCTTACAGAGGTCCTTTTCTCACTGATGCAAGAAGGCAACGACGCCTGCAATGGGCCTATCAGCACCGTGACTGGACACAAAGAATGAGGTCGATGAGGGCCAGACTCCAAGCCTGCATTGTGGCTAGGGGTGGCCATACGCGTTATTGACTGTTTGTTATGTTAAAGAATCATTTACTATATACTGAGTCATGTTTATTAATAAATCTCAAAAATTGCGTTTCTTTTTTTGACCAGTATACAATGCGTGTGCTTCAAGCTTGATCAGTACCTTCTGTTTCATGGCCTCTATTTTTGATCTGAACCTCTTTCCTCTCCTTCCCGTCCAACCCGCATGAAACTCTGGTCCAAGGGAAGTCTCTGCCGTGAACGAATGCTTCGTGTTGCGATTTGATTCAAAAATAAAGCCAGGAAGATCTTCCCTCAAGATCGTTGACTGCTGCTGACCATCTGAATTGTGGATATGAAGCTCCCCTTCCTGAAGACAAAAATTACAGATGGATTAACTTTTGTATAATCACCCATTTCTTCCTACTTTCCTCAATCTGGCTCTCTTACCTTCTTGCACTGAAGTGACCAGTTCCCAACAACAAGCCTCATTGGTCCTGGAGTGGAAAGGATTGGTTGACTTGGACTGCCAGGCCTCACTGCTGCTTTGGCTCTTTGAAGTTTCTCAAGAAACTCGCTTCTATTCTCTGTTATAAGACAAGACCATTTTCACTCTTGCAATATACAACACTAAATAATTATTCATTTTCACATCAATATTCAGTATGCATGTACCAAAGCCATAAATGTACAAGTAAATTATGTTTAAAATTTTGAGGTATGAAACTGAACATCTCATTTTAAATTAAAAATTATTCCACAAGCCTTCCACAAGTTTACCAAAATTAATGCAAATTAATCTCCATTTCACAATTCTCAAAAAAATTTTTGGATCCTAATTGTTACTAGCATACCAACTCCAATGAAAATACAAAAGGTAGAAAAAAATGTACCTGTGCTTTCTGTGCCTCCTTCAGGACTACCAGAAGAGTACATGGTGGCTAATTTTCCATCCAGAATGAACCTGAACCATCCATTGGATCCATTTGAAAGTTCCAATGCTGCCGCATCACTCCAAATGTAAAGGCAATCTCTCCCTCTGGCCACACACCAATCGCGCCAATGATAAGCCTTCCCAGGAACCAATTCCTTGGCATCTTCCATTTGAATTCCATCATCTTCAGCCTTTTAAAGGAAATGCATCCTTATTAAAATGTATACTATTTTTAACTACTGTTTATAATTACATAAGGAGTAAAAAAGTAATACTAATTACTTTCAGTGAATTCAACTGGAAAATGTAGCATGATCCGTAACAGCATCATGTCCAGCAGTTTCTGCCTCATTCTTTCTGCCAAATTTTTCTCTTTCAATGAAAATATTAAGATTTAGCTCACCTGCTCTTCCTTTACTCTGTCCTCTTGCTGACTGGTTGGCTCATGAGCCCCAGCCATTAATGCCACTTTGCTGATAACTCCTAATCGAGCACAATGATCTAGTAGTAACTCTTGGGCTTTTGAAAGAAGATCATCAATCATTTGCAAAACCACAAGCTGTCCTTCTTCATCCTCCTCATTGCCCAATACAATGGCCACAACCTCCATCAACTGAGAGCCTAACATTTGGCCAGTAGATCCAATCTCACAGCTCTCACTCAATGTAGTTTCACCACTACATACCTAACAGGAAAATGTTATTACCAAATGAAATATAAAAAAAAACACTGACACAAATGAAGATTATGTTCAGAGAGTAAATGCAAAGTGAAGTTGTCCCTTCCCTGCCATTGTTTACTAACCTGCTGCAGTAAGTGAGGGGGAATGTAATGAAGCATTTTCCTAAGAATGCTAAGAGAAGCCTTTCTAACAGTTTGTACCATAGTGGACTGAAATGTGTGGCAGAACACTGGAAGCAATCGACTGAGGTAGACTGAACCCATTTCAACATCTCCTTTGATCTCTGTACTCTCCTCACCATCATCTGATGCAGCTCCAATGCCATCAAATATTCCTTGAACATTAGCATCATTGCTACCAATCACGTTCTCCAATGGCTTTGGTTTAGTTTCCTGAGTTCAAAATTGCAAAACTACATTTACAATATTCATTAACAAACTCCTTACCACCTAACTGTCACATCCAAGAAAGCTACCTGCTTTATATATATATATCTCAGAATGGTCCCCTGAAAAACTTGTTACACACAGACCATCCTTGCAGTCTGTGTAACACACAAAATATACATACATACATACATATCAGGTGGCCCCCCAAAAAAAAACGCGTTGAGATTTGAACATCAATAACTTCAAAAATACGCAGTTCACACTTCCAAAATTTACACAACTTTTACCTCAATCTATTGATAAGCTATCAAAAATTTCAGACCTCTACATAAAATACTTTTTCCACAGCTGAGGGAACAAGGAGGTATGGTGAAAAAAAAAAAACGAAGATCATAAACTGGAAAAAATTTTATTATTCACATCTTAACAAATATGATCAATATGTCTGCCATCCTACTTACAAACTAATCTTAGCCTTGTGTTCCACAACATTATACATTTTCTGATTTCTGTTAGTTATTTTGTCCCAACATTTGAGTATTTTTTTTCTTTAATTGCACTTCTGTACACTTTTCTGTTTGGCCTTCATAAATCTTCTCTGCTAGTGTTCCATATGCAATAATTCATGGGATTGCAATCAGGTGATTGCGGGGGGCCAGTCGTTTTTTCCAATGAAGTTGACTACATTCTGTCATAGATAATCCTGTGTGAACTTGCTAGTATGAGCTGCAGCACCATCTTGTTAGAGTATGAAATCATTTCCATAATACAGACGCTGACAATCAGGCAAAAGATTCTCCTCCAAGAGATTTACATAGGTTTCTGAATTAATTTTACTTTCTGAAATTAAATGAATTTTCATCTTTCCATTCTATGATACACCTGCTAATACCATGATTTTTTTTTGGAAAACCAACTTGCCTGGTGGTAAAGTCTCGATGGAGGAATGTCTTTCTTACACTGACCATAAACATCATTGCAGGAGTTTCGAGCAATCTCAATTGTGAAATCTTTTTCATCTGTAAAAACTATTTTTTTTAACATCATTGGACAAAAATCTATCAAGCAATTTCCTGCAACAAATTTTTCTTTTAGCTCTTACATTGCTGTCACGTCTTGAAACACGGATCCTCTTAAATGCTTTAAGTCCTACTGTTCTCTGCATTCTTTGTATGGAACTTAGACTGATACCTAAATTTCTTGCAATTTTCCTCTGAGAGCAGTGTGACCCAGGTCAATCCTCTTGAAATAGAGCAGTGGTCGGGGAACAGGGGTAAATTACCCCAAATGGGGTAAATTTAAAAATGTTGGGGGTAATGCGTGCGGTATGAGAGACACTTCCCTCAGAGCCTCAGTCGTGTGTATGGTATCATGAAACGAAGAGGTGCTTTTAATGCTTGACACTTTGTGCTGATATTTCTTTTGTATGTTTTTATTTTATTTCATTACATAAATGTGGCATTATTCTAAATTTTAGAATATTACGAATTTACGTCCTGATTTTGATGATGATGTATCAAAAATGAAACAGCATCATTTTTCCAAAACCTGAAGTGGAGATGTTTTGAATGAAATTCTTCAGTTCTTCAATCCTTTTTACTAATTTTGTTTGTGTGCTATTCTTATGCCAACATGTGGCTTTTTTTTATTTCTCAATAATGGATCCAATAAACATTTTTTGAATTTGAATTTTTTGTATACCATATGCAACAATTTTAAGAGCAATTGGCTTGGTTTTGTTTACTTTGAAGTCTGGGAGTAATTTCATTTTACTCAAATAGATTTTTGGGTAATACCCAAAAAAGTTCCCCGACCCATGAAATAGAGCTCATCATTTCAATCATTGCTATATTGTCTTGAGTGTAAACTGTTTTAGGCTGACCACTTCCACGCTTCTGTGCCAATGAACCAGTTGCTTTCAGTTTTTTAATCATTCTACTCAGATGTATCATTACAAGTTATTTCTGGAAATTCCCTCAAAACTCTTGCCCCAATCCATCTTTTTTCCAAGAAACAGTTTTCAATCACCACTTTTTCACCATTAGAACCATAATTTGAAGGGTAAGTTTAAAAAACAATATTTAAGATGGGTGTAGCCTATATCATCTGACATTTTTCAGAGAAACAAATTATCCATAGGCTAAGGAAACTACTACAAATCTTAGAATAGTTGCCAGGTCCACTATACACATTTAGGATTTAGGATATTCGTTTTTTTTCACCATACCTCATTGTTCCCTCAGCTGTGAAAAAAGTATTTTATGTAGAGTAGAGGTCTGAAATTTTTATGATGGCTTATGAATAGATTGAGGTAAAGGTTGTGTAAATTTTGGAAGTGTGAACTGCATATTTTTGAAGTTATTGATGTTCAAATCTCAAGGATTTTTTTTTGGGCCACCCGATTATATATATAGTATATATAGTATATATATATATATATATATATAGTATATATATAGTATATATATATATATATAGTATATATCCCGGCAAGGGGGTTCTAAGCTCGTGCTCTTGAGTGCTCTTTGTGCTCGTTTGTACGTGCTTGTTCCTGGAGGTTTCACGTGCACCCTCCCGGCCCTAGCACCCAAGGATGATGGGGCTCGACCCTGCAGTCCTTGTCATCCTTGGCCTTTTTCCACTTCGACTGTCCCATCCGCCCTTTCTTTTCCTCTGTCTTTCCTCTCACTTTTTCTTTGTTTTTCCGCCGAGATATGCCCTTTTAAATAGAGGCGAATCGGTTCTTCCCGAACTTAAAAAAAAAAAAAAAAAAAATATATATATATATATATTTTTTTTTTTTTTTTTTTTTTAGTTCAGGAAGAACCGATTCGCCTCTATTTAAAGGGCATATCTCAGCGGAAAAACAAAGAAAAAGTGAGAGGAAAGACAGAGGAAAAAGAAAGGGTGGAGGGGACAGTCGAAGTGGAAAAAGACCAAGGATGACAAGGACTGCAGGGTCGAGCCCCATCATCCTTGGGTGCGAGGGCCGGGAGGGCGCACGTGAAACCTCCAGGAACAAGCACGTACAAACGAGCACAAAGAGCACTCAAGAGCACGAGCTTAGAACCCCCTTGCGGGGATATAGTATATATATATATATATATATATATATATATAATATATATATATATATATATATATATATATATATATATATATATATAGGGTGAACCAAATGTAGGTGGACAGTAAATGATAACGTTTATTTTGAGAATACATATTTAATTTTTTGTATACTATAATACAAAATAAAATTTAAATAAATTTAGTTATAATATTTAATATAATATAACACAAACACCATAGTTATAATGAACACCATAGTTATAATATAATATAATACAAACCGTATTCAACCTACTGTCCACCTACTTTTGGTTCACCGTGTATATATATAGTATATATAGTATATATATATATATATATATATAGTATATATAATATATATATATATATATATATAGTATATATATATATATAATATAGTATATAATATATTATATATATAGTATATATAGTATATATATATATAGTGTATATATATAATATATATATATATATATTATATATATATATATATATATATATATATATAGTATATATATATATAGTATATATAGTATATATATATATAGTATATATATATATATATATATATATATATATTATATATATATATATATATATATACACACACACACAATATTAGGGAATGGTTCTGATTAATCAGTTAATTATTGTTTTGAATTTAATTATTTAATCAAAAAATATTTTCAGAAACTGATGGGAAATGATTAATTTTCCTCAATTTCAGCATCATTTTACCTTAAATTTTGTAATGTATCATTTGAATTTGGTACCTTTTTGCATGTATAAACTGTGTAATTCACCAACGCCTGATTTCTTGAACTAAAGTAAACAAAATGTTTGAGCAAAATGTTTTCTTCAGTCATCTCATGAAGAAACGAAAGCTCTTTCTTACTCTTTTCGGAAGTATTTAATTTTTAAATCATTTTTAATCAGTTAATCATTGATTAATTAGAAAATTTCATCATTCATCACTTTTTCCTAAAAAGGATTAATTAACGATGCCCTAATATACAAATATACATACATACGTGTATATATATATAGATGAAACGGGCAATTACCAAATGATCAGCCATAATGTAACCTTTTCTCAAACTAAACTTTGGTTAACCTTGGTTTTGCTTCCACCCAAATTGTTCATTCTGATCAAGGTCAAGCTTGTCACTCCACCTTATAGCTACAGTTTAATGTGGAATCTGAACCATGTCCCACCAACATATTCCAGAATCTTAACCCCTAGCCTATCCAGAATACCCATTTATCTACCAACCAATTTGTGTGTGCAGAAGGATGAACAGTTGGGTCTTGCTGCATGCCCTGCAGTCATCAGGTCTCAATCCACAGGACAATAGATCTGTAGTCAGCAATGCTAACCACTACACTACCGAGGCACAAATGCATCATCAATCATTTGTCAGTGGATTTGACATTCTCAAATGTGTTTTAGAGTAAATTTATTTGTGGAATACATCAATATTTCCAACACCATAAACCCCCCATATAATGGACTAATTGGGGGACCCCCTTGGTTGTTAAAAGAGAGTCCATTATATCGATAAACAAAATACAATACAGGTAATTCCATAGGGGTTGTGTTCCCAAATAAACAACATTAAGCAAATCTACTTTAACCATGTTAACGCTTTAACCACGCCGTACAACTTCAGCAATACTCCCATGCATGTCATTAAGTCACTAAAAAAATTAGTGCTAATAGGAATTTTTCTATTACTTTTCTAGTATGAAAAGACCATGAGAGATGCATATCTGACAATAAATTGCCTCAAAAATGTGATTATCAAGGAGAAATTTATGATTTTATATATAGTTTTTTTTTTTTTTGCTTTTGCCATAATTTGCAGATAAGCTTGCCTGAATAACTCTTATAGTGTCAAAATGTATTCTATATTATAAACCTTTGGTTAGCTTCCACCCAAATTGTTCATTCTGACAGTCAAGCTTCACTCTACCTTAGACCTACAGTTTAACGTGGAATCCAAACCACACCCCATCAGCAGCCCAGCATCTTAACCACTACACCACCTAGGGTACCCATTTATCTACCAACCACTTTCTTTATTGTGTGGAAGGATGAACAGCTGGGTTTTGCTGCATGCCAGCTGCTGTCAGGTCTCAAACCCAGGGCTGATGGATTTGTAGTCAGCGACGTTAACCACACCACCACCGAAGCATAAATCCTAAAGGCATAAATTTTACCCAAAAACCTAGTTATGTATAACTACTAATCATTTTTACCTGTAAAATTGAGGTGAATTCTAGTAAAATACACATGTCATTTGGATTCATACTGAGTAAACAAAACAAAACAGTGTATTCATTCAGTTATTTTGCTGTATATATATATATGAAATTTGAATATAAAATATGCAAAAAGGATCATATAAAAATAAGTTGCAATGCTTCATTCTGGAGGAGGAGTAGTACATGTTGAAAAAAAAGAATAATAGCTACAGTCTAACTCACCACCAGGTGCACACGTCTGCCTCCTCCTGCCTCCCTTGTTGATTGCTGTTCCTACCACCAGATGACAGCAGTGCCTGGGACTGGTGGTCTACTCAAATCTGAGGTCATGCAGTCACCAAACATGGTTGAGAGATTTTTTTTACAGCCGTGGACTACAGTCGCTTTACGCAGTTAAGGACAAAAAAATGTCAGTGAATAAAGTCCTCAAACGCAGTTAAAGACTTAAAAGGGGGTTAGGTTTCACCCTCCCCTCTGGACCCTATCCCAGACCATCATGCCTCTCGAACCAGGGCTGTAGCTTGAGGGCCACCAGGGGTGGCTGAGCTTCCCATGGAAAATTTTGAGCCTCCACTAAACCCTAAATATAGATTAACTAAAATAAATATTTTACAGTCTTTAATACAGTGGGCCCTCATTGTTAGTGATTAATTGGGACTGAGAAAAATGTGAAATTATGAAATCGCAAGCAATGAGATCCATTTTCAATGTAAACTGGCTAATTGGTTCCAAAAGCTCAAGGATGGCAGTGTAAAATATCCTTAACCCTCTCTGGACAGAATTTTCTGTAGGGTTGTTATAAATGTGTGTATATGAAAGGTTAGAAATTTGCAACAGTTGTCCATATAGGGTTAAAATGCCAAAAGTTTTATTTTAATATCAGGTCATCCCATAAGTAATGTTTTTAGATTGGAATTTGAAGGACAAAAAAGACGCAACTGAAACTTTTTAATCTAGTATATATTTTTCATCAGAATAAATGACACACTGCCAACGTCCTACAAGCTTTTCAATGCCATGTTTATAAAATTCAGGTGGTTTTGAGGCAAAAAACTTAGAGACTGGTGTGCAGGTCATCTAAAGTAGTATACTGTTTCTTGTCAAGATAGTTTTGCAGACTCCTGAAGAGATGATAATCTGAAGGTGCAAGGTCTGGAGAATATGGAGGATGTGGAAGTTTTTCCCACCCAAGCTCCTCAATTTTTGCAGAAGTTATCCAAGCAGTATGAGGACGTACGATGTTGTGGTGGAGCACGATTCCTTTCCAATTAACCAAAGGTGGTCTCTTTTCTTTTAGTGCAGTGTTCAATCAATCCAGTTGTTGACAGTAGACTTGAGTGGTGATTGTTTGGTTGTGTGGTAAGGTTTCAAAGTGTATTACACCACCTTTATCCCACCAAACACTAAGCAACACCTTCCAAGGGTGAAGATTTGGTTTTGGCTGTGGTGTCACTGGTTCTCCAGCACAAACCCACTGTCAACGGCACTTAACATTCTGGTACAGTATCCACTTTTCATCACCAGTCACTAAACGGTGCAAAACCGGATCTTGGAGTTCACGGGAATGAAGAGCTGTGCTAATGTTTACTGGCACCCTCAGATTGTCAATCGACAATTCATGTCAAACAGCAGTCACCATTCCTAAACTTTTGAAACCATCTTTGACATTTCCTCATATGCAGAATATCATTGCCATAAACATCCTGAATGTTTCGCGTTGCTTCAGTAGCATTACCGTATTCCCTTTTTTGAACTTGTAAAGCATTATATGCCTGATATGCTCTTCTGATACCACCATGTTTATGAGGGATTCACATAAAGCAAAACACACGTCTTCACTGGTCAAGGTCTGTAAAGTATGTAGTGAAACACAATAGATCTCCTCTTAGATATAACATTCAGAAAATTTATGCTTAAACCGAGTAGGACTAGTTTAAAGTTAATCTATCATAAAAAATGACATTACTTATGGGATGACCTGATAAAATAAACAAAAATAGTAACTTTCCTGCAGTATTTAAGTATTATTTACTTAGTTTTTTGAAGTAAAAAAAATGTACCCGCATTGTCCTGCCAATTATGCATAAGGGGATGGTTATTGGTGATGGAAGAGATTGTTACTGCTTGGAAGTAGGGTCTCCTTCCATAAAGATGGACAGTAGGTTATCGGAGATCTGCAAGTCTTCTGTTGAAGTAGAAGGGACTAGAGAAGGTGCTCTTGAAGCAATTGGAGATGAAAATACATTTGGTTTGGAGAAATGGTCAGTTTTTGCCCGTTTTAATTTACTTTCTCTCTCAATTTAGTATTGTATGGGAAACAGGCTGATTAAATTGCACTAAAACACTTGAAGGCCCTGTCTTGTAGAGGATTCTTGTCTGTAATTTTCTTTATGGCATCAATGTAAGAAAACAGCTCTTTTACATCTTTTCCTGTTAGGTTTTTTGGTGGCTCTTTAATTGATTGCTGACTCAGAGTCTTCAGAAACTTGTGCCTCATCTATTTCAAGTGTGTCATCTCCAGTTAAACTTTCATTGTGGGACTGACTTTAATAGGTTTTCAACTTTATCTTCAATAATCTGGCAGCCCAAGTTATTGCCAATTTCTGCTATCTCTCTATTTATTTATTTCGGTGTAAGCTCAAAACCTTCAAAATCAGGAAGCTCATGATCTGATAGCCATAAATTCTTCCAGGCAGAAACTAAACATTTTTCACTAACTTGCTCCCAAGCTACTGCAATATTTGTGATGGCATCTTTCACATTATAACTTTTCTAAAATTGAGTGAGAGTCAGAGCATCTTCACCACCAGTGGCAAGAAAGCATTGTTCAAATGTAGCCTTGTGGTAGTAACATTTAAAATTAGCAATGACATTCTGGTCCATGGGTTGAATGATCAATGTGGTCCTCAGGGGCAGGAGCATAACATTGATAAGTCACTGGATGAGTCTAATAAAGGAGAGTGGGCTGGTGCATTGTCTAGCAGTAACCAAGCTTTCTTGTCAAGATGATGATTCTTTAAATAACATTCCACAGCTGGCTGGAAGAAATTTGTAAACCAATCAAAGATATCTCTGGTGACCCATGCTTTGCAGCTGCTTTTCCATATGACTGTTAAATGAGCTTTCATGACATTCTTGAAAGCTCTGGGGTTTTCCAAGTGATACACTAGAGGAGGCTGCATTTTAAAATCACCAGTTGAATTTGAACCAACCATTAAAGTTAGCCTGTCTTTTGAAGCCTTGTGGCCTAGCATTTTTTCTTCCAATTGAGTTATGTAGGTCATTTGTGGCATAACGCTTCCAAAATATTCCAGTTTCATCAAAATTAAAAACTTGTTTGGGCTTATATTCACTAACTAATTCACTAAATTCATGCTTGTACTTTTCTGCACCTTCTACATCAACTGAAGCTGCTTCACCATGCCTCACTACACATTTCACACTAGTTCTGTCTAGGAAAAGACTAAACCACCCCTTGCTGGCTTAGAAATCAACTTTACCTTCTGGGTCTTTTTCTTTTAACTTCAGTTTCTTAGCCTTCTCTTTAATAAAAGCAGAACTTATAGAGTCCTGAACTTTTCTCTCATGAATCCAGGTCACAAGATGTAAATTCTCCATTTGTACTAGAACATTATCACGAGTTCTTAAAGTTTTCACATCACCTGAAGTATTCTTAGCTGCTGATTTATACCCCTCTTTATTTTTCAAAATGCTGGCTACAGTTGACCATGGTAAGTTAAACTCCTGGGCAATTTCACTGGTGAGTGGTGCATGCTCTTTCCTCACTATGTTCAATAACTAACTTTTGTTTATAAATCAGAAAATGTTCTTGATCTTTTAGAACTAGACTTATCATCATTGCTAGATTTTCTTTTAGGAGTCATTATTATTACCCTGAAATAAAAAAGATAATATTGAACAATTTTGTAAAACACTGCACAGAATACACTAAAGCACTATGTATTATTGAACAATGATTAGCATCAAACACTAATAAAACCAATAACTATATGAACTGATATTTTACGTAAATAAAACTTTTCACTGTAATAAAGCAATATTACAAACAATTATGTAAAGCAATAATATTTTATAAACAACTAAATAACACACTAAATATAGTACACTGGCATTGAAAAGCATGAAATGACAACCTCACTCAGTGAAAGACAGCACAACTGAGCCTGCATCGACCTGCATGGGCAGCATTGCAGACACCACATGACAAAGTCACAAATTTACTGAAACATGGTAGTAAAATGGGTCATCAGGAATTTGCGAAATCATGAACAGAGAGCCTCGCAAACAATGAGAGCCCACTGTATCAGTATTTTTACTAATCGCAATAATTACTAACAATTCTACAAACAACATTTTCCTCTGTCCTCCCAAATAAAAATGTGAAAAAAATATTTCAAACATGTTAATTCAAATTTAAAAATTGTAGCAGACTGGAAAGTTCTCGAAAGTTTGTGGCAGTATGATAGGTCCACCCGCATGCACTATAAACGTGCTGAATTTTCTAGAAGGTCCAATAAATGTGTACTGTATATATAAAATTTTAACTTTAACGCAAGTTTTATTTTTACAAAGAATTCCCTATATTATCAGTACTATGTAGCCTCTCCTGGAGATTACCATTAGCTACAGCCCTGTCTCAAACACTGGCTGTCACACAGCCAGGCAGAGGCCACTACGGGTGACTTCAAGGTCAGTGGTGAAAAACCACAAAACTAGTTTAGGACAATGAATTTATATTTTATCATCAATTGTTTTGTTTAAATATTGTACCCTGCAATATTTATTTACACTTAACTACTGTAGAGTATTAACATGTGCGTAATACAAGTTTGATGTTTACTAATTATGCATCAGGTACACTATTTACAAACATAGTAACACCGCACTAGTCACTGTCATCCTCCATGATGACTAATTGTGGTTCAGGGGTTACCACAGGAATGGAGAAGTATGAGTCAGTTGGTGTGGCAGTTCTCTGCCAACTGTAGGAAGGCATTGAAACGGAGGATGCTTCACTCTTTGCCTAACTGACTCTTTCAGATAACAGCCTTTTCTTCTTAGGAGGCAGAGAACTAAAAAAGCTGCTGATCTTTGGCCACACCTTCTGTTCCAGCATTCCTTTTTTGAAGGTCTTTCTTGAGCAGCCTGATGGTTTCATCATTAGAGTTAAAAAAAACCACCTCTCTGGTCAGTGATTCTTTGGAGCCCCTCTGCAGTTTCAATTCCTGTAGCCAAAGACTCATTCTCAGGTTTGTCTTCCTCTTCAGCCTCCACCTGCTCTGATAAGGTTGACACATCCAGAGCAATCTCCTCCAGTCATGTGTAGTGATGTTAAAAAACCGTTTTTGTTTTTTTGTGTCCATGTTTTTTTTGTCATTTTTTTTTTGTTTTTTATTGTTTTTTGTTTTTTTTAATAATTAATATAGATATTGCCAATTTAATTATAAGGTATACTTTTGCAATGATATATATTATAAAAATAAATAAATAAATAATAAAATAGGCCATATGGTACCAGTATAGAATGTCCTTTTCAGCCTATTTTCAGAAAAAACTGGCCTCTTTCTTGCACTGAAAGTCTTGTATCTTGAGATCCATTAAACTTGCGAGAACACTGGCTGGGAGCTGACTGCCCATTGTCCAACCTTTCCAGGACTCTCCCATCCATGCCTCGGATTTTGAATCTCCCACTTAACTATCCTTTAGACCCATGATGACATTTTCCCCCCCGAGACCATCCATATATATACATACACACACACCCATATACATATATACCAATATTTTTATTTTTTTTTTTTTTTTTTAGGAAGAACCGATTCGCCTCTATTTAAAGGGCATATCTCAGCGGAAAAACAAAGAAAAAGTGAGAGGAAAGACAGAGGAAAAAGAAAGGGCGGAGGGGACAGTCGAAGTGGAAAAAGACCAAGGATGACAAGGACTGCAGGGTCGAGCCCCATCATCCTTGGGTGCTAGGGCCGGGAGGGCACACGTGAAACCTCCAGGAACAAGCACGTACAAACGAGCACAAAGAGCACTCAAGAGCACGAGCTTAGAACCCCCTTGCGGGGTTATATACCAATATATACATAAATACTTATATATACACATTTATATCTATTGTATACCCCATACACATGCATACATCCAGAATCCCAGATACATACGCATTAGGGTGGAGCGAAAAATACTTTTTTTCTAGTATGAAGTTCTAATAGTGATTAAAAGTTGCATTTAGTGGACGAAATATGCCTGCCAAAATATGAGTTAATTTGTTTAAAATTTTCAGCTGCCACAAGGGGGCTAAAGTTAACACAATTTTGTGTAAAAAGGAAAAAAATGCTTCTATTTTAGGTTTGTCAAACTACTATTAAAATTTTATCTTAGAATTATCTAATAGTTTGATTAAGATTCTTAAATGATAGGAATTCGTTTTGTAAAAATGCCTTTTCATATGCTTAATATCTTCAGCTGCCACAAGAGAGCTGAAGTTAACACAATTTAGAGTAACTGAGTCATGTTGAGACTACACTGAATGTTGTGGGGGAAGGTTTGGGGAGGGTTGTGGGGGAGGGTTTTGGTGTGAAGGAATTTCTTTCTGTTTGTCATTAGAACAGTGTGTTAACACTTGTCTTCTTAGGTAGTAGGCCTAGTCGCTCAGTTGATCGGAGAGTTTTTTAATATGATCGGAATATTATAAAACATTATTTTAAAGTGATTTATATAGAGATAATATTGATTTTATTATAAAATGCTTGTTATAATGTATTATATAATTTTAGTTTATTTATATAATATATTATATATTTATAATATATTATATATACTTATAAAATATATTATATATATTAATTATATAATGTTTTGATGTTACAGGATATTTTGTGATTGTGAATTTTTCTTAAAAATATTATGGCATCAAATACTAAATATAAACATTTCACTAGAGAACATATGAAGTGTGCCATATTTGAAGTACCTTGTGAGATGAGTGATATGCAACTACCAACTTATAACTGCATTATGAAAGATTACCTGTTCACAAAACATTTAGTGAAGGAGCAGATGAATAACAAGGAGCCTTCATTTTCTGAAATAGCAGAGGCAGTTTCCAAAAAGGTAGAAAATATTTGGAAGAAGGCTTCTTTGCCAATAGTTTCACATACACGCGTTTTACAGATGATGCGAGTGTACCATGATAAATACAGGTCCTTATTAAAGCCATACAAGTCACGCAAGGATCAGCCTAAGTACAAAAATCAGCTTGAAGAATTTGAAAACTCTTCAAAATGCACTTTGTTTGATATCTGCACCTGCAAATGTAAGGAGTTTAGGAGATGCTCATGTGAAAAGAGTAAGAAAGTCCCTCCAAAAGAGCAGGATTTTTTAAATGACCAACGAACACGCAGAATAATGGTGATAGGAAGCATTGACATAGCACACACAAGACGATTACAAGCAAGAGAACATCGAAAGGAAATGGAAAAAGCACGTCTGGAATCCTCACAAACAACTAGTGCTGCTATAACCAATACGTCCAACTTACAAATCGAAACAGAGACAAGTGAACTTCAACAACTAGAAGAGATATCTGAAGATAATGAGGAAGATACAACCTCGACTCAATATGTAATATCAGAACAACAGATGCGTGAGCCACTGCCTTCATTAGCAATTACTTGTGATAGATTTAAAATGTCGGACAGAGCTGGGGCTGCTATTGTTTCTGCAGTATTGGCAGATCTTAAAATTGTTACTCCCGAAGACAAAGGGAATATTATAGACAGAAGTAAGCTAAGACGTGAAAGACAAAAACAGAGAAAGGAACTACAACAGATAGGAGAGCCAAAAACCATGCGGGGATTATACTTTGATGGCAGAAAGGATAAAACAATGATTCAAGTCCAGGAGAGTGATGGCTCTAACCACCAAAGAACCAAATGCGAAGAGCATATCAGCATAATATCTGAACCACACTCTCTGTACTTTGCACATGTGACACCTTCCAGTGGCAAAGCTAAATACATTTGCACAGCGCTAGTGAATTGCTTGAAAGAAAGGAATGTTGATATAGGGAACATCGTTGCAGTTGGCTGTGATTCGACAATGGTTAACACTGGTAGTATTGGAGGCACAATAAGATTACTGGAAGAAGCCTTTAATAAGCCATTGCAGTGGCTGATATGCCTTTTACACCTTAATGAACTTCCATTGCGCCATCTGTTTCATCACTTGGATGGTACCACTACTGGACCAAGAGCATTTTCAGGAGAAATTGGCCGAGCACTTTCAGACTGTGAAAAGCTTCCCATAGTTAACTTCAAACCCATTGAAATTCAAGAGGACATGTGTGAAGTTGATGTAGATGACATAAGTACTGACCAGAAATACCTTCTTGAAATTCACAAGGCTATATCAAGTGGAACATTCTCAAAGAGTCTTAGTCATAAGAGTCCAGGCAATATATCACATTCAAGGTGGCTCACCACAGCAAACAGGACTCTGCGGTTATATGCAAGCACAGAGAATCCTTCAGGCAATTTACAAGAATTAGCTACTTTCATTGTTAGGGTATACGCACCAATGTGGTTTCAGATAAAGCGTAAACCATTATGCCAATATGGTGCTAAACATATGTGGCATATGATTGCAAGAAGCCGGTATCTCCATGAAGAGCTTAGGAGAGTACATGACTCAGTCATTCAGCGAAATGCATATTACGCAAATCAAGAAAACATTCTCATTGCAATGATAGCTGATGAAAGGGAGCATGTGCGTCAGTTGGGATTTAGGCGTATCATAAAAGCAAGGGCATGCATTCAAGAAACAGATGTTATCAGGTATTTTAAGGTGCCAGAAATAAATTTTTATGCCAAAGACTATACAGATCTCATTATGTGGCAAGATTTTCAGATAGCAGAACCACCGATAACCAAAGGAGTTTCTCTTGATGATATTGAATCATGCATCAAACATGGTACTACTCTTCATTCAGAATTATTTCAGTTTCCATGTCATACACAAGCCGTAGAGAGATGCGTCAAGCTCGTTACAGACGCTGCTGGATCAGTCTGCGGACCTACGAACAGAGACGGTTGGATTCGTGCTACATTAGAATCAAGGAAAAAACAGCCAAAATTTTACACAAAAGCAAATTACTAAATAGTCTTCAGCAAGAACCCTTTCTAGAGGGAGGTTGGTTGGGGAAAGGGTGGTAACTCCGCTAAGGCACGAAATAACGTTTCTTGACTGTCTCAAGCCAGTATAAAGGAGACACATCCTAATTTATTACTGTTCCCTTTTTCAAGTAAATACAGAATCATACTTAATTGTCATTTTTAAGTTAACTTCAGCCCTCTTGTGGCAGCTGAAGATATTAAGCATATGAAAAGGCATTTTTACAAAACGAATTCTTATCATTTAAGAATCTTAATCAAACTATTAGATAATTCTAAGATAAAATTTTATAATAGTTTGATAAACCTAAAATAGAAGCATTTTTTTCCTTTTTACCCAAAATTGTGTTAACTTTAGCCCCCTGGTGGCAGCTGCAAATATTAAACAAATGAACTCATATTTTGGCAGGTATATATCGTCCACTAAATGCAACTTTTAATCACTATTAGAACTTCATACTAGAAAAAAAGTATTTTTCGCTCCACCCTAATATGCATGCATACTCACATATATACCTACACAAACTCATACACCTCTATTTCGCCCTTTCATTACCTCCGAGATCATTTAGCACATACAGTAATATCCATACAGCCAAAAGAAACTGATTAAGCACAGACAGAGCAGCAAAGCTAGTATTTATATCCCAAAATGCAAAATTCCAAGAAAGTGAAGTTAAACATGGTGCTACATTGGCTTTGTCAACATCCAAATCTGCAATAAATACCAGTACCTATGATATTGAAACTATTTGCTTTAATCAATCTAGTGATAATGATTCTTCAATGGAAATAGAATCAGATAATGAAAGTTAAACAGCATTAGGTTAACACAAAGGTTAAAGAAAGAGATGAATATTTTTATTTTTTTTATTTTTCTATTTGGAATATACAGGGCGTCCCAAAAAAATGTATACACACTTTAAATAATTATAAAGGCAGTGTGTATTAAAATACATTTCATTTTCAAAATGTAATAGAATCTACAGACATTATTTAATTGTTTTGTCAACGCCTGTTTTCAAACTGACGTCCGTTCTGGTCCAGGCACTGCTGATAACGCGAAGCAATGGAATCGCAAACATCATGAAACATTTCGTTTGGTATTTGTGTGCATTCTCGTTCAATGGCTGCTCTCAATTCAGCGACTGTTGCAGGTTTTATAGCATAGACTTTGTCTTTTAAGTATCCCCATAAAAAAAAATCTAGTGGTGTGAGGTCTGGTGAACGCGGAGGGTATTCTACGAAACCCCTTCATCCAATCCACATCCACATCGTGCCAAGTACCACTCGCAATACTCCACTCTTCAGTCCGGATCATCTTCATTAATAGCATGGACTAATCTTGGAATGTAACTTTTCCATTGACAGCGCTTCAAAATGCGTTGGACAGACGATTCTGAAATTCCTACCTCACGACTCGCTTGCCGCACAGATTTTCTTGGACTTTGGTGATACGTTTCCAGTACTCTTTCTTGCTTTGTGGGGCTTGTCGATGTCCGTGGTCTTCCGGAACGCTTCTTGTGGACATTCTGAACAGTTCCATCGGCTTCAAACTTATCTCTAATTCGAGTGATGGTAAGTCGCGTTGGTGGATCTGTTTGAAACTCCCTCCTAAACTGTCTTTGCACTTCAACTGCATTTTCACACTTCCAGTAGCATTTTAGAATGAATTTCCTTTGTTCAAAGCTTAGTCTGACTGCCATTATTAATTCTAATGGGTTTAACTTGGAAAGAAAGAAACATCAATTGAGCTATCAGCTGTTAAAGTGTGTATACATTTTTTGGGACGCCCTGTATATATATATATGCACACTGGTATTCTTGCCAATCACAATTATATATAATGTTTTATACCAGTATTATGTATTTTTTATTAGGTATATTATACCAGTACCTGTGATATTGAAACTAGCATATATGCTCTACCCAATCTAGTGATGATTCTTCCATGGAAATGAAGGTTAAACAACATTAGGTTAACAAAAAGATTCAAAAAAGGTGAATATTTTTTTTTCTATCTGGAATATATATACTGGTACTCTTGCCAATCACAATTATGTATATTGTTTGAAACGAGGAAGAATGTTTTATGTTCGAGTTAAAAAATATATATACATATAAAAAATGAGGGTTTGTTTTTCCTTTCTATTATATACTTTTTGTGTGATTCAGTTTTTCTAAAAGATGACTATATATACTAGGTATAACCGTATAAGCATGGTAGTATAGTAAATTATAGGTAATACTAATATACTTATTAGATTAAAGGAAGAAAAATATGGAATAAGTTTAAAACAATAAAAAACAAAAAAAAACTATCTTCGTTTTAAACAAAAAAAATGACAAAAAAAAAAAAAAAATGACAATAAAAAATGACTCGCATCACTAGTCATGTGGTGGCATCCAGGGACATCAAAATCCTCCACCAACCATTCTTCAACTTCATCTATTTCCACTCCACCCTGGGCACCAGATTCTAGTATGGTACAAAAAAATTACTGGAGCAAAACCCTGATAATTGGCCACCAGCTTTTGGGTTTCCAGCAGTTTTGTCCAGCTATTCTTCATAGTAGTCAGGAGGTGTCTTTCAAGAATAAGCCCAGTTGAAAATGGCATCCTTAAGATTGTAGAGAGATTCTGCAGATATTTCTTCCCATAGAGCCTCAATGATCCTTTGGTTAGATCAGGGATGTGGTGTTTTTGGGTAGGAAAATGGCCTTCATCCTACCATCATTGCTCACAAGTTTGTCCTTTGGATGGGTGTGCTGGAGCATTATCCAGAAGTAGCACTGCTTTTACATCCTCTGGAGCAATGTTGTCATGTCTCTGCTGGAATTTCTTATCCTCTGGCACAAAATACTTCTCACACCATTCCTGGAAAATTTCTTGCGAGAACCAGGCTGATTTGTTTGAGAAGTATACCATTGGCAATGCATGCATCATGTCCTAAAAAAACAGCAGGGCAGAAATGTGAATGCTTGTACAAGCCTGGGTATTACAAGGCATTTACCTCCAGAATAACCCAGTCTCATCACCATTATGTATATGAAAATGGTGCAGGTCATTTTCTGCAATAATCTTTATTTTCTCCACAAAAGGCACCACTGCTTCAGTATCTGCACTCAGTTCCCAAGTAATGGCTTTGTTTACGAAGCTATGGCAGGCACTTCCTAAACCTATGCAGCCAACCACTATTGGGCCATGAACCCAATGTCCAGCAAGCCATTCTGCCACTTCCTGACAATGTCTAGACCACACTGGTACACCTTTAGCTCTGTTAGCTATATCATTTGTGCATTGCTTCATCCACAACTTGAAGTGGTAACTTACAGCCATAAAATATACTTGTTTGCCACTAGTTTCCAGTTTTGGATACATTTCATATTTCATCCTTACTGTGCACTAGTTATGTCATAGGAGCTACATTTCTTTAAGTTGTGTTTATCCATTAAAAGTTTTGCAGAAATGCCACTATCATGTTGCTCCAAGATGTCCAGCTAAACTTTCAGAGATAAAATTGCCTCTTTCACATAAGGCTAAGCTTCCTTTTGCATGTAGAAGCCATAACAATTTGGTATTCACCGCCACTACAAATAATGCTTACAAGGAAAAAAATGTGCAGTTCTGGCACAAAAAATAGTGAAATGTCGGCAAGGTGTTGCCATTACAATGTTTCAGACCAGCAAAGACCCTAGGATCCACTCATGGCTGGTCTACCTAACTGTGTTCGTAATTGTGCATTGTGTATGTCCTCCATGATGGTGGAGGGGACCTACAATTTTACGTGGGTTCCGAACCACAAGAACATAAACTTATGTAAGAACTGCCTGTACATTGGCAACAACCAATTTTTACAAAACTAAATAATTATCAATTTAAAACTAATTAATTATCGATTTAAAAATAAAGATAGAATCTCCGGATCCAGAGGATCAAGTCATAATAGACTACTATCCACAAATATGTTACTCTATCTATTTATAACCAACATGCAAATATATCAGATGCAAAGAATCCAGTCAATTTCATTACGGTATCCATCAATACTAGTACCTTGCCAACCAAAAATAAGTCACGGTCCATATCGATTGCGGACCAAGTCAAAATTTACCACCATATACATTACAATATATATACTTAGGACATGACAAGGGAGAACTGGTGAGCAATGCTGGCTGCAGCAGGCAGGCTACAGCTTTAGCAGATGGACTTGGTGCATTTCAGACCAATTGGTGTGCAGAGCCACACAGTTGTCTTGGAATATTTCCAGATATGACTGACTACTGTCCATTATATATATAAAAAAAAGTCCAATAGAGAATTTGGTGTCTAATATATGCAAATTCCATTACATCAGGGTTTTTCTGTATTTGGTTAATTATTACCAGCATAGCTAGTTGTCTTCTAAAAACTGTTTGGAAATATTTTAGAACATGCAAGATAGAGAGTTAAGGACTAACATCTACTGTAGATGAGCCCAGGAGAGAAGTGTGTGTGTGTAAAAAAAAAAAAAAAAAAAAAAAAAAAAAAAAAAAAAACTGAAAACTTATCATGGTTGCACTCATCAAACCCAATCAACAAATATATGCTACCAAATTACCTGTCCAACTTATTAAATATATCAACCAAAGTACTCAGCAGCTTCAACATCCGGAGCGTGCTCGTCGCGAAGCTGCCAGAGAGACGAACCCCGAGGAGGATGGGCGACCTTCAGCACCAGTCGACCTTGGGGAGCCACTCTGCAAATCCGGACATCTCCCCTGCCCCCTGTTTCGGGGGGCGCGGCCTCAGGCCGTCCCCCGGTCCCTGGACCGGGTTCCATGGGTCTCAACCCAACTATCTCTCTCTCTCCCTACACGCAACACTATCCTCTCCTTTCCTTTCCTTTCCATTTTTCTAGTGCATGGGAATGATGTCCCGCCCATCATCTCCCTTCTCCTCCTACTAGCCGGTGACATTGAACCCAACCCCGGACCCCACACCTACACATGCCCTACCTGCCAACATCAAATCAGGCGAACTCAATGGTCAGTCCGTTGCTGTCAATGCTCGGAATGGCTACACCTCTCCTGCACATCACTACCCTCAGTACAATTCCACACACCCCAATGGGCATGCCAGCACTGTCTAGCTAACCCTCAACGCAACCAACCACACATACCTCACCCCAAACACTCACTAAACATTTTACAAATAAACATTAATGGCATCAAAAACAAACACCAGGAACTCAACTCTCTCCTCCACACATATAATATACATATAGCACTTATCCAAGAAACTAAACTCTCACCAGACACCAGGCTCCCAGCCTTCAACAATTACTCAACATTAAGACAGGACACTAACCCCATAGAACATGGGCTTATCACACTCATCCATAAAGACATCCCATACACAAATATAACGCAACACACACACGCCCTCCTCAATAATGACCCTACCCTAAA
Organism: Bathynomus jamesi; assembly: GCA_023014485.1. NCBI lineage: Eukaryota > Metazoa > Arthropoda > Malacostraca > Isopoda > Cirolanidae > Bathynomus > Bathynomus jamesi. The sequence goes on along the minus strand of JAJOZX010002892.1, from coordinate 349,233 downwards.
AATCCAGACTATCAAAATCAAAATCAAATCCTCCACTTTTCACATCTCAAACATATACATAACCCCCCCTACCTCTGCTCACTGCCCCCCACGCTATGAGCCCCCCCCTGCAACCACTTACACAATACGAGAACCACATCATGGGAGACGACTTCAATGCTCATCACCCGACATGGCTCTCCTCTCACATACCAGATGCTCGTGGCACGCTACTCCTAGATGATCTTCATACATACAACATCCTCAACAATAGGAACCAACCCACACGCAAACCCTTGCAACACAACCAACAACACACCTCCCGAGACATTACCTTCTGCTCACCATCCCTACACACACGCACAACATGGCAGACATTACACCACCTCCCCTCCGATCACCTCCCAATACTAATCACCTATCAAAACACACACCCCATCCACACATCCTTCAAACAAACATACACAAACTACAAACATGCAAACTGGCCTTCTTTTACAGGATACATTGAAAACGAGCTTCAGGAATTCTCCACTACTAACTTCCCCTCTATAGACAAGGCTACTGCCCACATAAACAACACTATCACTCGCGCTAGCAAACAATTCAACCCAAATTTATCCCCACAAATACACAATCTAATCAAACAAAGAAACTCATTATGCCAGAAACACAGTCCCACTGCAGAAGACATTGACCTCATACACCACCTTAACACTGACATCACAAATCTAATAAACACTAAACAGTCAGAAAACTGGGAATCCTATTTAACTACACTCAATCACAAGACCAACAGCACCCAACTTTGGAAAACCTTGAAAAAAAATCCACACTTCACATACTAACCCACCCCCCACACACGAAGCTCTCCTTTCCAACTGTAACCAAATTCCATCCCCACAAAAACACTGCAACCTACTCATGCACCACTACTCAAAAATTAGCCATAAAATCACTGTTCCCAATAATAGAAAAACCCTCAAAAACATACGGAAACTCTCGGCCGACCCACAACAACCACATCCATTTACACCCCAAGGCACAGCTGCAGCCATAAAATCCCTCAAAAACTCTCATGCCGAAGGCCCAGACCACATTTCAAACATTCATCTCAAACACCTTGGTCCAATTGCTATTGCAGCCCTCACAAACATATTCAATTACTCCTGGCTTCACAATATCATACCCTCTACCTGGAAGCTGGCACACATCATCCCAATACTGAAACCCAATAAACCCCCCAACCTACCTGCTTCATACCGGCCAATCTCCCTTCTCTCAACCATTTCCAAAGTCCTCGAAAAACTGATATTAAGACGCATACAACCACACATTACATTTTCACAAACCCAACACGGCTTCAGGTCCGCCCACTCCACCACAACACTTCTTACAAACCTAACCCAACACATCTTAGATGGCTTCAACCAACTATCCCCCCCTGCCCGCACAGTCCTTGTTGCCATCGACATCAACAAAGCTTTCGACACTGTCCCACGCCACATTCTGGCACAAAAGATTATTGATCTCGACATCCCCACCAATGACAAGAAATGGCTTACTAATCTCATTGCAGGCCGACTTGGCAAAGTCATACACAAACAACACTCATCCAAAACCTACAGACTATACAATGGCGTCCCACAGGGCTCCATACTCTCTCCAATCTTTTCATGCATGACCTCCCACAACCTCTCCCCCCCCCCGTGTCCACGTCTCCTCCTATGCAGATGACCTGACCATAACAGCACAACACCATAACCGTAACACCGCCACACGCCTGATCCAGCAGTACATTACCAATCTGGAACTCTGGCTGACTAACAATAGGATGTCAGCATCCCCTCAAAAATCCTCCATCACCCTCCTAACCTCAGACCGCCACGAATCCCAAGCACACCCGAGAGTCACCCTCATGGGACATCCCCTACCTCTAAACAAAACCCCAACAATCCTTGGCCTCACCCTAGACACACACACGTCCTTTTCCCCTCACATATCAAACATTTGCTCCAAAGCAACAAAAAAACTCAACGCTCTCAGAACACTCACCTCCACAACATTTGGTCAGCAGAAGGAATCCCTTAGTATCCTATACAAACAGTTTGTACGTACTACCCTAACTTACGCTGCCCCCGCCTGGTCCCCGTCCATCTCCCACACAAACCAGAAAAAGATACAGACCACACAAAACAGAGGTCTCAGAAGCATTACTGGCTGCCTCCGAACCACACCCATCCCACATCTACATGCAGATACGAAAATACTCCCCATCGAACACCACATGAACATGACAGGGACTCAATTCTTCTCCAGAGCACTGGCCCCAGACCACCCCTGTCACCATCTCACATTACACAATCCCCCACCCCGCAACAAAAAACGTACTCCTGCTGCTCACTATTCACAGCTACTGAACAATATCCCCCCCCCCCTCCCCTAAACATCAACCCCATTAAACATCTCCACACAGAATTTACCCGGAAATACCTACTCGACCAACCACACAACACTGTCCTTCACGATACTCCCCTTGTAGTCCATCAGAGCGAACAAACCCTCCCAAGGAAAACAAGAGTTACTCTGGCCAGGCTCCGTTCAGGCCACCACCCCTCCCTCCAACAATACAGACACAGACTCCACCTAGCTGACACCTCCACCTGTCAAAAATGCTACCTCCACCCTGAGGACACAGAACACCTACTCTTACACTGCCACACTCTCTCTCAACAAAGAGACAACTCCAACATTACCTCTCTACGAGACCTATGGACCCGTCCCACGGTGGTCGCGGGATATCTGAGCGCAGCCGGGTTCGCATAAGAGAACCCGGGGGCTACGAAGTAAGTAAGTAAGTAAGTAAGTAAGTAAGTACTCAGCACAACCCCAGGAGGAAGGCTATTTCACATTTCAACTATTGTACTGGCAAAGAAACGCCTCACAATACTAGTCTTAAATCTTTGGTCCCCTTATTTTAAAACCATTGTTTCTTGTAATGTTCTTATCTAGGTAAAAAATGTGTTCCTAATTCACACTGCCAAAACAATTTAAAAATTTACACACATTAATTTGCCTCTTAAAAATAAAGTTTTGAGTGTATCCACCAAATTCAGCTCTGAGTGTCTTCATATGGTTTATTATATAATGTTGGAATAAGCTTTGTTGCATAACATTCAACCCTTTCTACAATTTCTATAGCTTTACTCGTATATGGCAACCAAAACTATGAACATATTCCAAGCAAGGCCTAACAAGTAACTTCTACAGTGGCAAAACAATATCTTCAGATTTATATTAAAATCATTAAAATTACAAGAAATAAAACCCAATACTGTACTCTATTAGCTTTACTGCTCACAAATGAATGTTTTAATAACTTTAAATCCTTTGTAAATGACAAATCATTTTCCTTAGATGCTTCATAACGTGTATTTCCCATAGTATAATTAAATTTACTGTTGTGACAACCACTATGCACAACTTTGTATTTATCTACATTAAATTCATTTACCACTTATTAGACCACTCTATTAAAGCTCACACTGCAAACAATATCTGTAAAGTAATTGTTTCTCACAATTTTAGTATCATTGGCAAATTTAGAAACTTTACTCAATAAATAGACAAAGATCATTAACATAAAAAGTTAAGGCCCCAAAACTAACACTCACGAAACACTGCTTGTTACACATTAGCCCACCCTGACTCCTCCCTATTTATTATTACAGTTTGGTTTCTATCAGTTAACAAATTGTCACTCCAGTTAAGAACTTCACCAGGTTTGCATGGTTTAACCAAATTGTTTAAATCAATAAACAGTTTAAGCCACTTGAAAAAGACAATAGTTCATTGTTTTGGTTTAATTCAAAGAGAGAAACTTGAAAAGTTCTTAAAAGTAACTGCACTTATGAGAAAATTCCAGGAATTGGTATCAGATGAAACTACTACTGATTCTTAATCATTCAAGGAAGGGGAACTCACCCAAAAGTGTGTCAGATTTAGATATGTCCGATTTGATTATTACGAAAAACTGATTTTGAAAATTAAATATAAGTTCATTTTGGGGATTGTCTTAATAAAGCTACTTTTTTTTTTTTTTTACAATTCCCTGAAGCTCACACTGAATATTACAAGTGAACAAATAAATTGGTTAAAAAAAAAACTGCTTAGTTCTACACCCACATTTCCATTAAACTTTGACCATTGGTCACTCTTTTTTTGAAAAGTTTTAGAAATTGGTAGGAATGCACAAACATTATATAAATGCAGGTTTTGTTAATGTAGCAACAGTAAATATGAAATGAAGTTGAAAAGTAAAGATTTTTCATTCTGAATCATCAATAAGATTATAGATGCACATAAATGTATAGACATTGAATAAAGCTTTCACAATATGCAAAAACAACTTATTTCCTAAACTTACAAAATTTTTAAAAAATTGCTTCCAAAAAATGTAGTAATCAAAATGTATTTTCAGTTTTGAAAGATATTTGCACTCTGGCTACAAATTACAAACATTTCTCAAATATGCAATAATTAGAATGGTACATTCGCAATTTCAGGAGTTTTTCATTAAAGTTTATGACAACAATGATCAAAATGTTACCATACAAGATTAGTTCACTTGAATCTTTGGTCCATAAACAAAATTAACACCCCTGCTATAGCTAATGTTACACAATGTCAGTCAGTTATGCGTGTGTATGGGGGATGGGGGATGGGGGATGGGGGATGGGGGATGGGGGATGGGGGATGGGGGATGGGGGATGGGGGATGGGGGATTAGAAAGTTTAAAAACTAAATTACTGCGAGTACTACCACCTATAAAGACTTAAAATTTAGGCATCAGATCATGAACTTTTGGCTTTCATAGATGTTCAAATGCATGAAAATCTGAAGTCCCATTGATATACTTGTGTAACATGCCAGCTGTAGTTATGATGCCAGGCTGCTGATTGAGAGGTTGTGAGATAGCGTTCAGGCAAGGACTTTGTAATTTCTGACCACCCATGACATGTCATGGTTCAGATTCCACATTAAGCTGTAGGTCTAAGGTGGAGCAACAAGCTTGATCTTCATCAGAATAAACAATTTGGGCAGGAGCAAAACCAAGGTAATCAAGTTAATATTTTAGATTGTCAGATGTCTAGATTAGAGTATGAATGAAAAGGTTACAGTACAGTTCACTTCCAATACAAAACTTCCCTACCTTCGATTCAATGCCCACAAGCCACTCAGCTGGACTCTGAAGGATAGCAGCCACTTCACGATGCCCTTCATCATTCCTTTCTCTTGCCTTGTCCAAGGGTGTCTTCCCATCTTCATCTCTCAGGTCAGGATTGGCACCATACTTCAAGAGCACTTTCGCAATCTGAGGTCGACCAAAACAGGCGGCATAATGGAGGGATGATGACCTCTGCCCTGCAATTATAATCAAGATTTACTAGATTTTTAATATTTAACATTAAAACAATTTAATTTCCTTGTTGGTCATTGCAATAATCTTGTGAACCACTTCAAAAACTAGCGTCTGAAGTGTGTACAGTTTCAGAGTTTGCAGAGCAACTTGCTCAAAAGTACAAAAAATTACCACTAATTTTTTTTTTTTTTTTTTCATATTTTATTCTTTCTGGCAACTCATAAAAAACAAAACCCAGTCATTACTAATTAACTTTGTTTTTTATAAATTTTAGGTGACCAGCAGTCACAGATTGGACAAACCCAATTCACAATGTCCAATGAAGTCCACTGCAAAAGATTCCAAAGTTCTTCTACATTTCAATCTCAAACAAGAGACTGATATCTAATGAACTGAAAATGAAAGCTATTCTCTTCATGTTTCTGCATCTACAGTTCACTATAGATTACTTAAATGTCGCCTGAATGAAAGATAAAGAAAAAAGCCTTTTTTTAGTCAAAAAAGGTGCAAGTGTAGATTAGCTCAAATGTTAAAAAACTCTAGCAGAAGATTCCCTTGGGCATTCAGAATGGGGTTTGTCTTTAAACTTACCAGACTGCTGGTAATTTTAAAGACAAATGAACTGTTGACTGGTTGCAGCAAACTTTTAAAGCTATTTTAGGACAAGAAAATCCTTCCTCGTGTAATGACAGCATCAAAATTTCTTCAGAAAGACATTCCCCTGCCACTGTTCTTGAAATGATACCTCAAATGCAGACTACCTAGTGTTTATATGTCAAAGTGGGGCTTGTTTATCATTTTTCAGGTCAATGTTAGTCTCTCTATTCAATAACTCAACATTTAAGAAATTTATTTTCAAAAGTAAATTTCTCTGAAACTGCCTCTGTCAAGTCACTTAATAGGTGAAATTACCACCACTTTTTTTTTTCCCCCCTATCTGATTTTATAAACTTTCTAATAAGGGTAATGTTCATAAAATTCACTTTCAAATGATATACAAATTATTAATGAACACCAAAAGTTAAATGAAAAAACTCAAATTTTCTGAAGTATAGTTTAAAACTTGGTGATGCATCTCTCACACACACACACACACACACACACACAATATATATACTGTGGTGTAATGGTTAGTGTTGCTAACTACAGGCCCAGGATCAAGACCTGGTGATGGCAAGTGGCATGCAGCAAAACCCAGCTGTTCACCTTTCTACACAAAGAAATTGGTTGGTAGATAAATGAGTACCCTGGGTAGCCTAGTGGTTAAGAACACTGGGCTGCTGGCAGGGCATGATTCAGATTCCATGTTAAAACTGTAGGTCTCAGGTGGGGTAACAAGCTTCACCTTTGTCATTCAGGCAGAAGCATTTTCAGCTTCATAAATCTACCAAAGAATTCAGCTCCCCAAATATAACCTTACATATGAGGCATCACATGGCACAATTATGAATAAGCCAAAACAAACTTTGGAGGAAAACAACTTTAAAGTTTGTAAAAGACTCGCTTTATTAAATAAATACAGTAGATTTAATTCAACAAGTTTTTTAATTTTGTGAGTAGCTAATTTTAGGAACACTGAATGAGTAAATGATTAAATAATAAAACAGAAGCATTTGAAGTTACAGAAAATGGAATTTTTGCCAGTTGGTTGATTCATCATTGTGCTGTTTGAACCAAATAAAACCATAGAAAATGAACACAGATTATGACAGTGTGTGTAACTAAACTAAACTAAGGTCCCCCACTACCCCTACAATAGTGTTTTTATAATATGGCCAACATTATTATTTTACTGAAATAAACTTACAGCCACCACTTTTAATCTCTTAAGTGGAAACTAAATTTGAACTTCACAAAAACATTAAAAGTTTGATTTTGATTCTTCCAAAATGTCAGTTTGCCTACATTTTAAACTAAATCCTATAATTAGTGTGTTTGCTTATTTCCAGTGGTTCACAAAATTAACCAGCATAATGGATTGACCCTAGAGAACATTATTTTCAAATTTATTGTACATTTCTAATAGTTAAGAGCAATTAGGGACAGGAAAGAATGCCATATTAAAATCTCAACTATACCATCATAAGCTATATTACAATATTTGGTAATATGTAATTATTATTAATGTTATAAATTCAACTAATAAATTACTCTTAATCCTCATCAACTTTGGTTAATGTGGTACTAGGATATGGCCATTGGCCAAGGAATGTTTTATGCATTGTTCAATTCCTCAAAGTTGGTGTTTTAGTAAGCATTTAAGTAAATCACAATTAAATATAATTTTAAAGGTCTTAATAATATATATAAAAAATTAACCAACAAATTACTCTTAATATTCAACAGAGTGAGTTATGATGATCTTAAGATATGGCAAAAGTTTATTTCACATGGTTTGCTCACTTTTAGGTTTATATTTTAAATAAAACTACTACACAATGCAAACAATAGGGGGATTGAAGACAGTAAGAGGTGGGGAATTGATCAGATGAAAAGCCTTTGATTCCACCCAGTTAAGCAGATGTGTGGGTTGAGCAACCACGCAAGAAAAATATTTCATACAGGGGTTGACAAGATCTCCCACTACAGGGACAATTGAATAGGGGTGAAGAAACTGCGGAGCCAGTACAGGACACCTAACCTTTTAGAAGCTGTTTCAGAAAGATGATAGAAAGATCAGGTTAGGTCTCGTGTAAAGCATGGACTAATGATTGAGAGGGATGCTTTATGGATGAGTGGAGAAATGAAGGGTAGAAACATCAGCAAAGGAAGTACAACAAAAAGCCAGATAAATAAAAGTAAGAAAATGGGTGAGAAGACAGAACCTTGAGGATCACCACTATTAATAGCTTTAGGAGAACAGTGGCCATTTACGACTGCAGCTAGAGACCAGCCAGAAAGGAAATTGGAGATGAAGGTAGGGTACATCTAAAAGGATAGAAAGATAGAAACCAAAGGAGGGTGGCAATTTAGAAATGAAGGATTTGTACCAAACTATTAAAAGCTTTTGATATGTCCAGCACAATAACAAAGGTTTCACCAAAATCTAAAGAGGAGAATGACCAAGAGTCAGACATCCTCAAACTGACAATCTGAAAGAAGATTATGAGAAGATAGGCATTTAAGAATCTTTCTATTAATAGACTAAAAACTTTAGAAAGGCAAGAAATCAAAGCAATTGGACGATAGTTGGAGGGTTCAGTGGTCACCCTGCTCAGGAACAAGCCGAATGAAGCAAACTTCCAGCAGGAAGGAAAAGTACCATAAGAGATACAAATGAGTTTGCCTGTGCAGGGTGTCAGCACAGAAGCACAGTTTTTGAGAACATGGGGAGGGGCCCCATCAGAACCCTATGCTTTTCTAGAGTTGAGCCCAAATAGGGCAGAAAAAATATTTCAGAGATTCTAATTTCAGACAATTAAATCAGAGGGGGAAGGAGATAGAGGAACAGCACCAGACTCATCCAGGGTTGAGTTGGAGGTAAAAGTTTGAGCAAGGGTTTGGCTTTATTATGATGAGACAACAACTGCACCATCAGAAAGGAAGGAAAGAATTGAAGTTTAGGGTTTTTTTTGGTTAGGTGCCAGAAAAGAAAAACTAGATGGGTTTTCACATTTTTGTTTGATGAAGGAAATTTTGGCAAATCAAAGAACAGATTTCACTGATTCTGGGCAGAAATATAAGCATAATGAGAGTCAGGAGTTGGATAGTGAAAGTACCTTCTGAAAGCCTGAAAGCCTGTTGCAGATGGAATCAGAAAAAGAAAAATGTTTTTTGAATTAGTAGTAGGAAAAGAAGGTGTGCGTGCACATGCAAACTAACCTTTATTTACATCTGCTCCCCTTTCACAAAGAAACTCAACCATTTCTTGAGTTCCAAATGCTGATGCCCAATTCAATAAAGTTTGACCAACATCATCCATGAAATTTACTTCAATTCCTCCACTGTCAATGGCATCTATGAGAGCATCTGTGTCCTTGCTCCGAATGCATTCAATGAGCTGTCTATGAGTCTTCTCACCCGAACTATCCAACCTCCTCAGTCGATTTGTACCAGCACTGATGCCAGTCTTTGGGAGAGCTTTCCGACCCTCAAACAGGAGTACCAACAAAAGATCTACAAGACGCATTGTATCCAGAACGCACCTCTCCTCCCCTTGGAGGGCTTTCTCTATTGCATTTGGCAAGTCAGATCTTAAAAGGTTCTGAAAATATAAAAAAAAATTGTTTGGAGAAGAAATCAATGAGTTCAAAACCACCAAGTTTTTAGTTCAAAGAAAAAAACCTCAGTAAATACAGGGTGGTCCAAAAGCCCTAGCTATTTTGCTAAATAATACTATTTTAGGATACACAATTTATTCATATATTTATTTTTATGCAGGAAGGAGTGGCCAAGGGATGCCCACAAAAGTGCCCCTCCCCCATAAAAGAAAAAGGTTTAAGATGCTGAGGCACTCTGCATTTGAAAGACTGGAGGTCATATAGAGAGAGAAAGATGGATTGAGGAAGACTGAGTTGACCAGTTGGGTAGATGAAAGATTGAAAGTACTGATTAACCCTCGTTACAAGACTTGGGGGGGGGGGGGGGGGGGATGAGTGTCACGCATGCAGTTAGGGAATTCAAAAGAGCCATTTCTATTACAATAGTGATAGTAAAGAGAGGCAACATTGCAGCAGAGGGATTGAAGATAGTAAGAGGTGAGGAATTGATGAGACAAAAAGCCTTTGATTTCACCAGCTCAAGTACAGTTGTGTGGGTTGAGCCACCCAACACATAAGAAGCATACTTCATACAGGGATGGACAAGACCCCTGTACAGAGATCGCAAATGAGCAAGGGTGAAGAAACCATGGAGGCAGTACAGCACACTTAATTTCTTAGAAGCTGTTTTGGAAAGAGATGCATGATCTTTCCAGGAAAGGGCACAAGAAAAGGAAACACCAAGAACATTAAGAGAAGGATTGAGTTGTGTGGTGTTGAAGGTAAGAGGATAATCATGTGGAAGATTGTGACAAGTAGACAGAGGGAGGAACCAAGTTTTTGAGGGATTGAAATCCATAAGGTTTTCTCTGCCCCAATCAGATATAGCAGAAAGATCAGAGGTCAGATGTTCCATAGCCATCCTACGCGAATCATGAAGTAACTAACTGCTGTGAGGGATGCTTTGGGAAGTGGATGAAAGAGTGAAGAGTGGAATCATCAGCAGAGGAGTATATAGGACATCAAGTGTGAACTAAGAGATGATTAATAAAAGATGGTGACAGGACAGAACCCTGGGGAACATCACTGTTGATAGCTTTTGGAGAAGAACAGTGGCCATCCACAACTGCAACTATAGATTGGCCAGAAAGGAAATTAGAGATGAAGGCAGAGAGAAAAATAGAAACCAAAAGGAGGGTAGTTTGGAAATTGAAGATTTATGCCAGACTAACAAAAGCTTTTGTATGTCTAGCACAATAGCAAAGGTTTCACCAAAATCCCAAAAGAAGGATGACCAAGAGTCAGAGATATGCAAGTTTGTCAGTGTGGGTTCTGCAAGGGATGCTCTTCTGACAATCTGCAAGAAGATTAAACAAGTGAAAAGAGGTGTTCAAGAATCATATTATTAATGATGGATATTTTAGAAAAGGCAAGAAATCAAAGCAACTGGATGATAGTTGGAGGGTTGAGAGTAGTCCCCTTCTTTGGGACAGGCTGAATGAAAGCAAACTTCAGGCAGGAAGGAAAAGTACCAGATAAGAGAAAGACAAGGGAGTTTGCCCCAACAGGGTGTCAGCACTAAAGCACAGTTCTTAAGAACAGGAGGAGGAACACCATCAGGGCCTTCCAAGATAGGGAAGAAATTTGAATTTTAGACATCATAAAGTCAGAGGGAGGAGATTGAGGAATAGCACCAGAATCACCCATGGTTGAATTGGAAGCAAAAGGGAGTTCACCTTTGTCAGAAGAGACAGCAACTGAGAAATCACAGAATTACTGCCTAAAGGACTCCCAATCAGCAGCACCAAAGGCTGGATTGGAGATAGGTCAGGAAATGGATACAAGATTGTGGCCAGAGGAGCCCAATAGATAAAAAAAGTTTGAGTAAGAAAAATGAGTGGCAAGAAATAAATCCAGAATAAAAAAAAAACATTTTAAAAATAAATCAAAGGCAATTGGGGATATGAATAGGGCACTGTACACTCTGCTCAAGGTCATTTATGATAGAAATGTTGTAAGCTTGCTCACCAAGGATGTTAGGGAAATGGGATGAAGACCAAAGGTGGTGAACATTGAACTCTCCTACAATGGAGATTTCAAAGGGAGAGTGTGGAATAGAATGTATTCCACTTTGGAAGTGAGGTACACCCGAGTCAAAGAATTTTGGATAGTCAGTTGAATTATGAGAACAGTAAACAATGCAGATTTATTTAGTTTGAGTGGCATGTAAATCATAGCCAGACCCATAGGCCATGACCCTGGTCAATTGGTGTCTGCAATCATCTTCATTTATGAACCTTAGGTCTAAGATTCAACATGAGCACCATCAATATCTCTGCAATCTCAAATCTGTTCACTGCATTGCAGAACACATCCTCAAGCAACTCTCGGGTTATTTTAGCAACAATGTGGGTTCATAGATTCTGTTAGTGTGCAACTCTTGTTTTGTAAACCTCAGACTTTATAAACCCCTACACAAAGAAGTCATGTTAAAACCAGAGACCATGGTGCCAAGGGCTGTTTCCACCATGTCCAACCCAGCAATTTGGTAAGAGTTCATCAAAGTATGCCAGAATGATGTTTGCACTGTGACATGGAGCTCCATCTTGTTGAAAGACAAGTGTCTCAAAAATGTCATCTGAATGAAGCTGGGGTTCAAGAAACTGCCAAAGCATGTCAAGATAAATTGGCCCCCCTTATCCTTTCTACAAAGAAAAAAAGTCTAAAATCTTTGATCGTCATACTCAACCAGCCATTAACTTCATGAGAATCTCTCTTCCATTTGTGGAACTAGGTTGGTTTTCCTCTAGCCCAGACACAGCAATTATGTCGATTAACCTTTCCATATGTGTAGAATATCCTCATCACTGAAGAGAATGCAGTTTGAGAAGTATACAATACAAATTTTTTCAATCAATTCTGTGCACATGGCAGCTCATCTTGGACAATCCTTGTGTAACTCTTGGCACACTTGAATATGTAGTAGTGAACATAAGTGTTATTACCATCACATGTTCTTGTACATCCATCATCATCTATTGCCAGTAGAAAATAAAATGGAAACATTTCAGCAAAATAGAGGGACTTATGGATGACCCTGCATTAATGTGAAAACTAAGTGAACGAAAGTACTGCCAATCCTTTCATCATTGCTGTAAATCCATCTCCTTCACTGAATGAGATGAAGGAAGTGTTTTATAGTTACATAGGTAACTGCCTACCATAATAAAAATATTGTTTGATGGGAACCCTCAAGTCAAAACCTGAATAAACATTCAACATCAGGGAAACTAGAATTTGTTTTAAATAGCATGTAAAAATAATAATAAAAACATTCTTAAAATGGGGGATGCTGGCCAGTTTGAGGTACCTCTGGATCAGTGCTTCCCTATCTGAAGAGTTTCAATGCAAGACTAAATTATAAAAAAAAATTCTTAAAAAAGGGGGAAAATCATATATATATATATATATATAATGATGTAACACTTTCATGGGAATCCTGAAACTAGGGTGTGCTGACCACCTGGAGATGCTTCTGGATCAGCGTTCCCTTGCGTAAGTAATTTCAGTAGAAGATCTACAGAAGCTAAGGCTGACAGAGACCCTAAGATCCACTCTAAAGTTAGTCCAAGAGAAAGGAGAGAGTAGGGGGTTAAAAGAAGAGAATAAGGGCTTAAGAATCAAAGCCTATCATTCGTGGGTTAACATTCATTCAGAAAAAAGAAATACTCTCCATAATCATCCACTGGCCAGTGCCAACAAGTTGGAAAAATAGTCAAAGAGAATAGGAAAAGAGTGAAAGATGAAAAGTAGTAAAATAAGAACCCTTACAAACCATGCAAACACAGTCTTAACTCAAACACTGTCATACTATGTAAACTACAGACATGCAAGTAGAGAGACGATAAAAAACAAAGTGTGAAGAGTATAACAAAAAGTGGGTTAATTTACGCTATGAGCTACATCTAAGTTCATGTTAGTCTAATTTTTTTTAATATAATTTTATTGCTGGCATTTCACACACTGGCATTAATTGTCAACAGACTCATCCTCGACCATTACCCAAGAGCTCCTGTTGCTAACTTTTATTTTAAATGTTAATATTTTTAAAATGCCTATCTAAATGGTTTTTAAACATATTAGTGATAGTAGAGTTCACAATGGACACAGGAAGATTATTCCACTTATCAATTACTTTAAACGTAAAAAAGTTTTTAAATGATGTTGTAGAAGTTTTTTTTGGTTTGTGTTTGGCAAGCCCTTGTCGCATCAAATCCAGTTGGTTGGCATGCATTTTCTCATGGCACTTTTCTTTTCTCCCCTTATATTTTTTTTTCATTCATTGAACAGATGATGAGATAAGTAACTTTAAAAGGGGCAGAACACTTGTTCCCCTTTAACCCTATCAAGGGTGATTGTCAAGGTATGTGCAAATGGGCAAGACAGGTGGGTCGTAATCAGGCATTGCCTGATGAATTTTTTTTTTTTTTTTTGAAGAATATAAAATAAAAATTAAATGTAAGGAGGGATTAATGTAAGTATTTATTATTTGTTTTTAGGTTATATGTAGCAGAATTTTAGGTGGAAGCAAGATTTGAAGCAGCAGAATGCCAAATGGAGGTGGAGTGTTAGTTAGGCTGGATTAAGGTCCTGGCTAGCAGGATCCCTGGCCCTTAAAGGACCATTATGGGGGAAGCCATTCCCCAATGTTGTAAGACTGTCTAGGAAGTATATTTTAAAATTTATATAACTTAATCCATCTGACTCAATCTAATATAACTTAGTTTTGCCCTTATTCTATAAATTTCCTTTTACGCTTGTTATCTATCAAATGTTACTTTGGAAAATAAAATTTACAAATTGATTTCCTATTAATTTGTAAATTGAATTTAAAAACCAAACTAAGATAATTAATTTCTTAAATTAATCAAAATTCTAAGATGTAATACTTTGTATGATTAGTAAGGTATATAAAATTAACCTAAAATGTATAAAATAATTAATCTCTTAAATCAATAAAAATTCTAAAATGTAATACTTTGTGAGAGACAATGAAAGGTATTGTGTGTGTATGCGAATTGTAATGAGTGAGCGTGGAAGGAGGGTGTATGATGATGTATACACTAAAATTATTGGGGTAAAATAAACCAGGTTTTAGGAAATCCATTGGTTTTGTTATCCTGTGTATGATCTCCAATACTGAGGCCCTGGGGAGAAGTTCACAGTTGTTAGTACATAGATCCGAACCGGCATGACTTCCATTTCACCTCATGATCAAAGGGGGGAATTAACGTGTTGAGGCCTCATTGGAAACAAAAAGTATATTAAATTTATAAGAGGGAAGCACAACTTACCTTCAGCGAATAAGCAGAGAGGAAGAACTAAGGAAAGGGTTAATCTGTTTTAGTTGGTCTAAACTTTATAAATCCGAGACCCACTGCAATCTACCTTATAGTAGTCTGCGGGCCTGTTCCCGCAACAATTAGGGCGGGTCATACTATGCATTTTTTTTAAATCAATGGAGAGGGGTGTTCAAATGACATATTTTGGTGTATAGAACACAATTCTGAAGAAAATATTTAATTCTGATAACCCTAACCTACATCATTTTGCAGTTGATTATTATTAAATTGTTGATTATTTTACTATTGTAGTTACCCCAGAATATGTCTTCTCACATTTTCTATCATGGCTGCTCACGTTATCTCTCATAGAGCATTGTTCTAACTAATTCATATAAACACATATTATGTAATTCATATAATAATAATAATATTTAAACTCAAATAAAAAGGTGTGCCATTCCACTTAATTGTAATTATCATACAGTTTGGTATATGAAATATTTTGACGGTTTTCTGGCGCGCATAAGGCCATTTTCTGAGCCACCTTTCTCAGAGGCTAGAATGTAATGTTTCAGAACATTCTAAAACGTTTTGTGAAATATTTGAAGTGACTCATGATTTATGAAGCTATTTTACCACCTCAGCTTGCAGTGAGGGGATAGATTTAGTGATTATCTACTGATATTTTTTTTGTTACTGTTCACATGTGAGTATTATTCTGTTATATTTTAGAAAAAGCTATTTCTACGCATATTATAGTGATACATTGAGCAAAATTTAATTAACAACTTTGATTTGAGCTAAAATTAGGTGGTTCATTTTTAGTACAACTGAGCAGTATGAGCCTATTTCAATGTTCTAAAGAATATTTTTAGGATGTGTTTCTTTAGAGTACATGAACAAATTATTTGCATTACAGACAACAGATAAATTAGCATTTTATAACATTTTGAAACCAAAAAAGCATAATGTGTTTAGCATTTGCAGATAAATTTGTTCTTGCCCATTTCAACTCTTTTTTAACCAAGAATTTTGCGCTGAAAAGAGTTAATACCTGTCTGTAGTGGATACTTAACTGTTGTATTATTGTTTTATTTCAGTGTGAACTCATTAAGAAAATGGCTCAAGTCAGAACAAGGACGAAATCAAGTTCTCATCTGAGTAATCTTGTTGGCACTGGCTGGGAGCTGTTGGTGTCTGAACTGCCAACTGTGAGGGATATCCTGAGGTATGGCATCTACTTGAGGAAGCAAAGTGAAGATGACAGGAGGAACTACCCAGTGGACAAGCTGGTGAGTGACATCTACCCTGGTCTGATTTGTCAGTGGAGCAAAGCTAATGCTCTTTTCAAGCCACCTGTTATCAATGAAAAAGTGACCATCATGTCCAAGCTCAAGGAGGTCTGGAATCAGGCAGTGAAGTTTTCTCTTGGGAAGGGCAAACTTGATGCCAGAGAGAGGTTCATTGTCAAGTTAGACAAGTTCTTTGATATTTTGACTTGCAAGTGTCAGAAAAACTATGATGAGATTCAAAACATTGCCCTTGCTAGTGTAAGGTATGGCATAGGGCTGAGGCCAACTGCAGCGATAGCAACAGCAGCTCTGATTGACGCAGGAATCATCACAGAAGACAATACAAGTAAAGTGATTGATAAGAGCAAGGTCAAGAGAGCACAGGAGAAGTTGATGAGAGAGCTGGGGGAACAGTTCGAGAAGAAGTGCAGGGAGGAGGGGGGGATCTCTTGCATCCTCTTTGATGGGCGGATTGACCTGACCAATGTGATGATGGAAGCTGAGGGCAGTGACCAATCTTTTCCCGCAAAGATCAAGGAAGAACACTATAGTGTTGTTAGTAAGCCTGGCAGCTACTATCTGTTCCACTTTACCCCAGAGAAAGCAACTAAAGAGGAGTCACATGCGGAGAAGATTGCTAAGATCCTGTTTGCCTGGCTGAAAGAGAGGGGTTATGATAAGACCTTGTTGGCCATTGGAGGAGACTCAACAAATGTCAACACTGGTGTGAAAGCTGGAGTAATGCGGAAGCTGGAACTGCACCTGGGGAGAAAGCTGGTCTGGTTGGTGTGCAACCTGCACACTGTTGAACTTCCCCTGCGCCATCTCATTGTTGACCTTGATGGCCCTACTCTGTCAGACAAAAAATTATCCGGGCCAATAGGAAAGCTCCTTGATTCTGCTACAGACTTTGATATCAATCCAAACTTCACCCGAATCTCTGTTGGCCCTCCACTGATCAAGCTTCCTGACAAGGTCATTCAAGATCTCTCAACTGATCAATACTATGGCTATAAAATTGTCTGTGCAGTCAGGGATGGAGTACTTCCTGCAGGGCTGGCTCTGTTAGAGATAGGACCAGTAAACCACAGCCGCTGGCTCACCACAGCGAACAGACTTCTCAGGCTCTGGGTGTCAAAGCACGGACTTAAAGGAAAGAACCTGAAGATTCTGCAATTCATTGTGGAATTCATCATTGGAGTGTATTACCCATGTTGGTTCAACGTGAAGGTCAAGCACTCCTGGATCAAAGGGCCTAGGCACATCCTCTTTCAGCTGGACTGCCTCAAGTCCCAGAGAAAGGAGGTGCTGGATATTGTGATGCCAACTGTGAGATCTGCTTGGTATGCCCACAGTGAAGTCATCCTCCAAACACTACTCTGCTCTGAGGATCAGAAGGAGAGGATTGAAGGGGTGGAGAGAATCCTGGCCATCAGGGGAGAGGGGGACTCAAGACACTCAGCTGGGGGACTCCTCTGTTAGGAGCAGAAGGACACCTGACATCAATTGTGATGCTTCCAGCATCGGTGACTTGATCAGCTGGTCAGAAGGTGTGTCAGAGCCACCTCTCACCTGCTCTCTAAGCACCTCAGAGGTGAAAAACTTCATCAACACTCCAATGGAGGTGCGCAACTGGCCTTGCCACACACAAAGCATTGAGAGGATTGTTAAAATGGTGACTGAGGCTTCTGCTAGGTACTTCTCACAGGAAAAGAGGGATGGAGGGATCAGGGCTCAGGAGACCAGCAGGAAGCTGATGTCCAAGTCTGAGTCAAAGCAGGATTTGTGTAACCTGGCAAAGTTCAAGATGTCAGGAGAATGATCTTTATAATTATATCCAGTGATATACATGCAGTTCACCTATTAATAAATATATGTAAAGTTGATTTGGCCTTGTCAATATAAATGATTTATCTTATATATTTTAATATATTATAAAGGGGTTCAAAAGGGTAAAATTGGCAATTTAGAAATACAAAATGATGTAGGTTAGTTATATCCTATCCAAAAAAGCAGCTCATATTTGAATTCCCCATGTAAAAACACACAATTTAGACACCCCTGATGGTAGGATTTCCTTCAGATTCATGTTGTCACCTGAGTACGACCCGCCCTACCGCAACATACTATTTTTTGGCACCTGAACAGGGACTCAATTGGGTCTCTTGAAGGGAAGGCATGGAGATGGAGGAGGAGGTGGCAAAGATGAAGGAGAAGGCTAAGAAGTTGGAGAGGGCCTTGCAAGAAGAGAGGAGGGAGTTTGAGAAAGAAAAGAAAAAGTGGGAAGAGAGAGAGAAGCAATAGTGAAGGAAAAGAGTAGGTTAGAAAGTCTAGTACAGGATATGCAAGATCAGTTAAAATTGCAGGAAGATGAGCATAGAGAGAGAGACTGAGGAGGATGGAACAGAAGACAGGTACAGCATTGGATGAAGTTATGAAGAGACTAGTGAAGATGGAGACCAGACCAGAGTAGAAATTCCAGTGGAAGGAGCTGTAGGAGGGGTAGAGGAGCCAGTAGGGAGGAAGGGGGAGACTAGAACAAAATAGTGATAAGGAGGAAAGGATTAAAGTTGGGAAAATTGCCCATTCTACTCCCAAAGAGAAGGGCCAGAGGGGTGATAGGGAGAGGGAAGTACGGAGTAGTGGGGATAAAGAAAGTGGGAAAGATGAAGGGTGGGAAGAAGTTAAAGGTAGGACAAAATGGCGAAAGCGACAAACTTAAAAAGAAAAACTATTATGAAAAAGCAACTGTGTGAGAGTGCAGATGATTCATCATATAGTAATGTGGAAGAGAAAGATTCAGTGAGTGAAAGTGTGTGTGATGAGAGTAGTGGTGAGAGTAGTGGTGAGTCCCGTGAGTGATGTGAGTGATGTGCGAGTGCACTGGGGGATCTTGATCCAGGTCCCGAAGGCAACCAAGTTTAATGTCTACAGTAACCATGATATTCGTAGCTTCTTCAAGGAGTATGAGCGTTACTGTAGAAGTAAATACCCTGACAATCCGGATTATTGGGTGAAAGAGTTGGAGGAGTTTTTGGAAGGTTGAATGAATGATTTTTATAAAGCAGTGGTGAGTGCGGGAAATGCGAGATATGAGGTGGTGAAAGATCGTATAATAGGGCAAGTGAAGAGAATCAGAGGGAGTGTAAGATTTAAAAGGAAAGATGAAAATCTGGATATATATGCATATTGGCTGGAAACTCTGGCCTGTTAAGAAGTTTGGCAATAGGGCCATAGAGACCTCAAAAGCCCTTGTTAGGAAATTCTTAGAGACGATACCTGAAGCTGTGGCTGAATACATCCACATGAAATGGAAGGAAAAGGTTAGACTAGGTGATGAGCATCTACAATGGCCTGAAATTCTTGAACTCCTTGAGGACAGGCCCTTTGACGATGGGTAAATATTACCCTAAGTCCAACATTGGACATGAAAGAGAGAGAGAGCCAGGGAGAGGGAAGTTTACATGGGGCATGGAGGGCAGGGCCCCCTGCCTCAACAGTGTGGACCCTGGGAGCAGCCCCCTGTTTACAGTAGCTATCAGGATGTGCTTAAGGGTAACTCATTTGAGGTCATGGCAAAATTTCTTGAGGACTTCTATGCCAGACACAGTGGGAGCCTGGGGCAAAACGTGCCACAGGAGCATGCATGGCAACAAGGACCACCTGTAGGAGCCAGTGGGCCTGGAACTGGCTACTCCTACTGCTGCCAGCCTGGACACACCAGAAAATTGCTGGAAGCGGATGGGAGCCTGTATGCATGTGGGGAGCAAGGGCATTTTGCTGTAGACTGCCGCAAAAGAGGCACAGAATGCCATAGGTGCCAACAGTATGGGCACTTGGCCAGGTTTTGTCCAGCTGGTCAAACAGGACCAGCCCCACAATGGAGAACAGTGGGGATAGGTGGCCAGCAGCCTGGTCAACCTGACGAGAGGAAGATAGGAAGTTCCCAAGGGGACAGAAACCCTTGGAAATGATTTGAACCCTAACCCCAGACAGGGAAACTAAGAAGGCAGAGGCCTGACATCAGTGAGGCCTCCGAGATCATTAGCGGAAGTGAAGGAGAATGGGAATTGTTTGCGGGTTTGGGGAAAGTGCATGTAAACTTGGCAGATGAGGGGGACTTAAATGAGTGCATGAAAGTAAGAATACAAGTGAGAGAGAAAATGGTTAGTGGGTTGTTGGATACTGGGTGTCCACCCAACTTAATTTGTAAGAATGTACTGGAGCAAGCTTGTAACACTTGTAGGGGGGAGTGGAAGATTCATAAGTGTGAAGGTGAGATCAAGGGGGTAGGGAATTTGAGTGTTCCAATAGTGGGTGTGGTGTCATTAGTAGTGAGAATGGAAGGAGTAAAAGTGGATGAATATGAATTTTATATGATGGATTGGGAGGAAGATACCTACCAGGTCATCCTGGGAAAGGATTTTCTAAGATTAAATCAGTTGGTATTGCATCGAAGGCATATGATGGTGGAACGTAGAGAGAAGGGTGGATGGGAGATGTATTTGGGAAATAATGATGAGAAATCTAGGGTGTATTTGAGAAATTGTGTGGTGAAAGCTGTGGAGGATGTCAGTGTAAAGGAAGGGAATCCAGTGAAGGTTGGGATTGAGTGGTATGGGTAGGAGTATTTGGAAGGAAATGAGAATGCAACAATGATGTATGTGGATGAGCAAGGAGCATGATGTCGGGTGAGAAGAGTAGCTTGTGTACCTATTTGATGGGGTAGTGAGTATGAGAGATCCATTTGTGTGTTCAAGTAAAGATGGGGAAAAAAGGGGGAGAAGCATTAAAAGGGGCGATATGTTTGGCAGAGTAAACGCAGTGTTGAATGAGGAAGATTTGTGGGATGGTGTGGAAGGAAGATAGGTAGGAGTGCATGTGATGACTGGGCAGCAAAAAGAATCGACTTTAGGGAAGATTATGAGGGAAATGAATGTTGGGGAACAATTGGAAGATTGGCAGAGGAATGTAGCGTGGGGTATACTTGAGCAATAAAAGAATGCATTGAGTAGGGGAGATGATCTCAGTCCTACTGATCTACCTCCTTTCCAAATTATTCTCCGGGATGAAACCCCAATATACCAATAGCCACGGCATTTCCCACTACTTCTTTCTCGGGAGATAGAGCAGTAATGTGACAAACTGGTCCAGGTGGGTATCCTGGAAGAATGTAAAAGTCCCTGGAGCAGCCCCATTGTTCCCATCCGCAAACTGGATGGTAAGCAGCAGCTATGCGTGGATTACTGTAAGGTGAATGCCCAGACCATTAAGGACAGGTTCCCTATGTGTCTGGTTGGTGAGAGCATGTACTCCATGCAGGGCATGAGACTTTTTAGCAAGATGGATCTGGTCAGGGGCTATTACCAGAGGGAACTGGAAGAAGCCTCTCGACCAATCACAGCATTCTCCACTGCCCATAAGCATTATGCATGGAGGGCACTTTCCTTTGGGTTGGCCAATGCACCAGCTGCATTTCAGCATGCAATGAGTGGGGTGTTAAGTAAGTCTGGGAAAAAGAGTGTTTTAGTGTTTATTGATGACATACTGATTATGAGTGAAAGTTTTGAGGAACATGCACAGTTGGTTGAAGAAGTACATTAGCAAGTGTGGGAGTGAAAGTGAAGCCTGCAAAGTGTGCTTGGTTTCAGAAGAGAGAGTTTTTGGGGCATGTTGTGAGTGAAACTGGGATTCAAAAGTCTGAGGAGTACATGACTCCAGATTCCTGGGATCTTGGGAGCATTGCTCCAGTAAATTTGACCATGAGAAAAAGTAAATTTGGGTTTGGGTTTTGTTCATCCGCTAGACGTTATGCAATTTTTTTGCGTATACGTTCTTGTACAAACCAATTTTTTTAAACTACAAATTTAGTTATTTTAAGTTTAGTTGGTAATTCCATATTTAACAATTATTTTTATTTTTTGTTAAGCTTCAATGTTTTGATAATTAAAATTTTATTAAAACGTATATTTTTTTAATATAAAATTATCAGGATTGGACTATGTTCCATTGATCTCGGCCAGGTTTGATAAATTGGCCAGATAATTACTTGTGCGGTTTTAAGTAATCCACCATGACTCTAGAATTGAAAAGTTTAGTTAAGTTTAAACTTACTTTTACTTACTTTAACTTACCTACTTTTACTTACTCTTCCTTACTTTTACTAAGTTTAAAGCACTTACTTTTACTTACTTTCATTGTACTGTATTTACTTACTTTTACTCACTTTTACCATACTATATTTACTAACTTTTACTTATTTTGTATTTTTTCAGGTAGTCAATAATCAATAATGGATCCTAATATTGATGAAGTTGGAGAGAAAAGTGAGGGTGTTAAAAGGGGTTACTTTTGTGGTCAATGCAAGAACAAATATTCAAAGCAGCAAAACTGGGAGGAACATTTTAATTCCAAAAAAAATATTTGTTACAATACAAGAGGTCCCAGAGTTTGGGCCCACAGCTTAGATATTGCAGTAAAGAAATACCAGGATGAAGTGCAGCAAAGAGATACGGCAAAGCAGTCATTTAGTTTGTTCACAAAATGTGCTAGTGCTAGACCTCAGAAAAATGAACAAACTTCATCAACTGCTAATCTAGAAAATGAAACTTTTTCACTAGATGTTTCACAGACTGAAGAAAGTGCTTCTCCTCCACCTAAGAAACAAAAGGTAAGTGAGGAATCTGCGCATCAGACTAACAAAACTGCTTTAGAGGAATTTGAAAATTCCCAAATCCAGAAGACATTGAATGCAATTTTGCGCCTAACAAAAGAAACTCACCAAGCTGTTGTGGTTAATAAAGAGAAGAGTCAAAATATGCCTTCAAGTTCAAGTGTTGCATCCAAATCTAATAAAGCAAAAAGCAACAAATTTGACATTTCCATAGCCCATTTAAGCAAGTGTAAATCAATACAAGAAATCCTGAACAATGATTTGATCAAATCTACATTCAAATTGGTGGAAAAGAAGGATCTAGGGCATGCTGATGATTCATTTTCAGTACCAAGTGATATAATGGAAAACATTGCAAATAGTGACACTAATATGCCTGATGTAGATAGATATAGCTGTTGAGGATGATGATGATGATAATCAAGAAGATATTGATGATGCTTCTGATGATAAAATGTTTACATTATATTGCATAGCTTGCACAGACCCCAAAGCATGTGCTTCAGACAAACATTCTAACATAAAAGGTTACTTCAATGTTAAAGATTTAACCTATGTATGCAAACAAGGAGAAAATCAAGAGATATGGTTTAGAAATCTGAAAACCCACCTGAAGAGACATTTAATTAAACTTCAGCATCATCAAAGAGCTGCTGTTTATGAAGTGATGAAAACATCTTCTCGGAACACTACTAAACGCATAGAAGACTTATGTGGCAACATCTTATACTACATAATGAAAACAAACACTGCATGGGCTCTATATCCAGTACTTCTAGCTGTATTACATAGGTCAGGTTGTGAGGTTGGAAATTTGAATCATAGCACACATGCGTGCGAGACAATTTGTGAGCTATTAGATAATCAACTTAAAGAACAAAGTGTAAAGTGGTTCTTAGAACAAACCTCAGTAACAATAACAGCTGACATTGGAACAATTTTGGGATTAAGCATGCTAGTTGTATTAGTTATGAGTGAAGAAGATAAGACTGTAAAACTTGCTGGGATAAATTTAGTACGCAGCAAATCAGGAGTTTATTTGGCCAATGAAATTTTTGGTGTGTTGAAGTCTCCTAATCACTTGAAACTATCTGAAGAAGCAATTAAATCCAAGGTATCTGGAATGGTTGGAGATGGGGCTTTTTGTAAGGACAACGAGCCATTTAAAAACGAAATGAAAAAGTTGTTTGGAGAAAATTTCAAATTTCAATGGGACTTAATGCATCTTGTGAACAGAGCCCATGTTGATGCATTGAAGAAAATTTGTAAACTAAGTGAGCTTTTAGACTTTATTCAGAATCACTCTTCAAATCTGAGATCAGGCCTTGACTATACCAATATGGTTCTTGATAATATCATTGGTTTTAAGAGACCAAAACTCAAATCTGATACTCGCATGGTTAATTACGAATTTGATCAATTTGACAGATTTGTGGAAAATTGTGTGTTTTTGATCATCCACAAGAGAAAGAAATTAGTGCCAAGTTCTATGTATTGATTTCCTATGTAACAAAGATTATGTTGCAAGTAGCTCAAAAAACCACAGTTAGTGCAGAATTTGTAGAAAATATATTTTATAAAGAAGGAGGGAAAACTGTTATGTTAAGAGTGATGGAAACAATTTCCAAATTAGCTAATGGAGGAAATGCAAATGATGTAGTTTCTGAATTTAAGCACGATACCACAGGGCAGCAAAAGGAACTAACAGCTGAGGATTACATCCTAAATGAAGTTTACAAATACATCAAGAAACGTTCTGATTACTACCAGGTTGCTGAAGTTGCTAGACCATCCAGAACCAGATCTGAAAGTAGTTTTACAAAAGACTCAGTGATAAATTGGCTGACAGAATATATAGAACAGCTGTGGAAAGGAATCACAGAGATATTAAAGCATTTTGATAAAGATGGATCAACTGCCTGGAGTGAAGCACCAGCTGAAGGGACATTCTCCATTCTTGGTTACATTGTTGAACACAAAGGATCCATTAAGCCATCTCATTTGACTAAGCTGTGCAGAATTGTGAAGGAGGGTCCAGCTCCAGGCACTAGATCTGCTGTAATGATCACACAGAAAGCCATTGATCAGTGGCCAAGCATACATGGCGGTAAATTCACAACAAATGCCTACATGCAAGGTCTAACATCGTCCACTATTGCTGCTGCAATGAATAAATAAACTTAAGATGAGTTATAAACTGTACATTATTGTATTATTATGTTTAGCTAAAACAATTTGTAATTGGTATGTCGTCAATTCAAGAGTTTACTATCATTAACCTATCTAGTGGTGTAAGGGGAAAAAAAGTAAATTCAGAGCTGTGCTCCAGTAAATTTTTTCAAATCTGGAGTCATGGAGGAGTACATGAAACGAGTGCATGAGTTTCCAAAACCGAGGACAGAGAGCTAAAGTCCTGGTTAGGATTGATTGAGTCCCAGTGTAAGTTTATTCCAGAGTGCTCAGGGATTGCTAAACCACTGACTGAAATTACGGGAATGAAAGGGAGAACCATTGTGAAATGGAATGAAAGAATGAATGAGGCATTTGAGAAATTGAGAGAGAAAATGACAGAGGATGTTGAGCTGGCATATCCTGACTTTCGTCTGGAAGCCCAGCCTTTAGAGTTGTATACGGATGCAAGTGGCTATTGTATGGGTGGATGTTTGTGTCAGGAACAAGAGGTGAATGGGTAGAAGGTGAAGAGGGTAATTGGATATATGTCGAAAGCTTTTAGTAGTGCAGAGAGAAAGTATAGTACGATTGAGAGAGCTTGCAGCTATGAGATACTGTTTGAAAGCATTCCGACCATTTTTGTATGGAGTGAGATTTGTGTTGAAAACAGATCACCAGCCATTGGTGTATCTCGAAAGAATGAGGATGGTAGATAGTAGGATTGCAAGGACGATTGAAGACTTGAGTGACTAACTATAAGATTGAGTATGTGCCAAGTAAATAACTATTTAGCAGATTTGAAGTCACAAATGTCAGGAGTGAATGAAGGTGAAGATAAGACGGTGATTGATCCAGAATATCTGCCAAAAGGTGTGAAAAGGGTGAAAGAAAGTAAGTGTGGAGGTGATTCCTTGTTTGAGAGTGTATGGTATAGGCTGCAGGATATGGTGCAGGATAGATTGGAAATTCAGGAACCTGATGGAGTGGATGAGTTAAGAAAGGTGGTTATGAAAAAAGTGTGTAAGAAGCCTGAGAGTATTGGTTCGAGAGGAGTGAAAAGGAATATAAAAGAGTTGAGAGCTATGGGTGAACCAGGGAGAATGCCATATCAGTTGTTGCTGATGGCAAGTCAGATGTATGGAATACCTGTAGTAGTACATTATGGAACAGAGAGGCCAATAGTGTATAGGAGTGAGAAGGTGAGAATGTCTGAGGATGGTATGGTGCTGCATTTGCAATGTTTGAGTGGAATCCACTACAACTGGGTGATAGAAACCAGAAGATATGATTGAGAGAGGATCAATGTGGAAGGTGAGTGGAAGGAAAGGTCTAAGTATGATGAAAGGGATGAAGTGTGTCAAGAGGTGGAAGTGAAGTGTGGAGAGGGTTGCCAGGGTGCTGTTGTGATTGATGTGGCAGTGGGTCGTAAGAAGTTTTGTGGACTTGTAGATACAGGTGCTCAGATATGTTTGGTAAATGAAAGGGTAGTGAATGACTTGGAGAATAGTGGAGTGAATGTGCATAGACATCCAGTGCAAGTGATGATGAAAGGATTGGGAGTGGGTAAGGTCAGAGCACAAGAGGCTGTCACTTTGATGGTTTCTTTGGGTGAAAGGTGAGAGAATGTGGAGGAAGTGTTTGTGGTTATCCATCAGGAAATGATGCCCTATTGTTTCCTGTTGGGTATCAATTTTCTGAAGAGAAACCAGTTAAGTGTGGATATGAATGGGGGGAAGATTATGAAAGATGGATCATGGAAAGGAAGTGGTGTTAGTGAGATATATGGAGGGTGATTTCCAGAATGTAAATATGTGGATGGTAGGGATGATTGAAATGGGAGATGTATGATGACAGAGAAGTACTGGATGATGATATTTTGGAAATGCAAGAGAATGATGTGATAGAGAGAGTTCAAGAGAGTAATAATAGGTGATCTAAAGGTGAAAGATTGGGGAGAATGTTTAGAGGGATATAGAAGGTATGCTAGTAAGTTGGTGGTGGGCAAGGGTATAGTGTATTTTGTATGGAAAAATCAGTTTGGGGAGAATGTGTTGGCACCAGTGATGACATTATTGGGGATGATTGGTTTAGTGAACCATGCATATGGGCATCCAGGGAAGCATAAGTTGTGGGGTCTCATGAAAGATATGGTGTTTCACCCATGGATGAGCAAGGTGTGTGTAGATGTATCAATGATGTGTGAGGACTGTCAGAAAAGAAAGAGCCAATCACCGATAGTAAGACTGCTTATGATGAAAGTGGAAACAAGTGAGATAGGTGAATTAGTTGTAGTGGATTGCGAGTCTGTCCCGCACAAGCCGAGGAAATGTGGCCATGGTTGTAGTGGTTGACCATAAGTCAAGGTTTGCCTATGCTGCCCCCCCCCTCAAGAATAAAAGCAAGCAAGGTTGTAGCAGACACAGTTAGGGACTACTGTTTCTTTCCAACAATGGTGGTCTGGCCCAGAAGTTGCCTTAGTGACAACGGGCCAGAGCTTACTGGTGAGCCATTTGTGAGTATGTTAAGAGAATGTGGTGTGAGGCAGGTCCTGATCACCCCTTATATGCCATCCTCAAATGGCTTGGCAGAAAGAACAATCAGAACCTTGCGTGAAATGTTGAGAATGGTGTGTGTGTCAATATGGGTGAATGGGATGTCCAACTGAGCAGGGTACTGTAGAGTTATAACTCCACTTACCATGCTGCTCTGAAGACTTCTCCCAGTCAGTACATATTGAATTATGAAAGGAATGCGAGGCCAAATGCAAGGTTGAATGAATTCGAGAAGAGGATGTGGTGAGAGACTAATGCTAGGTATGTACCTTTTAAGGAAGGTGATTGGGTTTTGAAAGGAGTGAATAAGGTAGGTAGATGAGAGGAGTACAAGTTGTCAGAACAGTTTGAGGGGCCATGAGAGATTGTAAAAGCATGGCTGAATGAAGTAACCTATGTAGTGGAGAAGGTGAATGAAAGGGGAGAGAAAGAAGAAATGAGTGCATCAAAAGCAGTTGAGAAGATGAAGAATGATTCCAGAATACCTGAAGTGTCATCCAATGTATGAGGTGTGTAAAATGGATGAAAGAAGACTGCATGAACAAGAGTGTGACCTAGATAATGACTGTAATTTGGAAAGAAAGGAATTGGTCATGATAGAAAGAAAACAGGGAAAAAAAGCAAAAGGCCAAGAAAACCAAGAGAATCAGACGACGTAATAAAAATAAATGATCTTATAAGGGAAATATCATTAATTAAGAAAAGATTAACTTCAAAAACTTCTAAGGAAAGCACTACAAGTGGTGATACTGCAGCAGATTTTGAAGGATTTTTGTGGGATGAGTTTAGTGGGTTCAGAAGTATAGAAGGGGAAAAGGATATACAAATCAGGTTTTGGGAAAATACAGAATGGTCAGGATTACGTAGACAATGGGAAGGGGCACAAGAAATTACTAATCCATTGGTTTTGTTATCCTGTGTATGATCTCCAATACTGGGGCCCTGGGGAGAAGTTCACAGTTGTTAGTACATAGATAGGAACCGGCATGACTTCCATTTCACCTCATGATCAAAGGGGGGAATTAACGTTTTCAGGCCTCATTAGAAACAAAAAGTATATTAAATTTATAAGAGGGAAGCACAACTTACCTTCAGCAAATAAGCAGAGGAGAGGAAGAACTTAGGAAAGGGTTAATCTGTTTTGGTTGGTCTAAACTTTATAAATCCAAGACCCACTACAATCTACCTTATAAAAGTCTGCGGGCCTGTTCCCGTGACAATGTTAGTAATGAAACATCTGCCATGTCATTTAAATCTGTTACCACGAGTATTGCTATTATCAAAAGTGAACAGTTTGTCAAAATTTACATTATCAATTTTATTAACAATTTTGAAAACTCCAATAAGCTCCCCCCTTGATCTGCTAGTTTCAAGTGAATGCAAGTCTAACTCTTTAATCCTATCTTCCTACAACTTGTTGCATAGTGACAGAATTAGTTTCATGGCATGTCACTGAACCCTTTCCAACCTATCAATAACCTTGTGCAAATATGAGCACCAAAACTGAATGGCATATTCTAAGTGAGGCCTAACTACAGACTTGTAAAGGGGCAATATTCTTTGATTTAAATTCAAAATTATGCACTACGATGCCTAACATCCTATTAGCTTTTGTGCAAGATCCCAAGCACTGGTTCCTAACTTTTAAATCCTTAGATACATGTACACCTAAATCTACTTCCTCATCAACTATCACTAGCTATCATCTATCATCCATCGTGTATGTGTAATTGTTATGAGAACCTATATGCAAAACTTTACATTTCTCTATGTTAAATTGCATCTGCCACTTATCCATCCACTCCATAATCCTATTTACATTGTCTTGGAACCTATTTCTATTGTCCACATTAAGAACTTTCCCACCTATTTTAGTATCATCCGCAAATTTTGACAAGTTACTGGTCAAGCCTACATCTGTGTCATTAATGTAGATTACTAATAGCAGTGGGCCTAACACTGAACCCTGAGGGACACCACTACCTACATCCGACCCCAATTCTCAACCATTAACAACAACCCTCTGTTTCCTGGCATGAAGCCATTCCTCTAATCAGTTAGCTACCTGACCATGTATACCATACACTTTAACCTTCGCAATTAATTTTCTATGCAGAACTGTATCGAATGCTTTTTTAAAAGTCTAAATAAATAAGAGCTGCTCTATGCCTATTGTACTCACTCACTATTTCATTATAAAACTAACACATTAGTTAAACAAGATTTATGGTGTCAAAATCCATGCTGACAACTGTTAATCAAATCAACTTTCTAAGTGATTGATGATACAATCCATAACTACAGATTCCAAAAGTTTACCAACAATTGATGTTAAGCTAATAGGCCTATAATTGCTAGCTACTGTGCAGTTGCCTTTTTCAAAAGTGGCCATAATGTTAGCTAATTTGAAGTCCTCAGGAATAATCCCCACTTCATGACTTATCAAATGTCTAGGATAAAGCACACAAGGGCTTGGCACCTTGCCAACTTTTAGCTTATCAATATAATGCACAATCTCACCCTCAAACATTTATTTCATTCAAAATAGTCTCACTACTAAATGGAACAATATCATCCATGTCAGGGACATTATGTCTTCCACGGTAAAAACTATTGCAAAAAAGTTGTTAAAAATAGCCATCATCACCTGAGCATCAGAAGCCAAAGTGCCATTAGCATCCGCTAGAGGGCCCTATGGTATCTTTTATTGGTTTACAATTATTGATGTAGTCAAAAAACTTTCAGATTATGTTTACTATCCGCAGCTACAAATATCTCAAAATTACACTTAGCATTCCTAACAGATCTTTTAATCTGACATCTAAGCTTCATATATCTATTAAAGTTAGCTGCCATGCCATTGCGCTTATTACCATGGTAAGCCTATACGCTCTGTTACCGTACGCTCATTTATGAACTCACCTATGCGGAATAAACTTTCAATATTCAAAAAACTTTATATGCCTCCCAATGAAAATTTGTCATTACCCATAAATAAATTATCCTAGTCCACTACTCTCATCCTATCCGCAAACTATCAAAATTAGCCCTACAAAAATCTGGAACTATTACATTACTATCCTTACTGTTTTCCATCAATAGCTTAAACCTAATAATTTGGTGATTACTACATCCCAAACTCTCACCTACTTCCAAACGTTGGACTATATTTTCATCATTCATCATCACCACAGCTAAAATATTGTCACCATGCATTGGTTCAGTAACCATCTGTCGTAAAAAATTATCTTCCATGAACTCAATCAGTCTCAAACCCTCATCATTACCAGTAAAAGTCTTGTACTTAATGTTAGGGCAGTTAAAGTCTCTGACAACTATACTATCACGATTATTAATAAAGTTACCAAGTGTGTAAAATCTAGTATCAGTATCGAGGGGTTGAACGGAAGGTCTATAAACAACGAAATTAAAGTTAATACTGTGTGTCCTAACTTCAATGCATATCACATTAATTGCTGCTGGAGGATCTACCTTAAACCTTGGTAGCCCCTAAGGGAATTACGAATGTACAATAAAATATCATCACCAATCCTATGCAACGTATCATTATAAAAAGTTTAAAACCTGCTATATCAAGTACCCCCAACAAGTAATGAGTTACAGTATTTAACCACATTTCAGTTATAGGAACTATATCATAGTTCCCATAATAAATTATCACCTTAAATTCATTCAATTTATTTCTAATACTACACTTGTTACAACAAAAGATGTTTAAATTATTTTTTATTACAGATCAGCATTTTAAACTATTTTTCACATTGGGCCAGCATTTCCCAGACCCACAATGTTTAAAGAGGGCTTTCACCTATACAGCACAACTTTTAAACATTCTCACCAATTAACCTACCTAGCCTAGCATCCCCTATTTCATTGAAATGCACCCCATCTTTTATAAAAAGGTTATGATCACTAAATTCTGACTACAGTTTTACGAAGGGTACATTTTCCTGAGCATAAATCTCTTCTAGTTTAGTATTAAAAAATATTGTTTTTGACGTAATCCTAAAATTTAAACCATGCCTAGGGGTAATACCTAGAACTAAAGACCTATCTGACCTTGCCTTCAGGGACCTAATTAACCCCCTCTATCTCTCCAAAAGGTCAGGTATTCCTGTATCAGGCCTATATGAGTCATTGCCCCTATCATCATCACCAACATCAAGTGATGGGAAGTAACATCAATCCTATCTACTTTTTCTCCACGTCTGTCAACCCTGGCCCCTGGTAGACAGACCCTCCTCTTGGTTGGATTCCATTCAACAAACTCCTTATCCATTACACACTAAGGATTCCCCAATTAAAATTGTTTCCCCCTCATTCACACCCCTATCCAACTGGGCAAAAGTGTTCAAAACCTCAATAGGGGAGGGGGGGATTCCTATCACCTGTGTACATGGCCTAGCTCCACACTTAACTACTCTAAATCTCTCCCCATCTACTAATCTTGGACCAACCTTAACCCCTTCCTCAACTCTAACCTTCCCAATAAGCTACAGTACCTATACTAAGAACTAGGTTCCTAACCTCACCCTTCAACTTCCTAACATCTTCAACGTTAGTATAGGTTGAGCCTTTTCTAGACTTTTCTAGAATCCAACTACTATGTTAGTCAAGGAATTGCTGTACTTCACTACTATTACCACTACATTTGGGTGAAAGCTTTACACATCTACAAGTGTAAGCATGGTATCAGTTTTTAGTATTTTATATTCATTGCTTTTTTCTCTAATTCATGGGCTAGCTTAGCCTAGAGTAAATCTTGGTATCTGTATTGGCCTGCAATTCTGTAATCTTCATTATAATGAAAAGTAGAGTGAGCAACTTAATTGCACATTCTTGAAGATCATCAAATACAGTATAACAAGAACTACATCCGGATTATGTCAATGTCCCTGCTTATATTTGTTACCTTGCCCTTCAATGCAATGACCAGATTTATTTTCACATGTGTACGTGGTTTCATCAATTACCAAGTGGATCAACAGTTACAGCACAGACCACCATTTGATCTTTGACCTTTATACCTTTGACAAGTATCTGATTATTGCTAGGGGTGAGGGAATCTAACTTACTTTTTTTTTTTTTTTTTTTTTTTTTTTTTTTAGGAAGTGTGGTTTATATGGCTATTTTGGCTGCTGAATACAAATCCAGCTAGTTCTTCAACTTAAAGTTAATTTTTTATCTGTTTCAGTGGGGTTTTCCAAAATGCCAGCCAAAAAAATAGATTTTCTTGTTTTAATGATAAAAAGAAATGCTACCCTTCACATGTAATATGTCTTTTCATATGTTTTCATGGTTGCTGAACTCTAAAATGAACAAATGACACACATTAGGAGTGTGGTTAAGCAGATAGATGAAAAAATGCCCAATCCATATTAAACAAAGGATGAATGAGGCCTCCTACTTCTGAACTTTTATAACTGATAAAAAAAATTAGTTGATAAATGCTTCCTATATTTTTAATCATGATTATGTTCATTCTTCAATGTTGTTAAGTATCTGGTGTATCATAATATTGATGTTTTATTTAGGCTTACTTTAGTGTTTTGGCTTGTTCTGGTATTCTGGTGTTTGGCTGCTCTCTCGTGGTTTCTTATACTATCAATGTTGTGCTAATTTACTTTAATAATAATTGTATATATTACTTTATTAATAATGTAGTGTGTATATATACTTTAATAATAGTAAATAATATATCAAATACAATATTTGATATAATCTACTTTAATAATAATATATATATGATCCATCTAGCATGACTATAATTTTTGTATTACCTATCATATTTCGGTGTTATATGCTGACTAATGGGGTTTTACTGTACTTGCAGATCCTAATGCTTAGTGACTGATGATTGGTAATGGTGGCTGGTGAAAGGAAATTGCACTTTTTGGGGAAACCTACACAGGAGTGGATGGAATTTAAAGAGACTGGAAAGTTGCTATTAGGGACAATTATGATTGGTAGGATGCTTGCACTTTGCAAAAAAGGATTAAAAGGACAGAAAAAGTCAATGACTCAAGAAGATGCCAGCAAGATAGTTGCAAATGAGCTAAGACAAGAGTGGATTAAAAATGGCTATCCCATGCATGTAAAAAGTGGCAAAAAAAGTAAGATTATTATAAACATTTTAAACAGAAAAAATGAATGCTGCCAACAAAAAACTTAAGTGGTGTCAAATGGTACCAAAAAGTGAGTGGCTTTAATGATCAGCTCACTAAGAATGCCTACAATATTAGAATGGACAATGAGGATTACGAAGCAGAACTTGCAGAAGAATTTGGGATCAAAATGACTGATGAGGATATGACTTTGTTGGTATAATTGCTTTGGTGTGTACAAGGCCATAAGTACAAATGCAGTAACAAAAGATTGGTTGAGACAGAAAAGAGGAAAGAATCTCGTGAAAGATCAGTGGAGAAAGCAAAAAGCAACAGAAAACAACTTGAGTAAAGGGAGCTAGAGGGATCAAAAATTATTTAAAGTTTAGCAACTTCAGTCAATTCTCAAAACAATCTGAGTTTTGAAAAACCATCATCATCAAAGACAGTTCCTTCTACTGATCGTAAACTTCACTCATTGGAAGAAGACCTAAGTAAGGAGAAGAGTAAAGAACCTCAAGCTGCACTTCTGAGTGAAAATCAGAACTGGCAAAAAAAAGTCTGAATGAAAACTTGATGCTGTGTATAGTCCAGTGTCTTGCCGAGACAAGAACTTCTGAAGAGCTTTTGAGAATGAGTAGAGTAGCTA
This sequence comes from Bathynomus jamesi, assembly GCA_023014485.1. Taxonomy (NCBI): domain Eukaryota; kingdom Metazoa; phylum Arthropoda; class Malacostraca; order Isopoda; family Cirolanidae; genus Bathynomus; species Bathynomus jamesi. The sequence continues at coordinate 314,825 of JAJOZX010002892.1, read as the reverse complement.
ACATAATTTTTGATCAAGATTGGAAGTTGAAGACGGATGAGAAAGATTGTGAGGTTGAGATGGTGTGTGAAGGCAGAGAGTTACAAGTCCATCACCAGTATTCAGACTTCACATATGTATTTCTGAGCCACAGATCAATAATGTAATACATGGAAGATGCTTCATACTTGAATCTAGAGTATGTCACTCAACAAATCCTCAACAAAGAGGATAATGTTGTGTGTGTAGGACTTGATACAACCAAGGCTGCTGGCCACCATTGCTGGTCCATCTAGCATGAAAAAGTGACTGACAACTGGATATCTGGAAAATATCAGCCATTCCACAGAGGATGGAGCCAGAGCTTACAAATTCAAATCAATTGTCTAGCTGTACTAGCAAATTCTGACAAACTCAAATCTCAAGCTCTAAGTGCCGCACCCATATCATTTTAGGAGTCAGACATGGGGTCATCATCATTGTAATGGTAATTAATTATAATTAATTACAAATCTCTCGTAATAATAATGTAATGATGAAAGAAATTTCGAGGATGGTAATGATAATGGTAATGAAAGGTCTGCAATGAATCATTACACATTGCATTTTCATTTAAAAAAAAATATATATATATATACACATACATACATACATACATATATATATACACACATCTGTTCTGAAGGAATTCAAAACAACAGGATCCTGTTGTTTTGAATTCCTTCAGAACAGATTTAGATAAGAAAGGTAGAATGCTAAATCTTTGGTAAACTTGTATGCCACCCTAATAACTTTTATTTTTCAATTTTTATATACAAAAAGAGCAGTGTGCTAAAACCCGGGCAGATTTCCAATATAAATTTGTATATATTTTTTTTTTTATCTATAACATTGGTTAGAAACAATTCATTTAATCTTGTGCTAAAAATCGAGTTTTTCCTTATAAACACGAACACCACACACAGAAGCCATAAAACAGCAGATACAACAGCTCAACACAGAAATAAACAACAAACTCAAAGAAAAACAAACAGAAACATTCAGGGAATTCATAACACTAAACCACTCCACAGATACATCCAGGCTATACAAGACTATAAACAGCATTACCCACTCTAACAGCGGCATTCACACCTCACACGCGGCTATCTGTCGCAGCCAAAATAATATCCCAACATACACACAACAAGCTAACATTCTAGTTAATCACTACACAAAGATAAGTCACTTAAACAGACACAACAACCAGAAACACGCAGACAGACAAACAGCCAGACACAAGAAAACCTACAGACTCGACACGACCATTACACCCTTCAATACAGACCAGACCACCAAGAACATCAAAAACATTAAGAATTCTAAGGCTACTGGACCAGACAACATATCTAACAGACACCTTAAACACTTGGGCCCACAAGGAACACTAGCTCTCACAAATATCAGCACATATTCATACCAACACTGCATTATTCCTGACATATGGAAACAAGGTAAAATTATTACACTACTCAAACCAAACAAAAATCCAACAGAACCAGCTTCCTATAGACCCATTACTTTACTATGCACACCTTCCAAAGTAACAGAAAGACTAATCTTACAAATCACCAACCCACACATTCCACTATCGCCTACTCAACATGGATTCAGACCTCACCACTCAACCACGACATTACTCACTAACCTCACGCAGCACATCATGGATGGCATCAACTCCAAACGACCAGCTCAACGTACACTATTAACAACAATAGACATTAGTAAAGCATTTGATGCTATCCCACGCTTCCCTCTCATAAACAAAATACTCAACACAAACATGCCTAATAACACTAAAAGATGGCTGAGCAACTATCTTTCAGGAAGATACCCACATGTCACATTTAATGGCAAGTCATCCAAAAATAAGCTTTTTCCGAATGGGGTCCCTCAAGGCTCTGTTCTCTCACCAACACACTTCAACTTATACATGCATGACATTCCAACACCCATAGATAACAAGCTTACCTTGTCATCATATGCAGATGACATCACTCTAACATCCACCCACAACAACATCGACACCGCTACAAATAACCTACAAACATACATAAACAGTATACAAGACTGGCTCACACACAATAGACTCAAAGTAGTGCCCACAAAATCAACCATCACCTTGCTTACACGCAAAAGAACACCAGGTAATTCCACAGCTTACACTAAACATCAACATTCCACACACTCACAGGACCAAAATACTTGGTCACATACAACACATCATTATCTTTTGCAAACCACATTCAGGACATTAAAAACAAGTGTACGTCAAGACTTAACACTCTTAGGGTACTAACAGGCACAAACTTTGGACACCAGCAGGAAACAACAACACCCATATACAAACAATATATTCGGTCAGTTATGGACTATGCTAGCCCATGCTGGGCAACCATTATCTCAAACACACACATAAACACCTTACAGACAATACAAAACAACGCACTTCGTATCATTACAGGATGCACTCAAACACCAATAGAACACCTGCACACAAACAAAAATACTGAAAGTTAGGGAACATTTAGACATGAGGGGAACACAATTCATGGCAGCAGCGACAACTAACCCACAACACCCTTGCCACTACATGTACAATCATGCACCAACACCTCGCACCATTAAGGTAACACCAGACACACATTATAACCAAATAGGGTCATTCCATGTCAACTCAGCCACAAAATGGCACTTTTTGCACTCACCCCTTTCAATTTTGCTCATACTTGGCACAATAGCAGATATACATGTCAAACTTAAATTCCCAAATTATTAGAGCTGACTGACCTTTGGTTACTGAGATACAAGGTCACAAAGTTGTGACATTTTGACCTTTTTTGCGTTAAATGACTATTTTCAAAATGGTGTAACTAAAATATTATTAAAGCTAGAGCATTGATTTTGGTCTCATTTTAAAGCTCTTTAGTAGCCCCTTGTTTATTGTCTCTTGTTAAATATCTCTACTGTGAAAAATAAAAAAAATCCCTTCAAAAGTTGACCTTTGACCTTGAATAAAAAAAAATACCCCTACATCAAGTTTTAGGGGTCCCGAGAAAATTGCACTTTTCCTTTTAATGCTGAAAAAATTAGTTTTTCCTCATTTTCATAAGTTCTGCTTTATTTTTTGTTGGAAATTCTTTACGATTCTTGAAAACTGTTTTGAGCAGGTATTGTTTGTCCTCTTCTTTAGTTGTCACTGCTTGATTAAATTCTTCAATCAATGCAACACCCCACCCTCCACTCAGCTGTGTCATTTGTCACTCTAAGGGCACGAACTCTAGCACAGCCTCTTTGGTACTCAGGATCTATTCCCCATGTTGATGCAGAATTTTCAGTGAAGAGAGAATTGAGATGTAGAGCATCAAAAAGAGATTTAGTCCTTGAAGTAACAAAATCAGAAATCCTTTTTTCTTTAAAAGAAGCTAGGGTTACCTTTGCTTCTAAACGTTTGTCCCTTATTTCTTGGAGGCATTTTGAACAAGTGTTTCTGAGAGGTACCACAGATGTCGTTTAATGGCATTTTGGGCTTGCTTGATAACACTTGATATCAAAGAATTTTCCTCCATTATTGCAAGATCTTGCAAAAATTTAAGATCAACATTTGGGGCTTCCTCTGGTTGAGAAGCTTTTGCCCAAGATTTTGCGTATACTAATGCAACAAATAAACAAATTTCTGTTATTGCATCAAGTTCTTTTTTAGTCATCTTAAATTGATTTTGGAGAAGAAAAAGCTTAAATGCATAAATTCCTTTTGCCATCCATCTTGCATGATGGTACGCTCCAGGTCTCTTCAAGGGAGTATTAGAAATGCTTTCTTCTCCAAAAAACAAGAGAACAAGTTGAAAAAAATTCTTTATAATCATCTCTTGGCTGTTTAGAGTTGAGTGCCTCCTTCATGATTCAGACTGTTTGATTTTTTAAATCTTGAACTCTTTCAATTATTCTGCAGCTTTGGGAATCAACAGCAGTTGTGATTTGAGAATGATCCATAAAATCCCATTGAGTTTTGAATCTTTTGAAGATTGGAATATCAGGTTTAGAGGAATGGCCCATAGAAGTCCGGAAGACTTGAGATAGGACAATCTCATAAATATGGTGTCTGCAGGCTAAATATAAAAGCTCTTTTCCAAGTTCTTGTTCAATTTTAGTGCAAGCTCCAGCATGGATTCCGGTATTGGATGCTGTTGTGTCAAATGACAGCCCATCTCTGTACCCGTGCCAGCAGTGACTTTAGGAATTCCCAGCAATTTCTCTTCACCATTCCCACTGACTATCACTGCAATCCTTTCCGTTCTTCCTTCGCCTGCAAGAAAAAGTTAAAATATATAATTTATATATATTTATTTTTAATATTTTATTTTATATATATTATATTATATATTTAATATATTTATATATATATATAATATATAATTTTAATTTGAACTTGACTTATTTTAATTTGAACTTGACTTATTTTAATTTGAAGGTAAAATGGTGTAGATTGTGAAAACTAGCTTCAGACAGTGAAATGTAACCTAATTAAATAGAAATTTAGCTATCAAAATGTTTAATTAAAACCAACCAGATAACAACATATTGCCTAGGTGTGAAAACCAGACCCACAACTAAGTTTTTCACCTGAGAGATAAAATATAAATATGCTAAATTAATCGGACAAAAAAACTAACCTGATATCTCTGGGAGCATTTTTCCATCCCAATGAAGAACTAAAGGCTCTCCAGGACAAAATGCTTGCTCTTGATATTCTGTTGCTATTTCTTTGCGTAACTTTTGACGAGTTCGAAGCATAGTAGATTTTGACACTGTAATGTTTTCCAAATTATGGCCCAAAGACTGAGCAACAACAGCATAAGACATACTGTAGCTGCATCTCGATTGGAAAGATTCATTCTATCATAGGCTGCTACAACATTTTTGTCAATAGGCTTTGACTTTTTAGGAACCAACATTTTCTTTTTAAATTGCTCTTCAGAGAGACCTTGAAAATTCATTTCAAGGTTGTCGTCATTAGTTGATAGTGATGATGATGATGACGATGTGAAATCATCTCTATTGGCAGGCAAGAATTATCTTTTAGATCACTTCTGCTCTTTGAGGGCTCTTTCACACACTAATTCTTCACGATGAAGCCTTCTTTTCTCTCTTTTTGCAAGAATTTGGTCTACTGTACCCATGCTACTTTGTGTAGGATGTTCTTGCTGGCTTAAGTAGAAAAGCTTGTCTTCTTCATTTGACATCATCAAAAGGGCATTAGAGTGACCAATATCAAGAATTTCAGCCTTAATTTCATCTTTAAACATAGCTTCTTCAATACGGCATTTTTCCTCGGGCCTTTTTCTGTTTTTCATCAATTTATCATAACAGCTTATTAAAGAGTCAATCTTTCGGATGGCACTGTCTCTACGCATTGTGGGAATCCTGGCTTTCTCCCAGTAGGTCATCACTTCATCTAAGCAAAGATTAATGGATCTTCTTCGTCCCAATTTTTCCTCTTTTTGATGGAAGAAATATTTTTGCAAAACTTGCAGTTTTGTAGGTAAGCGGCAACAAAGTATATCTTTATATAAATGGCCAATGAGCCAAACTTTAGTTTTAGAACGAGTAGCCATTTTTAGTTTAAAAAATTAAATTTCTGAAATAGTAAAATAAACCAGTTAAATTAGGAGATAAAAAGGATAACTAAAAGGTTCAAGCCAATTAGGCAAAGCCTTTAATTTAGAGTTGACCAATTAAGGATAATATATTTTATCCAAAATTTTTGTTTTCCTTATTAATAATTTTCTCTGAAATAATGATCTAAGATTGTTTTTGTACTCTATTAACACCAAAAATTTCTTAAAGAAGGAGAAATTTTTTCATAAGTTGCAACTGAAGAGTTGAGTTGATCATTGATGTTCTAAGCGCGCCTATTCATTGGAAAAAATTTTATAAGTCATTAAATCTCGGGACCCCTAAATATTCTCATATTTGACCAAAATTTTGTTGACATGTCTATCTGGTCCAAAGGAACAAGGGCATTAATGTGGAACAAGGATTTCTTCAACTTTATAATTTACCCCCCATTTTGGTCCACACTAATATATATTATATATATACACATACATATATATATATATATATATATATATATATATATATATATATATATACATTCAACTGCAAAGAACACGCAGTATAAATAACGTAAAGAACGACGCTTATATAGGAGATATTCCGCGCAAGATGAGAGAGAGAGAATATCTCCTATACAAGTGTCGTTCTTTACATTATATATATATATATATATATATATATATATACATATATATATATACATACATATATATATATATACATACATATATATATATATATACATATATATATATATATATATATAATATATATACCGGGTGTTTCAAAAGTCCCTCACTAATTTGATTTTCAATTTTCTTTGCAGCTAATCGACCAACGACGTTCATCTTGTGGTAAACTCTTACTCAGTAGTTGAGAATTTTTTTGAGTCTACATTTGAAGTTTTGCTCCGTTTTCTTCTGCTACCATGCTGACTCTAGAGCAGAGGTGTAAAATCGCTGCATGGCAGGAGGTTTTTCAATCTGTGGTCAAAGTGCAGCGACGATTCCGGGCAGTCTACGGACAGCATTTGCACCGGATAGGAACACCATCGTCGCCACCCACCGGAAGTTTATGGAGACCGGATCCATAAAGGACAAACCACGATCAGGAAGACCTCGAAGTGGGCGGAGTGAGGAGAATGTCGAAACTGTCCGTGAGGCGTTTACTCAGAGTCAAGGAAAGTCCATTCGGCGAGCTGCTGCGGAACTGAACATCAGCGCGACATCTATCCAACGGATTTTGCGGCGTGGTCTCAAGCTGTATCCGTACAAGATCCAGGTGGTTCAGAAGCTGGAACCTCAAGACTACGATTGCCGGGTGGAGATGTGTGAGACACTGCTGCATCACTACGAAAGAGACCCATCGATCCTGGAGCACATGTGGTTCAGCGACGAAGCTCTCTTCCACCTTTCTGGTCACGTCAATCGGCACAACACCCGCATCTGGGGAACTCACAATCCTGCGGAGATCCGTGAACATGAAAGGGACACGCCGAAATTGGTCGTCTGGTTGCCATCTCCTCAGCTGGGCTGATTGGTCCGTTCTTTCTTCCGGGATCAAGATGGAAATTCCGTGAACGTCAACGGAGACAATTACCTTCATATGCTTCAGGAGTTCTGCATCCCCCAACTGTCAGCTGTAGCTGACATGCAAGAAGTCATTTTCCAGCAAGACGGTGCCCCTGCTCATTACTCGCGTGAGGTTCGCTCATTTCTGAATAAGCAGTTTCGGGATCGGTGGATTGGTCGCCGTGGTCCCATCGAATGGGCTGCTCGCTCGCCTGATCTTACCCCATGCGACTTCTTTTTGTGGGGCTACATTAAGAGCAAAGTGTACACCACCAAGCCGCGAGTCCTCCCCACACTAGAAGAACGGACCAGGAATGCGTGTGCTTCTGTTACTCCCGAAATGTTGTCCAATGTCGGCCAAGAATGCGTAAAACGGTGGCTCGCTTGTTTCGAAAAAGACGGTGCCCACATTGAGGTGTACCAGTGACTTTCCAGTAGACTTATGAAGCCAAGTTTGATGCCACCAAAATTCTCATGAATCGTAGACTCAGCAACCAAATTGTCATTTGGTTCCTCTTGTAATTGCTATTTTAATAAAATTTTAAAAATAATGAGGGACTTTTGAAACACCCTGTATATATACACATATATATATACACACATATATATACACACACATATATATATATACACACATATATACACACACATATATATACACATATACACATATACACATATACATATACACATATATACATATACATATATACATATACATATATATATATATACATATATAATTATGCGGGTTGCTTCTACAGAGCTTCAATTTAATATTTAGTAGAAATCCAATGACAAGGAGAAATGTAAATGCCATGAAAAGTCTTCTTTATTGCGCAACGTTTCGAGCAATACGCTCATCTTCAGGCTGTTTAATAACAATGTGAAATTAAAATCAATATTGAATGAAAAACAAACAGAAATTTCTATAACCTATTCGTAAAGACAAATTTTAAAAGACTGAGAAAAGAGGGTTAAGTTCTAAGTTATACAGATTTACATATCAAAATTAAGAAGTTATTTTTAAATACATGTAGTAAATGTGAAATTAATACACTGGAAAAATTACCAATAGTACACTGGAACAATGGAGCTATCTACCTTACACAGCAGTATCCGAGGCCGACTAATTTGAGCAGAGGAGACGGGAATGAAAGATGGCGAGGGAGATAGGGGAAGGAGGGATTATAAGGAATTGGGGAAGGAGGAGGGATCATAGCAGATTGAGAGGGACGGACGATGAGTCAACATTCAGACTAGGGGACAATGCTTTAATGAAAAGGGATTCTAAAATTCTTAGTGAGTTGGGACAAGTATTACAACCAAGAATTTTAAAATTGTCTAAAGTGACATCAATTTTGCATTTGATGCTATGTTCACGTATGCTGGAGGCTTCCTTAGTTTTTAAAATTTTACCTGTTCGGCCACTTATTCCCATATGCGAATAAAATCTAGCCCTGAGAGAGCGAACAGTGCTGCCGATGTAATTCCCAAGGAGACACCTAGGGCAGGTAAATAAATATACAACACCGCTACGCAACGAGTCAGGGGTTCGATCCTTCGCTGAGAAAAAGCTACCTAAAGACGTTTTATTAATAAATATGATGCGGAAATCAGTATGATAAAAAAATTTCCTTAACAATTTTGTAAATTTAAGCTTAAATTCCTTATTCAAGGGACCCATTTCAGGTACCAAGAAATATTTTATATCCTTCGGCACTGTAATACATGGAAGTTGAGGGCTATAAACATTATTTAAGAAGGATCTAATTAGTTTGTCTACATATTGAACAGGAAAACTATTATTAGTAAAGTATGATCTTAGATTATTAAATTCATCATTAAGTAAGGTAAAATTAGAGGTCAAATTATATCCTCTGAACAGGAGAGTTTTAATACAAGACATCTTATAGTTGAAATCAGTAAAACTAAAAAAATTCATGCCCAAACCAGTGAAAGTGGGTTTCCTATAAACTGATGTAGTAATAGAATCACCGTTTTTCGAAATTAAAAGATCTAAGAAGGGGAGGGAGCCATTTTGCTCAGTTTCCATTGTATACGTTATATTGGGGTGCAAAGAATTTAGGAAGTTAAAGAATTGTTGCGCTTGTACCGCATTATCAAAGACTGCTATCGAATCATCAACAAAGCGTCGATAGAAAATTGGCTTGAGATGAGTGGGAGATTGTCTAAAAATTACACTTTCTAAATGAGTCATAAAAAAGTCAGATGCTAGCGGTCCGACTGGTGATCCCATCCCTACCCCATCAATTTGTTGGTAAACCTTATTGTTGAAAGTGAAATAGCATTGTTTGAAGACCAATTCTAAAAGTTCCTTCAAATGAGACAATGAAAAACCATGAAAATTATCAACTGAGCTAAAAACCCTATCTAAAATAATGGCAATAGTTTCAGATACAGGTACATTTGTGAAAAGTGACTTTACATCAAAACTGACAAAAAACTTTTTTGAATCGAAGTTTTTACCCAGGAGTTCTTTTTGGAATTCAAACGAGTTATTTATAGTGTAAACATTTTTCGCAAAGGGGGACAGGAGACGAACAACAAATTTTGCCAATTGAAAGGTGGGTAAGTTATACGAAGCTAAAATAGGACGGAGAGGTGTTCCAGCTTTATGGATTTTAGGCAGACAGTATAATTGAGCAAGATTAGCACCAGATGCGAACAACTGAGAGTAAGTATCATTTTTTATTATCTTTAAGGACTTTAGTCGTGACAGAAATCTATTGCACCCCAATATAACGTATACAATGGAAACTGAGCAAAATGGCTCCCTCCCCTTCTTAGATCTTTTAATTTCGAAAAACGGTGATTCTATTACTACATCAGTTTATAGGAAACCCACTTTCACTGGTTTGGGCATGAATTTTTTTAGTTTTACTGATTTCAACTATAAGATGTCTTGTATTAAAACTCTCCTGTTCAGAGGATATAATTTGACCTCTAATTTTACCTTACTTAATGATGAATTTAATAATCTAAGATCATACTTTACTAATAATAGTTTTCCTGTTCAATATGTAGACAAACTAATTAGATCCTTCTTAAATAATGTTTATAGCCCTCAACTTCCATGTATTACAGTGCCGAAGGATATAAAATATTTCTTGGTACCTGAAATGGGTCCCTTGAATAAGGAATTTAAGCTTAAATTTACAAAATTGTTAAGGAAATTTTTTTATCATACTGATTTCCGCATCATATTTATTAATAAAACGTCTTTAGGTAGCTTTTTCTCAGCGAAGGATCGAACCCCTGACTCGTTGCGTAGCGGTGTTGTATATTTATTTACCTGCCCTAGGTGTCTCCTTGGGAATTACATCGGCAGCACTGTTCGCTCTCTCAGGGCTAGATTTTATTCGCATATGGAATAAGTGGCCGAACAGGTAAAATTTTAAAAACTAAGGAAGCCTCCAGCATACGTGAACATAGCATCAAATGCAAAATTGATGTCACTTTAGACAATTTTAAAATTCTTGGTTGTAATACTTGTCCCAACTCACTAAGAATTTTAGAATCCCTTTTCATTAAAGCATTGTCCCCTAGTCTGAATGTTGACTCATCGTCCGTCCCTCTCAATCTGCTATGATCCCTCCTCCTTCCCCAATTCCTTATAATCCCTCCTTCCCCTATCTCCCTCGCCATCTTTCATTCCCGTCTCCTCTGCTCAAATTAGTCGGCCTCGGATACTGCTGTGTAAGGTAGATAGCTCCATTGTTCCAGTGTACTATTGGTAATTTTTCCAGTGTATTAATTTCACATTTACTACATGTATTTAAAAATAACTTCTTAATTTTGATATGTAAATCTGTATAACTTAGAACTTAACCCTCTTTTCTCAGTCTTTTAAAATTTGTCTTTACGAATAGGTTATAGAAATTTCTGTTTGTTTTCATTCAATATTGATTTTAATTTCACATTGTTATTAAACAGCCTGAAGATGAGCGTATTGCTCGAAACGTTGCGCAATAAAGAAGACTTTTCATGGCATTTACATTTCTCCTTGTCATTGGATTTCTACTAAATATTATATATACATATATATATATATATATATATATATATACATATATATATATATACATATATATATATACACATATATATATACACATATAATATATACACATATATATATATACACATATATATATATACACATATATATATATACATATATATATATATACATATACATATATATATACATATACATATATATACATATCAGTGGCGATTTCTTAATGAATGCAACGCATGCAATGAATGCATGCGTTAAATATGTTCTCTTTTCAGATCTAAGTAAGGATTATAATTGACAAAAATAATTTTCAGAAACTAAAAATAGGCTAAGGCTTCAATCACGCATGTACTGGCTATTGGGCGGTGTAAACAAAATTATGTCTTATTTCATTAGACAATTAAGAACATTTTTCTGTACACAGATCGAAATACTTGTAGCTAAAGCATTCACTAATTCAGTCTGGGTACAGAAAAATGTTCTTAATTGTCTAGTGAAATAAGACATGATTTTGTTTACACCGCCTTGCCTTGGGCAATTTTTTTAAGGAGACTTCTCACTATCCATAAGATATTTTTTTTGAGCCTCATAGCTAAATTCAAAAGGCAATATGTTTTAAAATATGCTTAGAAAATTTACTTAATATTTTTACTAAAAATAATTAAAAAGCTTTGTTCTGATTTTTTTTAATTAATGAAAATAATACGGCATGCATTCAGTTTTATAGGTGCATTCACCAAAAAGTAACATCTGGCAATTCTGACAAGGCTTCTTTCCAGTACCACAGCCGCAAGCTTCACTTGTGTTCGGTGTTCCCTTAAATAAATTATAGCATTGTAGTGCCCATAATGACTGACGATGTGTTTAATCAATTGAAGACTAGAAGATTTTACTCACTCTCTTTTGATGAGAAAAAGCGCATATTGAATAATGGCAGACCGATTCCACATTTGAATTTAAGCAAAGAAAATAAAGGCTTCACTAGGAAATTTAATCCTAAGCTGTATGATGATGTTCCCTGGTTATGTGGAAATATTTCAAATAACAAATTGTACTGTTGGTCGTGTTTCCT